>JAJLZR010000068.1:0-46635 GCA_030572315.1 [Candida] glucosophila | reverse complement strand
AAAAGTTTGAGTCAGTCACGAATTGACAATAAAGATGGCGGCGAAACAAAAATTGAGGGAAATGGTAGCATTCTTAGTGTACTAGGAAGCCAAGATCCTTTTGATGATGGACTAGACGAAATTTTGGGAGATATAGCAGAGACAAAGAAAAGGAAAGTGGACTTTCAAAGGGAAGAAGAGGATGGGCATAACATAGAAGACCCGAAAGAGCAGGAACGGATGCAAAAAATTCAAGAACGGATATTGGGAACGGAAGATAGCAAGGAATTGAGTAATGATCAGGTAAATGGAGACATTCAAGAAAGGAGAACGGAAAACATAGATACAATAGATGTGAATGAGGCAGAAGTAGAAAATGGCATAATCAATGAAGAATCGCAGCAAGAAGTCGAGAATCAAGAGGAGGTGCAGGACGAAGTAAAAGAAGACGAAGGAGATGAGATAATGTCGCGGCACGATTTTGGCGATTACGGACGGTATTTTCATAACAAGCATGCGAAACAATTTAAAGAGGACCGAGAGTATGTTAAGTGGAATCTTCAGCGGATGAGATTTCAAACGGGGAATCCCAATTTAACCTTCAAGCCGATATTTGCTGGGTGTGTGATTCATGTCAACGGACACACTGTACCTTCAATAAATGAAATACACAGACTCGTGATAATTCATGGAGGGAAGTTTTTAAGTTTTCTCGGCAAGAAGAGTGCGGCTACCCATATAGTATGTGATCGCTTAACGTTGAGCAAGAAAAACCAGTTCAAAAACTGCAAGGTGGTTAAGGCCAAGTGGATCACTGACTGTATTGCCAAGGGCGCGTTTCTCGACTGGAGTGAATATCGCCTTATAGAGGACTTGGAGTATGGTCAAAAACGGCTAGAATTTCCCCAGATGGCCTTTCCTGAGAACACGGCAGCGAACGCCAGCGAATCAAGCCACTCAAGTCAAAGTGACGCCAGCGAAGCTAGCGAAGATGAAGGTGATGACCTTCTCAGCCAAGAAGTTTTGGAGGCTGTGAGAAAGGAGGAATCAGCATCTCAACAGGAGCAGGAACATAATATCCAAACACTTATTACTGATAAAAAAGAAGCAAATGTAGGAACTGAGCACATGGATGCGAAACATCCTGATTTTCTTAGACATTTTTTTGCACATTCTAGACTTCATCATCTTAGTTTATGGAAAGCAGAACTTCGGTTGCGCATCTTGAGGCGAATCGTTAAAAATGAAGAGGAGATATCCGATGAGAAAAAGACAAGTTACCATAGCTTCGCCCAAGCTGACAAGAAGAAGCTTATCATCCATTTGGACTTCGACTGTTTTTTCGCAACTGTTTCCTGTCTTAATCGTAAAGATATTAATATAGAGGAACAACCAGTGGCGGTGTCTCATGGTGGTCGTACGTCTGATGTTTCTAGTTGTAACTATGTCGCTAGGAAGTACGGTGTGAAGAATGGCATGTGGTTCGCCACAGCAAAAAGAATTTGTCCTACCCTTATCAAAGTGGACTATGATTTTGGTTCTTACGAGAAATGTTCAAACTTGTTCTATGACTACTTAATTAATCTGAAGTTGTTTGACAATATATTCCCTGTCCTGATTGATGAAGTCTTGTTAGATGCGCAAACTTTTTTGTCGATGTCTGACGACCCGAATTGCGTGGAGAGTTTAATTATCAAGTTACGTTCAGATATCCATAATATAACCGGGTGTGCTATTAGTGCAGGTGCTTCTCATAATGTTTTATTGGCAAAACTCGCATTGCGCCAAGCGAAGCCTTGTGGCCAATTCTATCTCCGCAATAATATCAAGGAGTTTTTGTCGGAAGTTGCTTTGAAGAGGCTACCTGGTGTAGGTCCCGGTATTATAGAGAAGCTAGCTGCTACGTTCCCCATTAATTCAGAGTCCTTAGTAAAGGATCTCCTTAGTTTGTCAAAGAGAGAACTAATCGACTTCCTTGGGCCAAAAACTGGTTTTAAGCTTTATAATTATGCGCGCGGAGTTGATGACACTAGTATAGCTATAGATAAAAATAATAGTGAAGCCATCTTGGGTAGAAAAACAATATCTGTTGATGTCAATTTTGGAATTCGTTTCGAGGAAGTAACACAAGTAGATAATTTTTTAATGAGACTCTCTGAAGAATTGTGCCGACGACTATTGAACTTGAGTATGTGCGGTTCACGTCTCAGCTTAAAAATGGCCAAAAGAGCCAAGCATGAGTCTGTCAATCCTGCAAAATATATGGGTATGGGTATATGTGATTTTGTACACCGAACTTCGAAACTCGGTGTTCCCACTGTTGACTGGGGTATTGTTGGATCTGAGCTTAAGGCAATGTATCGTATGATGCATATTGAACCAAAAGAACTTAGGGGTGTTGCTATCGGCATGGAGAAACTTGAAGATCTCGATACCTTGAAAAAACAAAAACAGATGCGATTTCCTTTAGAATCTTCCAATTCAAGGAAACGGTTTCTATCAGGTTCACCGTCTAATAGCAGTAGAAATTTTACAATGAAGAACAAGGATTTGACAAAGGAAGAAATAGACTGGACTACATTTAAGGAATTACCAGATGATATTCAGAACGAACTTTTGGAGGAGTTATATAGGCGAGGTTTTCTAAATGATCAACTAAAAAATTTTAGCCCTTTTCGAACTATACAGAAAAAACAAAAGAAGTATCTTCAGCAATTGATACCTTCTCAGCCTAATAGCAATCCTCGATATGTTAGAGTCCTTGAATCTCCAACAAAATCAAGGCGTACAAAGACGCCTTTACTGAGTAGAACTGCTATTGCCAAGCCTACAATGGAGCAAGATGTTCCAATTTACGATGAGTCAGGTTCTTATGATAGTTCTGTTTGGAATGCTTTACCGTCTTCAATACAAGAAGAAGTCTTGAAGGATTTGAAGTTTAAGGAAAAGGTTAAACATTTTGATAGAGTTTCTTCAAAGACAAAACTAGAGGAAAGCAAAACTAAGCGTCCTGATAGCTCTGAAATGATACTCACTTTGAAAGACGTAAATGATCAACACAAGTTAATTTGTCCTCCCTCATTTCTAAGAAAGTTTACCTCGTTAAATGAATTGGTTCGATTATTAGAAGGATGGGTGGAAATGTCCATGGATCAAGGTGGTCCTCATTTGGAGGATGTGGATCTATTTGTTGATTATTTTCAAAAGTTACTTGATTTTGGTAGCTTAAGTAGATGCATTAATCTTTTCAACTCGTTAAGGTCTTTTTTGGATTACCAAGAGGCTATGCTAAAGTACATGAAAGTTGAATATGAGCTGAACGAAGTCACATCAGTAAAAGAATGGAAAGCTATCTTTGAGGGTCGTTTTCTTCCTTTACTTTCCAAATTTGGTGAATTAAATAAAGTCGATATTGGCTTGGGATATTAATTGTTTATAGATCTTTTTTGCTTTCTCAGGGTTAGGTGATTTAAACATTAAATAATAGAAAGATTCGAAAATATTTCTGTAAGTAATCTAGGTAAGTGTATTCCTGCGAGAATATACGAAGATAAAGTTGAAATAATGTACATAGCAAGAATACTTTCAGTTGGACATTCTTCAAACAAATAATTTTTTCAACTTATTTTGCCAATTTTCAGACCACCTTGACTGGCTCTCCAAAAGGGCTCCTTCCTTAACTATATCATATAATTCTGGTGTACTAAATAGTTTTGCAAGCATATCAAAAACTTGTTCGGACTCTTCCTTTTTGGTGTCGTCTTCGGTTATCAATCCGTTTTGCTGGTTTTTAACTACTTCATCTATGGCCAGAAAACGCAAAGCTATCACGGGCACGCCGCAACCAAAATAGTCCAAAATTTTCATAGGGAAATCAATTCCACTAGAAGAAGTATGTAATGAAACACCTATATCCGCCGTTGCAAGTACGAGGGGATAATCTTCGGCACTTAACCAAGCATTCCTTACAACCACATTTTTCAGGAAGTTTAGACTTTCGACTGATTTCAAAAAATGGTTTTTTAAAGGACCCTTACCTGTGACTAAAACAAAAAGAGGGGGGAGCTTTCTGTTCGAAATGCTGTTGTCATAGTCCTTGAGAGCTTTTAAAAGTATAGTCATGTCCTCATCCGGAGTAAATGAAGTAGCACTGACAACAATTTTGTAATTCTCAATATTTTCGACTTCTTCGAATACTGGATGGTTCTTAAGCATTTCGAGCCTTCTACTAGGAACCATTGAAGGAGTAAACTGCTCCGCCGGTCTGTCGTACAACACAGATATCCTACTAGGACTAAATCCCATCTCTTCAATGAGGAAATTTTTCATTTTTCTAGTGACCGTTATGTGATAATCAGCACGCTTACCCAAGTATTTTTCATAATATCTTAGAAGTCTAATAAGTGGATGGTTAAGATTATGATACTTCAAATTAAGTATCGTATAATTGAGATTATGCCAATCAATAACGACCTTAGTATTTCGACTGAATGTTTTGGTAAATAATAATACGATAGCAAGCAAAGGCATAGATGGTGGATTTTGTATTATTATAAAGTCAGTACCACGAACTTCAAATAACGATTGAAAGAACTGAAAAGTTTGAAAAACAACCTTTAAAATTAAAAAAACTAAGTATGGCAAGTGCAAATGCTCATTTTTGAGTACTGAAAGAGGCCTTATGTCTATATTCACGTCATCAATAATATCATCAGGTGGTGCAGTTTCGACGTATCCACATAGCGTTACTGTATAATCTAGTTTCAGTAGTGACCTGCTATGATAGCACATTCGCGGAGAATGTCCCAAGTCACCCACAGCGAAGACACTAGCACTCCTTTTGTTTCCAACAATAGTTCTCTTAGTACTTAAATAGGGAAGAATAAAATATGCAATGAGTGGAAGACTGAGATATACTGCAAGCATATACCAAACCCAAGGCCCCCAGAATTGGAATGCGTGATCGAATCCAGTATATTTGATAAATTCAACCATATTAGGTCATTTATAAAAGTGAATTGTTAGCAGCTTAAAGTTATAGTATTCGCAGAAAAAGAAAAATTCTTCGCTCACATCAGGGTTGAACCCGGTAGCTTCTGAAAAAGAGAGGCAGAAAAAAAAAAAAAGAAAAAATTGAAGCTCATCACAGCACTACTTCGTCTTAGTCAACCAAATATAGCGAAGCTCGACACTAAATGGCACAGGAATTGACACATCCCTCGGTAAAGAATGGCTGGTTTGCTGAGGTGTCTGACACAATGTGGCCTGGTCAGGCTATGTCCTTAAAAGTGGAAAAAATATTGCACGTTGAGAAATCAAAATATCAGGATGTGTTGGTCTTCAAATCAACCAACTATGGTAATGTGTTGGTATTGGATGACTGTATTCAGGCCACAGAAAGGGATGAATTTGCTTATCAAGAAATGATTACACATTTGGCTTTGAATTCGCACCCTAATCCCAAAAAAGTTCTTGTTGTTGGTGGTGGAGACGGTGGTGTCTTGAGGGAAGTGTTGAAGCACAAGAGCGTGGAAGAAGCGTGGCTTTGTGACATTGATGAGACTGTTATCGAAGTGTCGAAGAAATATTTGCCTGAAATGGCCAAAGCTTATAAGGATCCTAGAACTAAAGTCTATATTGGGGATGGGTTCAAATTTTTAGAAGAATATAAAAACCAATTCGATGCAATTATCACCGATTCTTCTGACCCTGAGGGTCCAGCAGAGTCTCTTTTCCAAAAGCTGTATTTCGAACTATTGAAAAATGCTTTAACCTCGGAGGGAGTTATCACCACGCAAGCAGAAAATATCTGGTTGCATTTGGAAATCATAGCAAAATTGAGATCTGACTGCAAAGAAGTTTTCCCTGTAGCAGAATATGCGTATACTATGATTCCAACTTATCCTTCGGGCTCAATTGGGTTTATGGTTTGCAGTAAGAACCCCAAAGTAAATGTCAAAAAGCCGCTTAGATACGAATGGGATGCTAAATTTGTTAAGCAAAACTTGAAGTACTACAACCTGGAAATTCACGAGGCTAGCTTTGTGTTACCTACATGGGCGAAAGAGAGGTTGAACAATTAAAGATAATAGTTAGATAAGTCTATAAATCGAATGTATGAATAATATATATATATGTATGTATATTTATTTTTATTTTTATTTTTTTTCTGTAACTTGACTTGCAACTTTTTTTTGCAAAGGTCAAACCCCCCATTCAATGAGCAAATCTAAAATCTAGTCTTTTATTTCCATCCATACTATTAGCTGAATACTGTATTCTCTCTTCTTCACTCATCGCTCTCCATTTTTTTTCTTTCATAGAGTTTCTCCAAACATAGTAAAGTTTGGTCAATATAAACATTGGAATCATAGCAACTGATATGCAGAAAAGATTCTTGTTGGCCTTCAAATACCTAGGTGCATCATTCTTTCTATACAAATTGACCCCGACAATAGTTCCCAATTGAACACATACATTGTATGCAGCAGATGAGACTGATCTCGTTTTAATACTATTAGAATTACGTGAAACCCATGCCACAGCTATAGCATGTACGTAAGGAGTTCCCAAAATTAAGGTACGTAATGCCCAAGATCCCCAAGGGCTAATACCAGACTCTTTCCAAAACGCCAAAACACCAGTGCAAACAATAGACCAAACCGCAGATACCAAACACAATAGTGCGCGCTCATTGATCTTTTCTGACAACCATGTAATTGAAAGAAGTCCAATAATCTGAATTGCAAATCCCGGTATCACAAGGACATTTGATACAAATGTCGAAAATCCCAAGGACTTGATACTAAGGGTTATGTATGGTTGAATAGTCTGGCTCGGTATATATGCTAAAATACCAATGATGTACAATGGCCACAAGTCATAGTCTATCAACGCCTTGAAGATACCCTTGAAGGAGATTGCCTGTCTATTGTGCATATCTCCTTTAGAAGGATCATCTCTAAGAACCCTGTTCACTGATATCAACTCTTCTCTTCGAGTAAACCACCCTTTGGGATGGAGCTTATTTCTTGTTTGCACAACTGAAGGCACCATAAGGTAGAAACCAGATATACCTATTAAAAAGGTACATATTCCTTCAAGTATGAAAAGCCAACGCCAACCAGCCATATCACAGACACCCCGCATCCGCAAAATGGCAAAGGCTAAAAGCAGTGTAATTATAGAGGCCAAAGCTAAAGTTGTCCAAAACCAAGACAATCTAATAGACAACTCATGAGATTTATAAAAATAACTGAGCCAAAGGACGATATCGGGTATAAATCCTCCCTCAAGCACACCTATGAGGCATCTTGTGGCGTAAAAAGAACCCATACCCAGTAGTGCTCCTTGGCAGATAACCACAACACTCCAAGCAGCAATCTGAAATGGAATGAATCTATCAGGACCCAAAGCTTTCGAAATTAAGTTCGAAGGAATTTCCGCAAATAAGAAACTTACATAAAATATCGTATTCCCGGTATTATACTGGTTCGTGTTCATCCCAAGGTCTTCCAACATGTTGTCAGATACCGCCTGAGACAAGTTTACTCTGTCTACCTGTAGACCGACAAAGAGAAAACAAGCTGTCAACGCTACTCGGAAATCTAGCTTCCGTATAAGTTTTTTTTCTTCCTCAGCACTCCATTCGAGCTCAGGATCAAATGCTTCCCTGCATTCGTACTTACTGTCTTCATACAATTTTCTATAATACTCTGCCACAGTAGGGTCAAGAAAGGGATTATTGTTATTCGCTGACCCTAATTTAGTACCCTTCTTTGGCGACACTCCCTCTCCTTCTACTGATTCCTTCTCCTTTTCGGTGAATTGCGATGTACTTGTTTCTGTAACCGCTGCCTTTTCTTTTTCCTCTTCAGGATACCCTGCTCCTGAAATCTTCGGATTCAACGTCTTTTCACTCATTATTATCCAAAAAAAAGAACCAAGACAACACCAATTGGAAGGATACCTCAAAAGTTTTTGCTTTGGCAAATTTTTCAGTGCTCCCTAAGCCTCTTTAAATTATCCATCACCATTGACCACCTTCGCTTCATTATCAAATAGGATGCTCATCATTGCAACTGCTTTGCACTAATCGAGCCACAATTCGCAGCCATAGTATTCATGCAGGATATTTTCCCCTTGTTCGTGATGACGCTTGACTTGAGAGCATTTTTCTTATCAATTTAAGCCAATAGATACACTCATGTAAATCAGTTGCTGCGTTCCATTAAAAAGGCGAGCCAGAAAGGTGTTAAGCGATTTAAATAGACCTAAAGCAAACATGTTATTCCGAGCACATGGTTTTTTCAAAAGAAGTTAAACAAAACTAAATAAACGCCATACCATTGGATTACATCAATTTACCGTCAGATATTCAAACATACCCTTAGTTTGCCAAATTAAAAATTAAAAAGTTTGTAAGAACTTAAAAAAGGCAACCTTCATTTATTGATGGCTTAACTAGCTACAATAAATTTTGCAAGGCAAACCACACTGAGTTAGTCAGCTGATTGATGATCCTGTATACTGTGATCACGAGGAACATATCAGGAAACTTGATGAGCCCAAGACTTGGGGGAAAAACAAGGCAAAATCACCAGGAAGGGGATCAAGATGAGCTTTGTCAGGGGGAATTTTACTGATGAACAAATGAATCGTATAGTATGTATTAGTGGCGGTAGAGATACTACGATTACTTATTTATAGGACTTGCTAACATCACAGGAAGCGAATAGGCGAAAAGCCAAGGAACGACTACAGAGGCGAGAGCCACTGCAACAAGGGACTCTGGGAGCAGGGGCAAGTATCGGAGCGCCAGGTTCTCTACAGGAGCCAAGGAGACCACGCATGGAGTTGACAGAATCGCAAAAACAGAGAATACAACAGAATCGAAAGAGGGCAGTTGAGATCCTTCAGAAGGGAAAAGAGAATCATCGCGATGCTCGAAATGACAAAGGCTCAGGGGTGGATAGAGATAATGGTACAATAGAAAGCAAGAAACGACGGTTTCATGCAAGTAGACCAATGACTAGGAAGCAAGATTACATAGAATACGATTTCTCTACCATGAAAGATACCCGAGGCGGGTTTATCAATTCAGATGAGCCACCGAAAGAGTTTTCGGCAGATTCAAACGAGAGGAGTTTTAAAGAATGGCAAGAAAAACAAGAACGCAAGTTACAAGTCGTGAGAGATCCTGCTCCTCCCTTGGATATCGCTAATGCACCGAAATGCTACGAATGTAACTCGCTAGAAATAGACCACAATCTCTATAAAACATTCAATGCCCGGGTTTGCCGTAAGTGTGCCCGCAAAATGCCTGAGAAATATTCTCTATTGACAAAGACCGAGTGCAAAGAGGACTATTTACTTACTGAACCGGAATTAAAGGACACTAAGTTGCTCCCACATCTAGAAAAAGCCAACCCGCATGGGTTTTCTCGGATGCAGCTATTTCTTCGCTTCCAAGTGGAAGAATTCGCATGGATAAAATGGGGCTCTCCTGAGGGTCTTGATCAAGAGTGGGAGCGGCGTGAGGCCATGAAGCTTGACAGACGAGACAAAAAGTATGCCGACAAGTTGCGTGAAATGCGTAAGAATACTAGGGCAGAAGAGTATACCCGTAAGTTACGTAACGGTTTCTCCTTGGGTGAGCGACATGTTCATTACTGGTCGGCTCCTCTAGCTATTCCTGGTTCCTCGAGTGCGGTTAAGAAAAGGTGCTTAGACTGTGGATTAGAAACGGAAGAGGTGCTTATGTAGATGTTTTCCTTTTTTAAGAAGGACTGAAAGTCGCAGCCAATGTTAAATTTCTTTAGCGATTTTTTTGGGGGGATACAGAGAAAAGAAAGGTGTATGGAATAGTAAGACCATTCTTCATCTGTAAGCTTAGTTATACAAAAAAAATAGAGATCTAATAAAATTTAGATCTTGATAAAAGTGCATAAAAGTTTCTCATAGAAAGAAAAAAAAATAACCATAATATTCTTCGCATATAAAACGGCTGCCTAGAAGGTATCTAAATGAATAAACGTAGAGAACAATTAATGAGCTGGAATTAGTCCGGCCTTTTCTAACATAGTCGAATTCTCTAGATTAATTTTTGTATAAACTATTTGACCATATACACGCCCCTATGGAACTTTAAAGAATATTCTTTTTTTTTTTTTGAAATAATATTTGCAACTTATTTAATTGACAAATTTCCACTGGATTTAATTTCTGTTGAGAATACTATAGCCACTCAATAAGAGATAGGATTGTTACTTGTAAAAGAAAATGTCGGATCCTAAAGTTGAGACTCATGAGTTTACTGCAGAGATCTCGCAGTTGTTATCTTTGATTATTAACACTGTGTACTCTAATAAGGAGATTTTCTTGAGAGAGTTGATCTCTAACGGTTCAGATGCGTTGGATAAAATCAGATATGAAGCATTATCAGATCCTAGTAAATTAGAATCACAACCAGAATTATTCATTAGAATTACGCCAAGGAAGGAAGAAAAAGTTCTCGAAATCAGAGATACAGGTATTGGTATGACTAAGGCGGAGTTGGTCAACAACTTGGGTACCATTGCTAAGTCAGGTACTAAGGCATTTATGGAAGCGTTGTCAGCAGGAGCTGATGTGTCTATGATTGGTCAATTCGGTGTTGGTTTCTACTCTTTGTTCTTGGTTGCCGATCATGTCCAAGTCATCACTAAGCACAATGATGACGAGCAATACATCTGGGAATCTAATGCTGGTGGTAGATTTACTGTTACTTTGGACGAAAAGAATCCACGTATTGGTCGTGGTACTGTCTTGAGATTATTTTTGAAGGATGACCAATTAGAGTACTTGGAAGAGAAGAGAATTAAGGAAGTTGTGAAGAAACACTCTGAATTCGTTTCATACCCTATTCAATTGGTCGTTACCAAGGAAGTTGAGAAGGAAGTTCCTGATGAGGAGAAGAAGGAAGAAGAAAAGAAAGAAGAAGATGACAAGAAGCCGAAATTAGAGGAAGTTAAGGATGAAGAAGAGGAAAAGAAGGAAGAAAACAAGACTAAGAAGGTTACCGAAGAAGTCACTGATACCGAGGAGTTGAACAAGACTAAGCCTTTGTGGACTCGTAATCCTTCTGACGTTTCTCAAGAAGAATACAATGCTTTCTACAAGTCTATTTCAAATGATTGGGAGGACCCATTGGCTGTAAAGCATTTCTCTGTTGAAGGTCAATTAGAGTTCAGAGCCATCATGTTTGTTCCAAAGAGAGCGCCATTTGATGCATTCGAAACAAAGAAAAAGAAGAACAACATCAAGTTGTATGTTCGTCGTGTTTTTATTACAGACGATGCAGAGGATTTGATTCCTGAGTGGTTGAACTTCGTCAAAGGTGTTGTGGACTCTGAAGACTTGCCATTGAACTTGTCTAGAGAAATGTTGCAGCAGAACAAGATCTTGAAGGTGATCAGAAAGAACATCGTCAAGAAGTTGATTGAAACTTTCAACGAAATTGCTGAAGACCAGGAGCAATTCGAGAAATTCTACAACGCATTCTCTAAGAACATTAAGTTGGGTATTCACGAGGATCAACAAAATAGACCAGCTTTGGCCAAATTGTTGAGATTCTACTCTACCAAGTCGACTGAAGAGTACACTTCTTTGACAGACTACGTTACTCGTATGCCAGAGCACCAGAAGAACATTTACTTCATCACCGGTGAGTCTATTAAGGCTGTCGAGAACTCTCCATTCTTGGATGCTTTGAAGGCAAAGAATTTCGAAGTGTTGTACTTGGTTGACCCTATCGACGAATATGCGATGACCCAATTGAAGGAATTTGAGGATAAGAAGTTGGTTGATGTCACTAAAGACTTCGAATTGGAAGAATCCGAGGAAGAAAAGAAAGAGAGAGAGACTGAGGCCAAGGAATACGAGTCATTGACTAAGTCTTTGAAAGAGGTCTTGGGTGATCAAGTCGAAAAGGTCGTTGTTTCTCATAAGTTGGTGGACGCTCCAGCAGCAATTAGAACTGGCCAATTCGGATGGTCTGCTAATATGGAAAGAATCATGAAGGCGCAAGCATTGAGGGATACAACTATGTCTTCTTACATGGCTTCCAAGAAGACCTTTGAAATTTCTCCAAGATCTCCAATTATAAAGGAATTGAAGAAGAAAGTGGAGAGCGATGGTGTTGAAGACAAAACAGTTAAAGACTTAACGAAATTGTTATTCGACACAGCGTTGTTGACTTCTGGTTTCTCCTTAGAAGAGCCAAGTTCATTCGCAAGCAGAATAAATAGATTGATTTCCTTGGGATTGAATATCGACGAAGAAGAGGCTGAGGCAAAGCCTACTGATACTACAAGTACTGCCAGCACTGCTGGTGCTGCTGGCGAATCTGCTATGGAGGAGGTTGATTAAACTGCTCATCTTCGAAAAGAAAGTTTAAAATAATCGGGAAATAATAATATATACATATATATTAAGCTGGTGTTGTATAGTTTAATTGAATAGCTTAGGAAGCTGTTTGGATCATACAATTCGTAATTTATCTAATTGGTTTGAGGATTCTTCATCATAGGGGTATATAAAATCTTGACCAATTTGTTCTATGACTTCTAAAACTGATCGTGCCTGTTCTCGAACAAGCAAGTCGCTGTCAGTCTCACTGATATAATTTAGTAAAGTAATTGTCTTACCTATGAGTCTAGGAGGGTAGTCAAGGTTAGACTCTGCTGTTCCCATGATTAAATCGTGAATTAGAACAATAGCAGCTCTACGCATAACCCCCTCATCGGCACCTCTCTCTAGTTCTAAAACACCGAATGCTGCGTCCAAGACATCTTCCAAGCTGTTAATGACCCCAAGAGGATTTGTTCTGCAACAAATACCCATTATTGACATAGCTGACATTCTAACTGGAAGCTCACTTTGAGGGTTGTCTTCCCGTCTGCGTATTAAATAGATCATACTTGAAACAATCATACTCGCAGTCTCACCCATAAATGTTTCACTTCTATACTGGACATACCTAAGAATGATCTCTCCAATTCTCAAGCGGACTTCCATTTCATTTTTTCCATCTTCATTAGTATACACTCGTAGAAGCAAACGACATATCTTGATTTGGTCCCATTCTATAAGACTTTGAAAATGTTTGATCACATTCAAGTACATATAAGGGTCTGAATTTGACAACTGTTTCAAATAGACATCCATCGCAAAATCAAGAGAAATAGCTTCACTCTTTTTTTCCACTAATTGTTTCAAAGTAAATAAACCATGCACTCTTACAGGAATTAAAGGATCGTTTAATCCGGATATTGCCTTACCCAACAATGCTTTGTCTACTTCAGATGAAGAAGAGGGCTTCTCTTCTAAATAAGAAGATACCTTTGTAGCCAAAGTCTTGGAAGATTCCGTATCCTCTTGCAAAATGAATTCTATCTGAGGCTCACTAAGTAAATTTAATATATCAGAGAGACTTGACCGGTTTTTTTTATTTAAATCACTAGAAGGTGTTTCAGTTAAGACTGCCGATAACAATTCAAATGTTGCCGATATTGCTTGTCTTGCCGTGCTAGCGTCATCCAAGTCTTCATCATCCGAATCTTCATTCTCAACATAAGCATCATTAGAAATAGCTGAGCGATTATCTTTATAAGAATTGATATGATACAATAGAACGTCTTTAACAACTTCTAATATTTCTTGAGGAGACCTGACTAATGCACCTTGAAATTTGTCTCCTAGGAGTTCCACAATTTTCATGTCTATTAATGCAAAAAAAGAACTGGATCCTAAACGGTTATCCGAGTTCCCACTAAGAGCGTCTAGTTTAAGCCATCGCTTGAAAACCATTGTATATAAAAGCAGGATTATCTTGCTATCCAAGTAAGTGAGTAAAGCAGCAAAGTTATCACTTGCATCATCCAACATCTTCATAAATCTAGTAATTTTAGTTGCATCATTAGTATCTATCACGGGCAGGAAGCTCTCCTTTCTGCGAGTTATTTGTACTAAACCATTAGGGCCAAATTCAAACAGCCATTGATCACCGCCTTGATAAAGTATGTTCTGAGCTATTATATCAAGGTCTGCGGCACCACTACTGTTTGCTTCTTTCGTATCGTCATCAGCTAGAGTAAAATAGCTTACGATAATCGACATAACGACATCAGGAGATTTAGAGTTGGACCTGAGGAAAGAAAAGTAAGCCCAGAGTGGAAGTAAGATGGGTTCAAAAATTCCACGTAACAAATCCTTCGGAAGGTCCCTTTTAGATAAAGAGAGAAGCACGTTTATTGCATCGTTCAACTCTTTCTCACTAACTAATACATCCAGATCCTTTTCCTCATTTATAGGATTGAAACAGTGCCAAAGTCTTTTCAAAAAAAAATCCTGGATGATTAATTTGTTTTTAAACCAAAGTCGCTCTATAAGAAACCCCACACAATTAGTTACCCAAGGTCTATTAAAATCAACTAACAAGTCATAAAACTGAGTGCCCAAATTCAGAAAATAGACAACCGAACTGATTTCTTTAGGCTTCCGAAGTACTACATTAGCCACCTGGTCAAACTTTACTACATTTATTTCTTGATTTTCTCGGAGTCCTAGCACGAATTCAATGAGAGCTAGGAGACCATCGACCCTACTGTAATGCAAGCTTTGTAGTTTCGACATAACGAAACTCTTGAAAAAGGAAGGAGATCTTGTTGAAATTAATAAGGTAAATATTTCAAATAAGTCGTAGGTTTCCGTGATAGACAAAACTTCATCCAGCTCTTCAAAACATTTATGTCTTATTTTGAAACTAAAATAGGGTACTGTAATTAATGATATGGAAACTGTAACAAAATCCGAGTATCCCGTACCTCTCAAAAGTAAGTCCTTTACATCGGAATCGACAGAAAACAACTGAAATAGTTTGGCATATATGAGTGTTAATATCTTTTCATGGTTTCCAAAGCGACCAAGTTCGGCATCGACTGAATAATCAGGCGTGATACTTTGCAAAGAAAGCTTTTTATGCATGGCAAACCCTTTCAAATTTCTTTTCTCCAAAGGAATACCGATTCCGAAAGTATTCAAGGCCGGGTACAAGCCTAGAATTAGTATTACATTAAAAAGCTTGCCTAAGGCTTTCATGTCATGCAACGAGATAGTAATTAAGTTTTTATCAACATTTTCTTTTTCCTGCAAAGAAATATTCTGAATTTCTGCTAGTATATCAAGTAGCTTTTCTACTACTTGACATCTCCTGTCAAAGTTACTCTCGCCCTTGATATCCATTCTCTCGGCTACACTATCCACTGTTATGTCTTCCAAATCTCCCTCCAATAACCCTTCAACATTCTTGAATAGTTTATCAATAGGTTTTGTACCAGTATTTTTGGGATGAAGAAGAATTCTACGTCGTTCATCTGGATATACCTCTTCAGCTTTCCTTCTTATGGTCTCCTTTTTACCGCTAGGCTCAAAAGGATTTTTCACACTACACCCAACTTTATTCGTTTGTACCTTTCCCTTATTACTATCGGAAGGCATCTTATTTAATTGTTACCTTACTATGCTAATCTATGCTAACTGGTATATGATCTGATGCCTAAAGAAATGAGTATATGCAGACCTTTTTTTTTTTTTAATTTTTTCAACCAGGCCATCGCAGTTATAACTTACATCCTCAGTAAGAACGACTGTTATAGACTGGTAATTCACATAAAATGGTATCTGAAAATGAATATCCAGGCACACTTAGCCAAGAGGAAATGGACTATATTATACTTGACGCCAGAGCTGGCGAAATGGACAACTTGAAAGAAATTTTCACTGAAATATCTCCCGCACTTCTTAAAAGTATAAAAGACACAGAAACATCTAGTACCCCTATACACATGGCTGCAGGTAACGGTCATATAGATATTGTCAAGTATCTCTTGTCTCTTTTGCCTAAAGAGGATGCAGAACAACTAGCTGCCAGACGGAACAGTAGTGGGAATACAGCATTACATTGGGCAGCACTCAATGGTCACAATGACGTTGTAAAAGTCCTTGCTGATCAATACAAGGTTGACGTTTTTAGCAAAAATGAAGCTGGTCGTGATGCCTTATTCGAGGCGGAGAATGGCGGGCATCAAGATATGGTTAATTGGATGTTGAAAGAGTACGCTGTTGAGGATCAAATAAAAGTTCAGGATACAGATGAAGACACTCGTATTAGCTATGTACCCGGAAATGAGAGTAAAGAGGCTCAAGAAAAAGCGCAGTCTGCAGCTTATCAGTACTCTGCTAACCAAAATTCACCTTCTCAAGAACCCGATACTCAAAACTCCGCTGATCAGGACGTCATCACTCAGAATGCAACTACTAAAAATTCTGAAGAGTTGTCGCAAAAGACCAAAGACTTGGAGATAAACGACAAAACTGACTAAGATACACCTACAATTTCTCTTCATAATTTGCATCATCTACACTTTATAGAACGAAAAAAAGACAAGTAAAGGAAGTTCTTGGCGAGCTTCTCGTCTGGTCGTGTGAGGGTCATCAATATAACGTAATTCTTGAATTTTTTTTTTTTTTTTTTTTTTTTTTTTTTTTTTTTCTATAGTACGTCTGTAGATTTATTAGAGAAAGGTACTATTTCCTTCTAAAATAAAGAGCTGATCTGTTTATTAAATATGACGGACTTAGAATTTGACTTGACTAAAAAGAAGAAGAAGTCGAAGAAGGTTGATGACAATTCATCATCTTCCGCGGCAGAGTCGACACCACGGCCATCAAATGATTCAAACGATATCGATGATATATTGTCAAGCATGAAAAAAAAAAAGAAGTCAAAGAAGTTAGCCGAAAGTAGTGAACAGGAATCACAGTCATCTGCGCAAGAAGACTTGAGCTCATCATTTGGAGAACTTAGTCTTAAAAAAAAGAAGAAGAAGTCGAGTAAGAATACAGGTGCCAGTGATTTCGAGCAGCAATTAGAAGAAGCTGGGTTGGAAAATCAAAAAGAAGTGAGTGAGGCAGTTGCACAAGAGAATGAGGAAGCATACGAAAGTCTATTGGATCGTTTCTTTGCAATCTTAAAAGAAAAGAATCCGGAATTAGCGGGAGAGAGAAGTGGACCCAAGTTTCGTATTCCGCCACCTGTTTGCCAAAGGGAAGGTTCGAAGAAAACTTTATTTGCCAATGTGCAAGATATTTCTTCCGTTTTGAACAGAAATCCGGAACATTTGATTCAATTTTTGTTTGCAGAGTTGGGTACCTCAGGATCTATTGATGGTGAGAAGAGATTGGTTTTAAGAGGTAAATTCCAGTCAAAGCAAATGGAGTCTGTTTTAAGGAGATACATTATTGAATATGTGACGTGCAAGACTTGTAAGTCGATGAATACTGAATTGAAGAGAGAGTCAGCAAACAGATTACATTTCTTGAGCTGTAACGCATGTGGCTCTACTAGATCCGTATCTTCTATCAAGACAGGTTTCCAGGCACAAATCGGAAGAAGAAAGAAACTTTGAACATGATTCTAAAAGATTTCGCAATTTTTACTTGCTATTTCTATGTATAGTACGTATTAGCTAGCACTTGGTAAATAAACATCAACTTTTTTTGCAAATTCATCATGCTTTCCTTCTCTTTTAACTGATCGAACATTTACATTTGATATATTTGTCTAATGGTAGTATCTTCAAAATTGAATCCACGATAACTTTTTTTCCTATTGGGACATGCTCTTAATGCCGTATAGTCTGGTCAGGAAACATGAGCTTTCTTCCTCTAGCGGATCCAAGATCTCCTTATTTATAAGTACACTCGTACAAACTTAGTGGTCACTTACTAATAATGCTCTTCATTTTTTTGTCCCGTCAAATAAATTACCCATGTTTCCAACCCCTGATTTCTGTGGTCGTCGCAAAAATATTCCTATCTATTACCACTCGACCCTTTTGAGAAATATGTCCCTTCTTATAAAGGCAAGGTAGGTACATTTTTTAAAATGCCTTTTTTAACTATTGGTGTCCGCCTTTACGTAGCGCCTTCGATGATTCTTAAGGCTTGAAGGGTAAATTTCGCTCTTAATTTTCCTAAAAAAGAGGCAATCAATTTGTAGCACTAGCTAATGCTTTCTCAAGAACTTCGTCGATAGAAGGCCTCTTGGCGCTATCTACAACTATCATGGACTTAATTAGCTCAATCAAATTTTCACTATAGTTGTCATGGTATTCTGGTATGGTGTAATTACCTTGACTGATAGCCAAATTCAAGTTAGCACCATGCTCAATTTCGGCCTTCTCAAAAGGCGAATACCCAAAGCAGCAAGCAAAAAGGACACATCCCAAAGACCATATATCACTTTTCTCTGTTATCACTGTATTCGTAGTCACATCTAGAAGCTCCGGCGCTCTGTATGGTAAAGTACAATGCTGTTGAGCATAATCAGATAAAGCAAGCGCTTGCTGACGCGTCCTGACAGTTATTTGGGCCTTAGAACATGAACCAAAGTCTACTAAAACTGATAACCCTTCCGCAGAAATCATGATATTTCCCGGCTTGACGTCTCTATGAGCAAAAGGAAGCATTTCCGAGAGCACAGTTCCATTAGAAGTATTCCCCACGTCTTCATCTTCGTCTTCTTCGTCCAAAGGCAAGAGCACGTCTTCTTCTTCTTCTCCAATGGTTGCTTCTCTTATTCGGCTGGTCGTCCTATATTTGTGCAACGTTTGAAGGCCTCGACATACACCCACGAGTGTCCTTATTATTTCAGTTTCTTCAATTTTCCTCTCATTCAAAACATTGTAATTGATAATGTCTTGTAGGGATACCTCGAAGTAAGGTAAGAGGATATAAATCGTGATCGATCCATCATTTTCGTTTATTATGGCTTCGTCGAGAGATTGAATTATGTAGGGTGACTTACAATTAGCGAATCGATGGTAATTTTTAATTTCCTTTATAGCATTCTTATATGTCTCATCATTACTCCCAAAAGGACATTTGATTTTCTTCAACGCAAATAAAGAGTCGACGTTGTCTTTTGGTGACACCAAATACACATACGAAAAGCCTCCTTCTCCCAATAACGAAATTATCCGATATTGATGGTTATTAAATGAAATATATGGCACCGCCAAGTCTTTCACGCAAGGGCAAATTTTGCTTACAATGCCAAGTATACTCTCCATCTTTTGCTTTAAGCCCAAATGGCTGACTTTTCTACCAGCCTCGCTTGAAAGCCGTGTCCTGGTTATCAGTGGGACAAAAATAAGATATTAAAAAAAAAAAAAAAAAAAAAAAAAATAACCTGCTTCAAGGGAAACTTTGGTCCTCAAAAAATGGCCAAGGGAAGAAGCTCGAGATCACAGAGCCCGGTAGTTGAAGACTATAGGAATATTCCTCGCAATCCTACTACGCATGGTGCTGAAAATTTCGATAAGGATTCCTCAGAAACTAAAGAAGGCGGCTTAGCCAATATGGAGGTTGATAAGGAAGAAAATAGTATAAAAGAGCAGGAAAAGGAATACCTAAGGATATTAGCTGAGACATCTCTTCTTCCCGATGTATTTATTTTGCTCCTACAACTAAGAGATGAGGAAATTCTGGCGAAGGACTTCGATAACAATGCTGGAAGCATTAGGCTTAAGCTTGCGAGAATGCGAGAAGCATTAAGAGATACTGAAGGCTTAGGAGAGTCACTCAGTCTGCGAGAGGAAAGAATACAGAAACAGAAAGATATAAACCAGCGAAAAACATCGGTAATAGATACGTTTAAACAAAAAATAGCATCCGAAAATGAAATATAGTCGAATAAAGACCTCCCCATTTCTTGGGCTAATCTACAAAGACGGCCCCGCTACGAAAACCTCGTAGTCAATGGCAACCTACTGTATTTGTATACTTTATATCGAAATGTCCGGTTAAAGTTTTTTTTTTTTTTTTTTTTTTTTTTTCTCTTTCTCACGGTACCAACTATCATTTTCTCTTCCTAAGTAGATAAGGCTTGAACGATAATGTCGATGAAGAATACTGTCACGCAATTCTTGGTTCGCCAAAGAGCAAATTTGCTACCCATACCGGCACTAAGCGCCGGATTGGTCATTTTTACATTCCTTTTGTTACTATGGGATACTTACAAAAAGACCGCTCTAAGCGAAAAATTTCGCCTTTATCCAAGCGCTCCTTTTGAGCTTAATTTGAACTGTTTGTCGTTTTACTTGCTATTTCATGAATCATTCCTTCACTGGCTTTTCGCTGTCATTGTGCTATTCATACCCATGGCTAACTTCGAGAAGTCCCACGGTACAGTGTATACCGGGATCGTGCTCAATGTGCTTACCGTAGTTTCTGGTTTGCAATATTGCATTGTCGGATACTTCCTATATCCTGTTTCTGTTGTTGTCGGCCTTTCTGGTGCTGCCGTTTTCTTTGCTACCTATATGGCTTACGAAGAATTAAGTCACGTACCCCTCAAGTACACTTTCGAGATAAGCGATTTAACGACTCTGGGCGATTTGCCCACCTATCTACTTCTTTCCTGTCTAAGTCTGCTTTTCTATTTACCTGTGGCTACAGCATCACTAATTTGGCTCAATTTTGCTTCCATTGTTTCTGGCTGTCTTCTAATCTCTAGAAAGATATCATACTTAACTCCCCCACAAAAAGTTATTGTCTTTCTTGACTTGCCTGCAAATTTGAGGGATGTTTTTAATAATAGATATATTCAATTTATCCCTTATAAAGATGTTCCATCTGAGCTGCTTGCTCTTCCAGTTGCCCAACCATAAAGCTTCCTAATTCCTTATAGCTGCTAGTATAAACTTACTTAAGTGAATTGAAATAAGGTGCGACATAAAGCTGATTACATACACACTAATTGGCCATAGTGCAGGTTAATTTCTTCGCATATAAATCAATCTATAAGTAGAGTAAATAAAAGCCCATCCTTAAGAAATTGGTCCCAGATAGCAGGATGGAGGTGACTGAAGGTAACAGGCCTCCCGAAAGAAAACCAGAGGTGGGGTCAACGAGGCCGCAAGATGAGTCTTCTTCTGTCGACAACGGTAGCACTAACCTGCGATTGAAGAAAAGCAGTTGGACAAGTGTAGGTAATAAAAGAGAAGGAATAACAGAAGAGGACGGAGTCAAGCAGCGTCAAAATCGTAACAATAAGAAGAAACAAAAGTACCGACGAAAGAATAGAAGAAATCACAAGAAAAACGAGGCTATGGAGCAAGAACGAAAAGAGCCTAATGTCAAGGAAGAAGCTTCGAATGAACTACGAGATTCAAATGGCTTAGGTTCATACGAAGTACGAGATTCAAATAAGCTACAATTGCAGCAGGCTGCATACGGGGATATAAATGAGCCGTATATTGAACGAGATCGACAGAACCTTCTTGGTAGGGCAGACGATGCAAAAAAGGAAGCGGTGGAAACTTTCCAGAGTTCGACGAAATTTGGTGCACAAAATGTTCAGAGGAGTCCTAGAAAAGAGGCAATTAAAAGGTACCAAAACATTGAAAAGAAATTGAGCGAACACTCATTAAGTGAAGCTAAAGATAATCTAAAGAATCTGCACAAGTATCAGGTCAGTTCACAAGTAGATAGACTGGAATTGTCGCCGAAATCTTATCAAAAATGCTTGGTCAGTCAAGAACGAAAATCAATATTTAAGTATCCATCCGCGAGGATCATTTTGTATGAGGAGCAACTAAAAGACAGTCTCAATAAGATTATGCCTGTCTCGGGTAGGCTACTAGGACATGGTGCTATCGAAATTTTCCAGTTGCATGACTGCGACGTGACTTATCTTTCTTGTGGTTCTTCACTCGTGTATCCCTTGCTTCCAAAACTCAAAATTTTACGGATTGCTTTTGATACTTTCATATTACCTCTTGTCAATCCGGAACGTTATTGGAAAATACTAATTGATTGTGATCAGGCAAAAGTTTTGATGAAATTGGAACAGGCGTTCAGTAGGTGCGTCAAATATAGAAACTTATATTTTCTGTCAACTATGCCTTCAACACAAGTAGATCATGAGGAGCCTAAGTCACCAAAAGAAAACACAGAAATTGACTCTGAGCCTATAGAACTTAAGGACGCACAAGCGTGGACTAGCGACCCAGGGAAGCTTGTAACTGTGAGTAAGGAAACTAATTCTAAGGAAGAAGAAAATCATCTTCCCATAATCTTTGATGAGATCCCGGAATCTCCTCCTTCTGTACCAGTGTCTCCGAATGCTTCGGAACCTAATATATCCCCATTAAATTTGCATGCAGCTTTTAAGGACAAACCGCAAAACTACGAAAAAGGACTCTTGAAAAAACATTCAAATAAGTCGATAGCTACAGCTACGGCTTGCTTGGATTCGAAGGACCCGGAGCCAACCGAACTCGATGCATTTCAAGGAAAGAATCACCATTCTTTAAAAAATTTAAATAGCAGCATTGATGCATTCTATCGCCTTTCGCTCGGAAATCAAAAGGCGCATGGTCTCGACGATAATAGAAAACAATTACGCAAGCTTAAGGATTACAACATGGTAAATGATAAGAAGTCGGACTCTTCTATGGACTCCCTTCTTGACGAATATGAAGAAAATATCTCAATGACGAAATCAAACACTATAAATAAATCCCAAACAGCATCTCGGCGTGTGTCTATGGTATCTTATTTTCCGCAACTGATTGCTAACCATCGTGCCCAGGCGTATAATGAAGACCACGAGTTGGAAAGTTCACACTATAATGAACCATTTCCATCGGTGCCAGATTATGGTCATGGCTATAGTGGTAATATTAGATCGAGACAGTCGTCACGAAGTGAGCTTTATACTGTGGAAAGCAACTGGATGGAACCAGGGTTTTCTGCTACTAACAGAGTAAGAAATCGAACACCTAGCACGAGGTTGACTCAACATGGAGCCAGTCAAAGCTCGCAGGACTTAAAGCAAATTTATCGATCTATAACGCAGAGAAGTCTTGCTAGTATATTGCAGGGTAATGAAGATAATACACAGGGTCTAGCAAAGAATCGAATTCCTCCGAGGAGTTATGCGAATACAGGCCGAAATTCAGCACAAAGTCAACGTCTAAGTCATAAAGCTAGTTTCAGCAGCAGTATAAGAGGATCACACACTGGAAGTGTAATTTCTTTAAGGAATCAGGGTGCTCAAAACTCTCCATTCCCTAAACAAAATTTACAATATCTGAACACTAGAAAAACAAGACCTGCTGGACTGCAGTTGGACTCGTCTAAAATTTATTCAGTTTTACATTCCAATTCGCATGACAAAGCTGTCCCTAGCAAGAATTCGCGCGATAAAAAAAGTGAAACAAGTAAATTTGCTTCTCGGTTTTTTGGTTGGTAAGAGAAATGATTTTCCTACTTTAAAATATGTATAGATACCACCGAGCTACACGGAATATAATATAAGTATTTACAATTAGTGCTTAGAAAAAAACGAACGCAGTGATATGATGCGATCAGTGTGTCCATTAACTGTCCGAAGGAAGTTCTTCGTGACATAATTTTTTCTTCATCATTGTACTTTGTTCGATTTATCACGGTATAAACTTAGCTTACACTTGGGGGGCTCCTGGAATTGGGTTACCATTTGCGTCAATGAGACCTTGTTGCATCATCATTAGCTGTTCGTTTCCTGCTGCTTCGAACTGCATACCAATACCTAACCTCGATGTGCTCTTGAAATGGTCAATTTCACCCGAAAACAAAATGGAAACAGTAGGCAAAACTCTCTTTTCTAAGAAGGCACCAACTTTACCAGTTGAGTCAACTTGGCCTCTGAAAACAGATTGACGGTACTCGTACTTAGCTCCAAGAGTAGTCTGACCTTCAACCACAGGTTCAAAAGCAACAGATCCGCTCATTAAGCTATCAGTAACTGGTTTCAAGCTTGCTCCAACTTGAGTTTCCAATCCAGCTTCCACTTTGTCTGATACCTTTCTCCAGAAGGAAGCAATCAAGGTACCCTGCGCTTGTAATTGAGCAGATGCAATCCAGTTACCAGCATTGTACCTGGCAACATAAGAAACCGCAGAATCTGGGGGAACAGAACTAGCCTGTTTAGAATACATCGCCTCTAAACCAACTGCAAACTTTGAAGTCAAAGACTGTAATAATGAAGCTACTGCAACACCACTGAATCCTCCATTCAAGAAAGATGGATTTAAAGTCTTGAAATTGATAGAGAAGTCTGTTCCTTGATAATCTTGTTCAAGTTGACACATACCTGGCTGTCCCTTTGCGAGCTGCAACGTCACCTTGGATATGTTGTGTTTATCCCATCCGTAGTTGATTCTACCACTGAACGACAAGTCGTTGTCGATGTTACCTTGCAAAAAGTAGTCTTCTGTTGCGTATAAAGCCGAGAAAGCATATGGTGGTAAGAGATTAGATCCAAGCGACAACGTGTGTGAAGTTTGGAATGCTGGCATCATGTTAAATGCCTTGTTCAAATCAGCTCTCAACCCTGTGAAAAAATATTGGCTCAAGAATACATCACGACTCACCTCCTTGTTCAAGTTCTCAATAGAGCCTGGATTGGTTAAGCCTAGCGACTTACGGTGCTCACTTATAGTGATGTAGACATCATTCAAATATGAAAAGACTGGATTAGATGACCAAAGCCCATGAGATTTAGGCATTTGTGGAGTCACCCCTGGCAATGTTGGAATATTAAATTTTGAATAATCCACCAATGGAGATTGGTTAGATGCTTGATTTTGTTGTTCTGACATTTTTGAATTCCTCGCTCGAATGAAAAGAATCTATTTCCGTAGTATGCTAGGTATCAAAGACGGACGAAAAATTTCAAAAAAGATCCGTTCTGGTATTAACTCTTTCTTAACTATGATACTCAATACTTAAGAAAACTTTTCTTGCGTATACATAAGTACACACCTTTCTCGTCCTGCATGAGATTTTCCCTGGTGTCTCCTACTGGACCATGGTATGTCTAAGGTACCAAAGCCAATTCAACTTGAATCCTTGCTCATATGGGTGAGTAATGTGGGTATAGGTGATAGTGTCAAAGAGCTAGTTAGTCTATGTAGAGAGCGCCCCGTCGGAAGTTTATAGTCAGAATGTTCACGAGAGTAGGACGTTGCGCACGTCTGAAGTCCGAGTACAATAGATAATGACGTCGCAGAGCCAAAAGAAGTAGCAATTTTGTAGAAGTCTTCTTTTTTTCGTTAGACTCCATTGACATAGAAAACATTGGTGATATAAAGGAAAAGACATTATTGGAACCTGGAGAGTGATTGCATTGGTAAGATAGACCAAGTAAAATGAATTCGTTAGTAAATGGTACCAGGTGCATTAATCTAATCGGAAGATCGCATGATCTTGTAGAAGAAGCAGAGGCTTTCTATTGTAAACTAATTGGATTTTCAGTAACAGGAAGGCATGAAGGAAGGACAGTTTTGGTCTCTGAGACCCAGAAGTTGATGCTTAATTTGATACTTTCAGAAGAAGGATGGACAAAAGAAGAGATCGGAAATGTAAGCAAGGATTTCGAAGTTAAAGTCAAACAATGTGACATAAGATCCTTGGCACCTACATTTGTGTATACAGTTGCAGATATCGGTCAATTACATGCTGCATTTGTTGGAAAGGGAGTACCCCTTCAGGTACATCCCAATGAAATTTACGTGGAAGAGCTCTACGTAATGGACCCCTTGGGAAACATCGTTGGCTTTGTTCGTGGACCCGAGCGTACTAACCATGGTCCTTCCTCTCATGAAAGAATGCTTACGGTGCCGTGTCTGAACTTGATGCAAATGAAACCCGACCAACAGACCATCGCTAGCGGAGAAGCAAGTCGTAATGTTGCAGTGATGACATCGGGCGGGGACGCACCAGGCATGAACGCGGTTATCTATGCAGTTGTGAGGGCTGCAATTTTTAGAAAGTGTAAAGCGTTTGCAGTTTTAGAAGGTTACAAAGGACTTGTTACGGGAGGTAAAGAGTATATTCAAGAGGTGCAATGGACCGATGTTCGAAATTATCTCTCAGAAGGGGGAACAAACATCGGTACTGCAAGGTGCAAAGAATTCACACAGAGAGAAGGTAGATTGGCTGCCTGTAAAAACTTGATTGCTGCAGGTGTGAACGCATTGATAGTTTGTGGTGGTGATGGTTCCTTAACAGGAGCGGACTTGTTCAGATCCGAATGGCCTTCTTTAATTGAGGAACTCAGAAATAGGAATGAAGTCACTGAGGACCAATTCCATAAATTTCGCCATTTGAGTATATGTGGATTAGTGGGATCAATTGATAATGATATGGCTATGACTGACTCCACGATTGGGGCATATTCAGCACTTGAAAGAATTTGTCGTGCAGTTGATTACATAGACGCAACGGCCAAATCTCATTCTCGAGCCTTTGTGATAGAGGTCATGGGTAGACACTGTGGTTGGTTAGCATTGATGGCAGGAATAGCCACTGCAGCAGATTATATCTTCATTCCAGAAAGACCGGTACTGGCAGAACACTGGAAAAAAGAAATGGGTCAAATCGTGAAAAGACATAGAGAACTTGGCAAGAGAAAATCGATTGTAATTGTAGCTGAAGGAGCTATTACCTCGGATTTAAAGCCGATATCCTCTGCTCACGTCAAAGATGTACTTGTTGATCAGTTGCATTTGGATACTAAAGTCACAATCTTAGGACATGTTCAGAGGGGTGGAACTGCAGTTGCCTTTGACCGAATGTTAGCTACTGTCCAAGGTGTGGAAGCTGTCAAATGTGTTTTGGAAGGTAATCCGGAGACTCCATCACAAATGATTGGTATTGACAAAAATAAAATTGTTAGAAAGCCATTAATGGAAGCCGTAAAGGTTACGAAACAGGTTGCTGAATGTGTCCTGAAAAAGGAATTTGAAAAAGCCATTTCATTGAGGGATTCTGGATTTCATGAAAACTTAAAAAACTACATTGCAATGAATAGTGCAGCTTCAGAGGGCTCTACTTTACCTGCAACCAAACCCAAACGTATTGCAATTATCAACGTAGGTGCTCCTGCCGGTGGTATGAATAGCGCAATATTTTCTATGGCCACCTATTGTATGGCTAGAGGTCACAAGCCCTACTCGATCCATAATGGATTCACTGGTTTAGCAAGACACGAATCAGTTAGACTGATTAATTGGTTAGACGCTGAAGAGTTCAATTCGTCTGGTGGTTCTGATATCGGTACCAATAGAACGACGCCTTGTGAAGCTGATCTTGGTATGATCGCTTATTACTTTGAAAAGTATCAGTTTGAAGGTTTAATATTAGTCGGTGGTTTCGAGGCACTTACATCTTTGAGCCAACTTGAAAAGGCCAGAATAATGTATCCAGCTTTCCGTATTCCAATGGCATTAATTCCTGCAACTATTTCTAACAATGTGCCAGGCACTGATTATTCGTTGGGCGCAGACACTTGTTTAAATTCATTGATGGAATATTGTGACGTTATCAAACAATCGGCCTCCTCAACTAAACATCGTGCCTTCATAATTGAGGTTCAGGGAGGTAATTCTGGTTATATAGCTACTTTTGCATCTATGGTAAGTGGTGCTTTGATCACTTATGTTCCTGAGGAAGGGATTTCGTTGACCCAATTGCAAGAAGACATCAAATTTTTAAAGGAAACTTTCTCTCGTGAAGAAGGGCTTGCGAAATCGGGTAAATTGATCTTGAAAAGTGCTAATGCTTCTAAGGTCTTGACTAATGAAGTGCTTGGAAAGATTTTTAGAGAAGAAACAGATGCAAATTTCGACTTCAAGAACGCGGTGCCTGGTCATGTCCAACAGGGTGGCTTACCTTCTCCTATCGATAGAACAAGAGCTAGTCAATTCGCTATTCGTGCTGTGCAGTTCATTGAGGAAAAATCCGATTTTTTGTCAGAAAGGCGATACGACGTCGGCTTCAATGTTAATGACTCCGAAATAGAAGCCACTGCTGCCGTATTGGGTGTTAGATCTTCAAGATTGACCTTCACTCCTGTGAAACCGCTCTACCGCAGAGAGACCGATATTGGCAGAAGAGCACATAAACACATTACTTGGGGTACCGCTAAGGAAATTGCCGACCAGCTTGTGGGTAGAGAAAAAGCAAATTAGTGTTGATAAAAATAAATCGAAAAGAAATATATATAACTGCTGTTAAATAGTGCTGGTATATATGCTTCCTTGTAGTTTGAATAGATACGGTAGTTCGCACGTGCACTTCATATTTGATAACTGAAGGCCAACTCTTCGCGCCGGTAAAGGTCGCCATTGTTATGAAAGAAATTCGCAGAAGAGGTAATGGTAAGTAAATTCATCATTATTGTGTTGTCCAATTGTTCTCTCTTCGACTAACCTTTAAGACTTGAAAATTAAAATAAGTGAAGCCAAAGATTACGACAGCTTACTAAGCTGTAGAGCAGAGATATCGCAGCTCAATAAAGACGCTGCTCTTCTTGATTGCTTGCCGTCTTATGGAAAGAAACAAATCAACGAAATCCTTGACGATCTAAATAGGCTAGCTGAATGCTTCATGAACAGGCTTCTGGTGAAAAGATTTTCCTTTATTGGAGATCCAATACTCTGTAGAAACTACAGTTCTTTTCACCCCGTTAATGCCGCTTCTGAGCCCCAAGACGTGCCTAAACCTAATCCTGATCTGCCCGCTTATGGTACTGACACATTGGCCCATCTACAGAGCGAGGAAAAGCACTTCCTGCCCTCACAGCCGCATTTGCTAATTAATGATATAATGGATTCGATAGTCGTGCAAAAAACGTCTACTACCTCGGTTCATTTAACTGGTGTCACCGGTTCCAAAATATATCTTTTTTGCGATGGCCCAATTCTCGTTACCAACGTCAGAGACTCTATTCTTGTACTTGCTTGCCATCAACTTCGTCTACATGATGTCTCGAAATGTCGGATATTTCCTCGTGTGGTTTCTGCCCTGGCTACCCTAGAGGACTGTTCTGCCCTTTCCTTTGGTCCTTATCCCACTGAACCGAAAAATAGTCAGAGCAACCTTCTCATCAGTGATTTCACTATACCTAATTCGCATTCGGTTAACCAGGAATTTTCTTCCTTGTCTGGCCGGAACTATCAACTTGTCGATGAAACTACCCCAGTTTTTTGGTCGCGATAAGATCGGTTTCGATCTAAACAACCGAGGTTCAATTTTTTATAAAATATTCTCCAAACGTAACTTCTTAGTTTAAGCATACTGGGTGAAGGTGTTCGCTATATACTTGAATAACTTCTACTTTAATTGGAAATACAGTGTCAGTTATTTCCCTTTGAGACCAGATTATGAACTCGCTTCTTGAGCCTTACTAGTCGTTCTTTTAGGAAATTTTGTGCTGCAATTTTTTTTCTTTTTTTTTTTTTTTTTAAAACCCCACTCTAGCAATATATCTATAAAATGTAAATTCTTGCAGTATTTTGGTTTAGTAGAGAAAAATGGTTAGGTTTGAACATCTTGTCGATTACAGTGATTCTCCTTATTTATTAAAGGAAGATGCTCCTACATACCAAGATATGATGGACACTGTTTATCTGGATGGCCCCGAGTTGAGGGTTTCAGTTCCAGTGGAGTACTCAAAGGAAAAAGATGTCAGTCCAATTTACCGAAATGGAAAATTTCCTGCTAAACCTAAGTCAGCAATATCGCCATCACTAGATACTTATTACTCATTGTTTAAGGCATCAGCGTCATTGGGAGAAGACAGAAAAGTATTGGCCTATAGACAGTATAACTACAATACAGGGGAAACAAACGATGAATACAAATTTATAAGTCATGCGGAAACAAGCAAAATGATCAAGCAGTTTGGGTCAGGATTATTATATTTACTTTTTAACAACGTGTTCAAGGAAAGCGAGAAATATGTTTCGCATTCTAAAATTGACACGCATGCAGCCAATTACCTTCACTACAACAACGAGAATATCTCTTTTATAGTTACATTGTTTTCAGGGAACAGATGGGAATGGATATTGACTGATTTGATGTGTTGTGCTTTTGGTATTACCAGCACTACGCTTTATGACACCTTGGGACCAACAGCATCATCTCATATATTGAGACAGACAGAATCACCAGTAGTAGTGACCTCTAAAGCACATATCGAAAGACTTGTGAATATGAAAAAAGAAGAAGGGAGTGCTTTAGGGAACTTAATTTCAATTATTTCCTTGGATCCTTTGCAGACGACGGAAGAGACACCAAGTGGCCAAAGGGATCGTTATTTGGTTGAAATTGCTCGGAAGCATAAGATCTTGGTCTATGATTTATATCAGGTCATGAGAATTGGGGAAATTTTTCCTTCACCTGAGATGCCTAGTAGGCCAGATTCTGTGTACTCCATTAACTATACCTCCGGAACTACAGGATTACCAAAAGGTGTAGTTTTGACCCAGAGAACAGCTTGCTGTGGTCTACTTTACTTATTTACTTGTCTTAGAAGTGATCCTGGCTCACTGAAATTATGCTACTTGCCCTTGGCTCATATTTACGAAAGACAAGCTGCTGCTCTTAGTGTGGTCTCTCACACATGTTTAGGTTTCCCAAAGCTTGACTTTAAACCCGTTGATTTAGTTAACGAATTCAAGTTATTCAAACCTAGTATAATAGCAGCAGTTCCAAGAGTCTTGACCAAAATAGAGGCGGCTATTAAAAATTCAACTATAGAAAGTGAAAGCGCCTTTAAAAGGTCTTTGTTTGACAAGCTTTTCAAATCAAAGGAGGAAAAACAACTTTCGTACGACGGTGCGACGAGCCAAAGTCTTCTTTATGATTATTTCTTGATCAGGCCTATTCGTAAAGCCGTTGGTTTTGATAATGCGGCTGTGTGTATTTCAGGTTCCGCTCCGATTTCACCAGCAACTATTATTTTTTTGAGGTCTGCTTTGGGTATTGGTATAAAGCAAGGTTATGGTTTGACAGAGTCGTTCGCCGGAGTATTTACATCTTATGAACATGAAGCAAAGGTCGGATCATGTGGTTCTATCTCACCAACTTGTGAAATCCGCGTTAGAAGTATTCCTGAGATGGGTTTCTCTTTGGATGATCCTGAAGGCCCTAAGGGTGAATTACAGCTTAGAGGTCCTCAGATTGCGGACGGTTATTACAAAAACCCAGAAGAAAACGCTAAGGCTTTCGATGCTGAGGGTTGGTTCTCTACTGGTGATGTTTGCAGGTTAGAAAAGGGAACGAATAGGTTATACATTATAGACAGAGTCAAAAACTTCTTTAAATTGGCACAGGGTGAGTACATTACTCCTGAAAAAGTTGAAAATGTTTATCTTAACCTGTGTCCCATATTAAGTCAGATATATGTACATGGAGACTCTTTACAGAATTACCTTGTTGCTATCGTTGGAGGTAATCCAACTGATTTGGCTCCATTTTTGGTAAAGAATTGCGGTGTCTCTTCGAATACGTTGAAAACTGATGATGATATCATTAGCGCTATTTCCATCCCCTCTAATAGACTCAAATTGCTCAATTATATCAATTCCAAGGCAAACTCATTGTCAGGGTTCGAAAAAGTGCAAAATATTCACGTTGAAATTGAGCCTTTGAGAGAAGAGAGAGATGTTGTCACCCCTACAATGAAAGTGAAACGCCCAATTGCTCGTCAATTTTTTGCCGATGCTATTGATAAAATGTACGCAGAAGGTCCGCTTCCTCAGAAGAGTAAATTGTGATCGTGTCTGACATTATATATATATATATATAAATACATCTATTTATGTTCATATTTGGGAGGTTAGCTTGTAAGAAATGTCGTATGTATGTCTTGATTATGTCGTTTATAAGAGATTTTTCATGGTGAGACATGCTAGCTTCACTTTGCTGAATAACTTTTGGTAGAATAATCACTTGAAGTGAAAATGGTATGTTAAATTTAGTCTTCAGGAGGATTTTTAGTGAGCTTTTCTCTAACGCAATTTAGTCGGAAACCGTGTCTACGAAAGTGCAAAGTAAAGACTTAGGCGGTTTATCATTAATCGCAGCCCACTCGCACATTAAAGGATTAGGATTAAATGAGACCTTGAAACCTAAGGAGACTGCTCAAGGCTTAGTCGGCCAAATGAAAGCAAGAAAAGCTGCTGGTGTAGTCTTGAAAATGGTACAAACAGGTAATATAGTAGGACGTGCGGTCTTGATAGCTGGACCACCATCAACTGGTAAGACGGCCATAGCCATGGGCTTGGCACAAAGCTTAGGTACTGAGGTTCCTTTCACTGCTATTTCGGGTTCAGAAATATATTCGCTTGAGTTATCGAAGACTGAGTCGTTGACTCAAGCTTTTCGTAAATCGATCGGAATCAAAATAAAGGAGGAGACGGAGATTATCGAGGGTGAAGTTATTGAGATTCAAATTGACCGATCAATTACCCAAGGACATAAGCAAGGAAAATTGACTATAAAAACAACTGATATGGAGACTATCTATGAACTTGGAAATAAAATGATAGAAGGTCTCACAAAAGAAAAGGTATTGGCAGGTGATATTATATCCATTGACAAAGCGTCTGGTCGAATTAGTAAACTAGGGAAGTCTTTTACTCGTGCCAGGGACTATGACGCTATGGGTCCAGACACCAAGTTTGTCCAATGTCCTGAGGGAGAATTACAGAAGAGAAAGGAAGTGGTTCATACTGTCTCTTTGCACGAAATCGACGTCATCAATTCGAGACAACAAGGTTTCTTGGCTTTATTTTCAGGTGACACAGGTGAAATTAGATCTGAAGTCCGTGATCAAATCAATACGAAGGTCGCCGAATGGAAAGAAGAAGGTAAGGCTCAAATAATTCCTGGTGTTCTTTTCATAGATGAAGTCCACATGTTGGATATAGAATGTTTTTCTTACATAAACAAGGCTTTGGAGGATGATTTTTCTCCTATTGTTATTATGGCGACGAATAGAGGATACTCGAAGACTAGAGGTACCAACTTTAAGTCTCCCCATGGTCTCCCTATGGATCTCTTAGATCGTTCAATCATCATTCATACAACACCTAATACTACGGAGGAGATCAAAGCTATTTTGTTAACGAGAGCTACAGAAGAAGAGGTGGAATTGAGTGGTGATGCATTAGCCTTGTTAACAAAAGTTGGCGAAGAAACTAGTTTAAGATATGCAGCTAACTTAATCTCTGTTTCTCAAAGAATTGCTCTAAAAAGAAGAAGTAATACAATCGATTTAGTAGATGTTAAGAGAGCGTATATGTTATTTTTGGATTCTGAACGTTCTGTGAAGTATTTGGAAGATTTTTCCAATCAACTAATCGATGACAGTGGAAATGTCTCCCTTGCTTCAAAAAATAACAAATCTGATGATTTGAAGACAAATGATAAAATGGAAACAGACTAGATTACTTCACGTCGCAAAAGCCTCAATCTTATTATCTTACATATGTATTACGTTATTCCCTTTCTGTTTGTTTGGTAAATAGTTGTAGCTCTAATGCATACTCTATTAAGCGTTAAGACGAACTAGATCGACTTTTTAGTATGTATACAATTTCAACATTCAATCGCTTCCCTTTGTATTTAATATTAATGCTATTATCATACCATAGAGACCCAATACTTCTGCAAATATTAATATCAACACTATCCCTACGAATAACCTAGGTTGATGCATAAACTTTCTCACTCCTTCGTCACCCACAATTCCAATTGAATAACCTGACGCTAAGCATGCAAAACCGACGGCTAAACCACATGCTAAATGCATAAATCCATTGAAAAGAGAATAGTCCTTTCCGGGTTCCAATCCTCCTGCTATCAAAACAGAAACCACTAAGCCATACACTGCCAAAATACCCGACATAACCACCGGTATAAGCGACTTCATTATCAAGTCTGGTCTAAAAGCGCCAATTCCCGAAATACCAATCCCTGATTTCGCAGTTCCTATAGCTGCTCCAACGCTTGATAAAATCGTTGCCGCTGCACATCCTGCAAATCCAAAAAATGGTGCAAAACCTGGATAGTACTCATCTCCCCTAACTTCTGACATGTCGAATGAAGCGCAATCTCTACTCTTTCGATTTACAATCATGAAGAGCTAATTGGAGACATCCCTCAATGTCATTTTGCGACATTTATACGACACTTTCAGGACCCAATCTGCACGCACAAATAAAATCGTAAACAGTGAGAAAGTAAAAAAAATACTATAGATAAATGGTTACTGTGAGAGGAGGATGAATGGTAAAAATGACTACGAGAAACTTCAACTCACAAAGCAGGATTTGAGCTTTTTATACAGCCAGATACTTGATAGAACAAAGTCTAAACTCGATCTCCACTTACCTACAGCAAATAATGACGACCCATTGAAAGCTAAAGTTGCAAATCTTCTTGACGGATTTATAGTAGATGCATTTGAAATAGCACGAAAATCTATGATTATTGATGGAAAGGACATGGCTTCTGGTACTGGTCAGCACATCAGCGAGCTATTCTCCTTGAAATACAAGGAGAAAGTAGAACCCTTTAATGTAGAGATAAATGCAAAACTTAGGGACCTATTAAAACAGGTCGACCAGGAGACCATGGAGGTGACCAGATTAAGAAGAGAGTTGCCATTCAGTGCTTTAACGTCTTATAGGGAGTTAATCAGCTCTACTGATGGTGAGGTATCCCACATTATAGCATCTTTAGAGGAAGAAGTTGAGAAGCTCAATCAAAATAGTGATGAAGAGGATCCTAAGTTCAATGAAATAACCCCAAAGATTGAGCTGATAAACGAAGATTACCAAACAGCATTGAAGAGAATGGCATTGCTAAAGAAAAATATTCCTGAGCAGAAAGCAGAGCTCGACAAACTAAATGAGACACTTCAATTTCTTGAAACCGTATATCGACAACAACAAAAAGAAGCTAGCTTACAAGTCTAAGTGCTCATTTATTTGTGTTTTGTATAATGACGAGTCGACGCATAGAAAAAGCAAAAAAAAAAAACACACACACATAAAAAAAATCAAGAAAGTTATACATAGACAGTACTTATGAATATTTAATGAAGTGTAGTATTTAATGAGGGACAGTATATGGTCGTGTTTATATCACTATCCTTTTGGACTCGGAGAAATTTCCAAAAGAAAAAAAAAAAAAAAAAGGTTCCAATATTTACTATTAACCAAATTAGGATTTTAATGTATTTACAATGCCTTCGGTATGTACATGATTTATGACTAAACCATGTAGGGAAAAGAAGAAAAAGTATTCTTAAGTTTCAAAGTTGAATGAAAAGAAGCATTAGTCATGATAACACCGACAAGAAACAAACATGTGATGAGGTATTTGGAGACAATACAGAATGACTCAGATAACCCATCGAGTCGAGAGCCTCTAAAACCTTCATCAAGGGACAATATGTTGCATTTGAACCGAAACAAGAGTACTTTCGAGAGCAGCGATTTGGATCAGCTTGCACAACAGCTTAATGTATCACCTACCAAGACACCAGGGAGAACAGAGCGCTTGAGAAGCAAGTTCGAATCCCCCTCAGTAACCGTATCCGCTTTCAAAAGCCCACAGAAGAATGCTGGAGCAGAAAATTGGGGAAGAGCTAGGCCACAAGTTCAAGGTAATAACCGTGATAAAAGTTTAGGAGCATTTCGGGGACTAACTCATGAGAGTAGTCTAACTACACCAAAGGGTAATAATTCATCGAATGCTTCAACAAATTTTTCAAAGGACATCAACAATAAAGCCAGTGGAGGTTATGAGTATTTATGTCGAATATTAGCTATAAAGAAATGGCTAGAGACTGTAATAAGCGAGCCCATTAATGAGACCCCAGTTGAGATGATTACATACTTACGAAATGGAATTTATCTAGCAAAACTCGCCAATGCAATCCTTCCTTCTAAAAAGACTGTCTACATGAATGATTCGAGGTTACAGTTTAAACACACAGAAAATATCAACCGTTTCTTTCAGTTACTTGACTATTTAAAAGTTCCAGAAGTTTTTTCTTTCGAGTTGACCGATTTGTACGATGCAAAGGATATCCCTAAAGTGTGGCTTTGCTTACACGCCATGAGTTATATGCTTCATAAGTTGGACAATGGGTACCCACAAGTCGAAAATTTGGTTGGTGAGCCGATATTTTCTGAAGAAGACATAACCACAGCAAATAGAGCATTAAGGGGAACGGGGTTACCCAATTTTTCAAGCATTGATACCAATGCCAGTCCAGTCAAGAAAGGAGAAAATAGCTATATGAACCGTGCTTTAGCTGAAGCGAATTTTGACTCATTTGATAATCAAGTCAATCCAGTTTACTCCTCTCCTAAAAAATCTAAGGAGGAAGATCATCGTGTCAGCTTTTCTAATGAAAATTATGCAGAACCTACCTTTAAACAGGAAGCGAAAAACATTGGACTTGAATTATATGACAAAGATAGAAATATCGACCGAGATCTTCTGCATCAGAAGTCCGTGCATACTACCAATATTGATAGTAATGTAAAGAATATAGTGAAGCTCCAGTCATTGTCCAGAGGAGCAATATTTCGCTACCGAATGTTTGTCGATAGAATAATTCTTAAGCTGTACGCTGAAGAGCTCAATTCTTTTATTGCAATTAGTAGAGGATATTTATCTCGCGGGAAAACTATTCATCGTCACCGCTGCGAACTTATGCTAGTTGGCGATACGATAGAGCAACTACAAGCTGCTATAAAGCGACACTTGGTAGTCAAAAAATTACCTTGTTTGCGGGGATATGAAGGAGGGATTGAGCAACTCCAATCTACTCTTCGCGGATGGTTGGTAAGAAATAAAGTGACACGTTGTAAAAATGGCTTGCTTGAATTCGAGCTGTCGTTAAAACATCTCCAAGCATTGTCTAGGACTAAACTTGTGGGTCCCAAGTCTCGAACTGTTCTTGCGAATAGGGGGAAGATTGAGCCAATTGTATTAGACTTGCAAGCCATTTCAAGGGGACGAATCTTGCGACAGACTCTAACAAGGAATAGGTTTAGTCTTTTTTCTTTGAAAGTAGAAGACCTCCAAGCAATAATGCGTGGCAGGTTGTTGTGTAAGACAGTTACCGATGTGAGAGAGCGTATACAGATGAACTCTCCAACGATCTTGGATTTACAAAGTATAATTAGGGGTGGAATGATGAGAAGCTTATTATGCAATGACTGTTTGGTATCACTTATGTTTGAAAAAGACCATATAAATGACTTGAAAGCCTTGGCCAAGGGTCTGCTTGTTAGAAAAAGATTGCAAACTACTAAACAAGAATTGGTTCATGTGGGTTATTCGAGCACGTTGTCTCTACAGTCTCATTTTAGGGGTGTATTGAGTAGATTTAGAAGTGATATTTTGTTGGAAGACTTATACAGCAACTTAGAGAGTATTGTCTCTTTGCAGGCCTTGAGTAGGAGCTGTCTTTTCAGGCGTAGCATAGTTTCAATGCGAGATTATTATTGGAAGAACGTTAACAAAGTCATAAAAATACAGTCCCTTGTTCGTGGTGCTATTGCAAACAAGGCTTACAAATCTCTAATTAATTTACGAAATCCACCATTAATTGTGGTAAAACGTTTTGCTTTTTTACTTATTGATTCTAATTTTGATTATGACGAAGAGGTGCAGCTTAATCAATTGCAGGATAAGATTATAGAAAAAGCTAGACACAATGAGTCATTGGAATCTCAAATTGAAGAGATAGAAGTCAAACTAAGCTTGCTTGATAAAAATAAAATAACTGTTGAAGAATTCTTAAAAAATAAAAGTAAATACAAGACATACAAGCCAGCAACAAGTTCTGTTAACGTTAGTAATTTGGAAAAACTTAATAAAAGTGCTAGGGAAAGAATTGATATCTATCAGACGATGTTTTATTTTCTTCAAACGAAACCATTATATCTTATCCGGTTGTTGAACAACACGTCAGTGGGCTCTAAACTCAGCAAGCAGGTTTATGAATGTGTAAAAGCGATATATCCTTATAAGATAGATTCATGGTGCAGCCATCCCCGTGAGGAGTATCTACTTGTCAAGTTTACTGTTAGTGTTATGCAAGAGGATTTGAGGAATCGTTGTAAGTACTTGAATGACTTCACTAAAATGTATACATGTTTTTGGATGGAGTACTTCCTCATTCTAAACAATACAACTGCTCAAAGAATTCATTTAAAGAGCTTGTTGGGAGGCCTTTTACAGAATATTTTGGATGACGATGAAGCGGTTTTCCAGTCGAATCCGTGTGAAATTTATAGCAGTTTGTGTGAAAAGGAAAAGCGAATTAGTGGGATTATTTCAAGGAATCCCAATGTTTCTCCACAAGATGCAATTAAAGATCCTGAAGTGTCATCTATTTTCGTACTGAATTTATTGGGATTGAGGGAAACTTGTACAAATTTTATTACAATATTGTCTAAATGCGTGGACAAGATCCCAGTTCATGTTAGACTTATTTCAAAGACCACGTATGATTTGTGCAAATTAACCTATCCAGAAAAATCTACGCTGCATCATTTAAGTGTTGCTGGTGTTTGTTTCTTCAAATACTATGTTTCAATGATATTACAATATCCCGAGAATTTTGGATATTTCTCTACTGATACATATTCTGGAATGGATGTTGATACCAAGAAATTTAATCTTCAGCAGGTGAATAAAGTTATGTTGCAATTGTTTGCCATGAAGCCTTTCAATGAAAATTTCTTCAAACCCTTGAACGATTATATTAATTCAATGATTCCCAATGTTTCCGATTTTATCAATAGTATTATTGATGTAAAAAGCATTGAAGAAGAATACGGTTTTAGTGAGTATGATGACATTGTGACTCACAATAGACCCAAGCTCACTATGAAGATGACAGCTATGATACAAATTGAAAAATTCTTGAGCGATAACATTGAGTTGATTGTAACTAGCCGTGATGATCAGTTATTCAACTTAATAATGTCCTTGAACAATATAAACTTCGCTAACGATATTCTTACTTTAACTGAGTTGGGAAGCGTCACATTAAATTTGAATCCTAAAACGAAGGAAGATTCTATAGCGGACGCGAGGGTTAATACTTTAATTTCAAGAGCGAAAAGGTTTGCTTTATATGTTATTAGCGTTCAAGACGGTGATGACTTATTGGAGATTTTGATATCTGGTATAACCCCTGAACATGAAGAAAAGTTCAAAGAAGTTGTGAAGGGAGAGCGTGCTCTTGCTACTCATAATGCAAGGAAGAAAGATTTATCATATGGAGACACTTCAATTGTTGAATTGGAGTCGATGAGTTATAGAGAATTGAAAAAGAAAGCTCTAGAAACCCTCATTCAACTCGAGAATACAAAAAAAATAACCAGAAGAAGCTCGTTTCAGGAGCTTTTGAATTTAATTGCATTGGATATGAAAACTAAGCACGCACAAAGAGTCTCTCGTAAGAGTCAACTACGAGTAGCAATTGAAACTCATGACAGAATTATAGACAAGGAAGTTTTTCTTCAAAAGCAACTTAAGGATTTCAGCGGTCATATGGGATCTGTACTTTCACAGTTGCAGCTGAAACCGAAGGACAAAAAAATTTTTAATATTATACCTGTATTTGGAAAACAATATTTCTATCAAAGAGAATTGAGAAAGTCTAATCGTCTTCCTAAATTTGGTTCCTATAAATATTCTGCCAAAAAGCTACAAGAGAAGGACATAATTGTCGACTTCGGTGGTCTCCTCTACGAAAATTATACATCGGCGTCGAAGCTTGACTTCATGTTTAGTTGTCATAATGTAGGGAAATTTACCATTGAAGCTGCTAATGGTGCAATAAGTGTGCCTGGTGCGTCATCTTTGGTTACTGTTGACCAACTTTTGAAGTTACAGTATGAAAATAGAGACACGCTAGAATTATTCGATGGAATGGTATTATTCGACACACAAAACTTAATAGGATTTATTTTCGAAAAGTTCTACGACATTAGCAAAGAAAGTGTATAACTTGTATTGTTAAACTAAATGTCACAACGTCTTTTTAAATTACTGTTTTTGAACTAGAGATTCTAACTTTTCCTCCACTTTCTGCAATTTTTCTTTGTACTGGAATCCGCTAGTTTTCAATTCTGAGACTTGCTCCTCCAATTTAGCTACTAAGTCAGAAAGCTTGTGTACCGTCATCTGTAATTCTGAGTTAATGATATCCTCCGTCTTATTTAATTTAATTTCGGATTTTTTAAGTTCCTTAGAAGTCTTCCCAGACGACTCCACTTCTGGTTCTTCCTTAGTTTCTTTACTATCTCTTTTCGCACCTTCTGACTTAACTTCCTTTTTATCTTCCTTGTACTCATGGCCTTTCTTTTTCGTGCCTTTGTTGTTTTTGTTCAGTGTCTTAAAGTTTTCAGACTTTTCTTTTGTGGATTTCTGAGCATCCTTCTCCGAATCTTTTTTCTTGGTGTCCTTAGTATTTTTGTTTATTTGATTAGAGGCTTCAGACTTATCCTTTGCACTCTTCTCAGTATCCTTCCCTGAGTCTTTCTTGTCGACGCCTTTAGCATTTTTGTTCGTCGCTTTAGAGGCCTCAGATTTATCCTTTGCACACTTTTGATTCTCTCCTTTTTTGTTGTCGCCCTTCTTTTCATTTTCTTTTTCTGAGTTCGTGGAATCCTGAGATATCTCTGGTTTTGGAGAACCAGGTACTGAGAGGTCTGATTTTTTAACTTCTTCCCATTCATTGTCCTCAACTTCGAGCAGAATTTTATCTTCCGTTGTCTCGTCATTTACTTTATTAAGCATATGATTCACTTCAGAAGAAGATGCTAAAGACTCGCCAACTGGTTTTCCGATACCGTCTGACTTCTCTTCTCCACTAGGTACCTTGGTAGATTTGGAGGCCTCATGCTCCTGCTCTTTCCTTTGCTCATCCTTACTTCTCTTTCTTTCAGCTGCTTCTTTATCTTTCTCTTGTTGTCTCTTCTTCGAGTTTTCTTTAGCTACATTTATACTTGTTGCTGTTTCTGACTCTCTTAGCTTGGATTCTGAACCTTCATAAAGGGCTTCCATTGACATCAAGAGAGGTCCATTGCAAGTCTTTCCCTCAAAATACTCGTGAGCACTCATTGCAGGCTTACGAGATGGACAGTCTGGATATATATCTCTTTGAAATAACTCAGACCTTCTTGGAACATAAAATGAAACCGGTTCAATTGTTATATCGTTTACCGTTTTAAAGCTTCTTAATATTTCATTCTCTCTGACATTTACCGAGTACTTTGGTGCAACAGCAAAACCCCTCTGTGGCTCTATAGAGCCGAATTGCGATAACTCATGTAAGATATCGTTCTCATACTCGTAGTACCTAATATTGCCATCTCCTTTACCAGCCAAGTACAAGATTGAGTTGCCCTCATCAAATATGGGAATTAAAACTCCTGATGACTGGTCCACAACTAAAAACCCATTAATTGGTCCTGCATCAATATGGTTAATATCCCAGATCCCAATCTGGCGATCAGATAGCTTTGAAAATCCAGAAGTAGCAACGCGATCGGTGTTGCCCAACCATATAATCCTTGAAGGTTTTGCACCCGTATGCCCGGGGCCTTCTGATAAGATTTCACCTTTCCTGATGTCCCATATTCTCAATCGTTTGTCTCTGCAAGAGGTTGCAAGTAATGTACCATTATAGTTGAAAGCAAACGAAGTCACTAAGTCTTTGTGGGGTAAAGTAATTTCTGCTTTGCCTGTCGATAGATTCCAGATCTTCACCGTATAATCCATCGAACAAGAAGCGAGTACATTTTCCGCGCAGGGATGAAAGGTTAGATGTAGCACTTTTTTCCCATGTCCCTCAAGTACCTTCACAGGTTCAGTGATATCCTTGATATTATTATTCTCATCTAAATACGAATGAAATGAATAATCCCTTGGTATTTCCCATAAGCATATGTTTCCATCGTCCGAGCAGCTCGCAATTTGCTGTTCATTGAAAGGATTGAAAGCCGTGTCTAGTACAGGCCCTTTATGCCCTCTGAATAAGGACACCGTATCTGGCGCCTTCCCAAATTCATTTAAAGGAATAATAGCAAAGGCCCCTCCTCCTGAGGACTCCCAATTAACCGACAAATATTTCCCATTCGTTTGAATTATATTTGAGTCGAATGCATTTTTACTCACCCTAAGGTTCTCATAACAAAGTTCCTTTTTTGAAACTTGCCCATACACATGACGGTACTTAGATGCTCTCACAAATTTTCCACTAAAAAATTGAATTAGTAATTCGCTTACTTTGAGATCATTAGAGACAGTCTACTTACCTCATAGTGAACACGAGACTGGTCTTCCATCTACATTGTTGACGAATTGAATTTACTTGGTAGTGTCTTTACCATTTATTTATTTCTGCCTACTATCACGAATTGAACTTCACCAAGGCGACATATGAGAGCTACATTGATAGCAATTAGTATTTAGTTAATTTTTTGATATAAGTAGAAGCTGAGTTATACGGCTAGCGCATTCCACGGAACTCGAAAAGTAATTTAAATAATCTCTTTCTGGTAAGGGTTTGGGAACTTTCGAAAAGCTAATACTTAGTAAACATGAGTTTGTCCCAATCTGTTATAGTCAGCATCAATAGGAATCCATTTTTATTATCAAAGCTCTAAATTTTTTGGTATATGATAAGGTTGCCCGAATGAGTTTCTTAGATATCCATATTGTTAACTATGTCGTGCAATTTGCTGAAATACCTGTTCTCTATTAAATCCCCTCTTCCAGCAGCGACCTTAAGGACAAGCTCATTGAGCTCTGCTGACCCCAAAATGTCTACGTGGTCGGCCGTTTTAGCACCGCCTCTGATATCAAAACGATCAGGCTCGTGCTTTATCTCGACGATCTTTACCTTAGAGTTACCAGGATTGTATCTGGAAGCTTTTCCCTTTTGCCATTCATGTAGGATAAGATGAGTCATGATAGAAAGGGTACCATCACCGTCCCCTAGGTAAAAAGGATTGTTAGAGTCTAAATCAATAACAGCTTTCAAATTTGTAGAATTACCGGCTTCTTTATAAGTGTAACTCCTTTCTGTTGGCTTTCCGACACCATAGAAACTGTAAATCACCATATCTGGGGCATTTGGGAGAGCGACTTCTAGAGGATTGGACCACTTGGAGTGGTCTTTTTCATTAGCTTGTATTTCTTTGGCTTTCTTGGCTATTCCAAAGGAATAAAATTTTTGGGCCCTCTTTGAAAACCATGAGGGAGAATTTTGTAGAAGGTAATTTATGCTTTCCTCGATTGTCAAATTGGTATACTTGTTGTTCTTCTCTTTCAAATGTAAAAATGTACCAAATGTTTCATTATGAGGACCCGATATATCCGTCTCGTTAGACTTTACATCAGTTATTAGAGCATTGGAGGGATCGTCGTGAGCTCCCTTTAAATCACCCCAAACAAGATTGCCACCTTTGGGTAGCATACTTGGAATTCCACCAAACGTGCGCAACATTTCCGCTCTCTCATTTTTACTGAAAAATTTTTCTAGACCGTAAACCGCGAGGGCATTAAGCTGGACCGTGTCCCTCATTTCGCCTGAAATCAAAGCAGGAACTGCCTTTGGGGTGCCCAATAGACTTCCACTAATATCAACAAATGCGGCAATATGATCATTGCACCATTTAGGCCCCCCATTTCCAAATCCTTCTCCCATGGCCTCTGCCCACTTCATAAAATAGAATGCTACTTGTGAACCCATTGAGTGACCTACAAGAGCAGTTTTCTGTCCTCTAAGAGACTTTTTGATTTCAATCTGTCTCTTTAACTTGGAAAAGTATAAATCACGCTCCTCCAAGTGATAATAAGCTAAACGCCAATCATAAGCAGCACTTAACATGTTATTGGGGTTGTACCCTATTACGGCTAGATTCTGTAAGATTTTATTCCAAATCCAATAGCCCGCCACAAAAAAGTCCGCTGCATCAAAACCCTGCGCTGCTCTTAAGGTAATATTCGGGGGATCTAGCCCAGTTTCCCGATCCAACATGATATGCTTTAGCCAACAATTTTTATCTAAAACCATAGTCCTCAACATATAAAATGAACCCCATAGTCTTTTTCTAAAGTGGCCAATAGAAGGACAATCTTCAGTGCCCTGTAAGTTCCATGATTCAATTCCCGTCGATATAACCCCCGGAACCATAACTACATTATAATTGCTGGTCAAATTGTGTTTAGCCAACATTCTTTTTCCTACAGAAAAAGACTCCGCTGATGAAGACAAATTCTCCGCATTTTTTATATCTCCAATCATTGACTGCAAACTGGTGGGTAAAGCATCTTTCCAGTCTTCGAACACTGAGCTCACAGAGTCGAGATTGATATTCACCAAACTATCCAAGTCAACACCTGAAGAATGGTTTGTGCTGAAAAATGATGCAGCAAAAACACACACTAGCGCTCCCAAAATAAATATTATTCTTCGTGAATTGTACAAAGTATTTTCCACCCTACTTATGTCTTTTTCTGCTTTTTTACTTCCATCTTGCTCATCCACTTCAATTTTTTCCGAAACCTGTTCCGCTTCTTGTTTTTGTTCTTTTTCAATTCCCGTACCTTTCACTTCTCTATCATGCGTATGAGCTTCAGCTTCTTTGGTAGCTCTTTTTTTCGCCATTGTTATCAGAAGCCGATAACCTTTAAATATGTAAATTTATAATATGAGACTTTCCAATCCGAGATCTGGCTCCGCGTGGCTATCTGCTAACATATGAATTTTGACATCGATAAGCCTTTTTTTTTTTTTTTTTTTTTTTTTTTTTTTTTTTTTTTTTTTTTTTTTTTTTTTTTTTTTTTTTTTTTTTTTTTTTTTGACTTTCATATCGTACTTTCTACTTCAAATAATAAAGATTTGTATAGTGAGTTAAAATTATAACTTGAAGTAAATCTAAAAACAATAAATAAGGATATAAAACTAAAAGGTATCTAAAACTAAGCTAAGAGAGTACTTTGTCAAAGTTTTCTGGTCTTTCATAAGAGCGGAATGAAAGAGAATTTATGCGAAATTGCAAGAAGTGGATTCTTGTCTTCACCGTTTTAAAATCACATACGCGCAAGCTATAGTTACCTTCTTTCAAAGTCTAGCTGAGTGCTGTAAACATGATTCTCTTTCAGGTGACCTAGATCTTTTCTTTTTATTATGAACGCTAGTTACTAAAACTAGTGGCCTCAGTCAGTAACGGGTTCGCCGCATCAAGGTTGCGAAAAAAAAAAATTGCAACAAGTGTTTTCATGGATTTCACAAGATATGAATATTGCTTTCATCAGTGTATCTAGTTTGAGCTAATGAAGCAGACTTATCATCGAGGTCGAAAAGCACATAGGCATGGCGAAGAAAGTTTTGTCCAAGGATATTTAGACTTCCACCCGAAGAACCAACTTGGAGTGTGCACAGACCATCATCCACCCTGGCAATATCGTCATAGGGAACGTTAATGGTAACACCGTCAAAGTTAAAAGAAATATATTTATCCTCAGGCTGTTCACAATTTCCGAATAAAGCTTTGATTTCCTGGTAAATGTCATCGGGGAGCAAAGTGTCGGTTGTACCTGAATCGAGTAGCACTGGTTCATCCAATGGATACGATGAGCCATTGATGGTAACATTGTTCAAAGTGACCATGGAACGCACATCGTCTTCATCGTTATTATTTTTACCCGAAAAAGGCAAGGTAACAAGGTCACCTTCGTACTTGGCAGAATCATAGGCACCAAAGAGAACCTTACCAGTTCCATTATTAGGATCTTCCATGTACAAACTGTAGGCATTTTTACTAATCCATCCTTGCTTAGACATCAATTGAGGGAAATTGGCATAGGTCTCATTAGATGAGATAGCTTCGAGCCCTGTGAGGCCGACGCCGAGTATCCCATCAACGTCCCAATCCGTCTTGTTAACCGAAGCAAACTGTAAACTCCAAAGCTTCTCAGCACCATCAGGACCAAATGCGACATTATCCTTTACCCATTGCCCATAGCTGCTACCGGAACCATACATCTCCAGAAAATCTTTGTTCAAAGATTTCGAAGTAACAGATAAGTCCGGATCATAGGAACCTCCTAATGAAGTATCCTTGACCCATAAATCGGAAGACCCTGTATCGAAAACAACTTTGTTTTCACTGTAGTTAGATCCTAGATATATTGTCATTACATACTCCCCGCCTTGTCTTTTAATTTGATCAGGTGGATTGTAGATTTCTCTCACCGACATTCGGTTAGAGGGCCTTACAGTAAAAGGCATACTGAGAAATTTTTTTCCGAGATTAACTGTATTCTGAAGTGGTGACTTCGAAGTCGAATTCGATAAATCTGTTGGCGCTGCTAGCGCTGTTTGTATTGGAAGGAAAGATAATGCAACTCCTACTATTGTTTCAACTTTAACCATTATAGAGGATAACCCAGTTCACTACAATTCGCCCCATTAAAAGAAAAGTCTGACTGTTTATATAAAAAACGCAACCTATACAAGAACATACTTGCTGAAAATACTCTTTAGTATTTTTTTTGTTTTTATTGGTACAGATATTTAGGGTAGTTTTTGCAAGCGCGCCTTATCATTTATGTATATCTGCAAGTTTGTTTTCCTTTTCCTTTTTTTTTTTTTTTTTTTTTTTT
>JAJLZR010000067.1:0-67446 GCA_030572315.1 [Candida] glucosophila | reverse complement strand
CTCGTTCTTCAACTTGTCCAAAACCCAAGCGTACTTGAAAGAACCCTTACCTAATTCAGCGGCTTCCTTTTCGAACTTTTCGACAGTTCTCTTGTCAATACCACCACACTTGTAAATCAAGTGTCCGGTAGTGGTAGATTTACCAGAATCGACGTGTCCAATAACGACGAGGTTAACGTGAGTCTTCTCCTTACCCATTTCTAGATTTTATTTACAAATGTACCACTATAAAATGTGAAACAAATTAATCTAAATTTTAAAAAAAGTTTTGCTATGCGATGGATTTTACGTTTCCTTATATAAGATCGAATTAGGATAAAAGAATTTCGATGAGACGCAAAAAAAAAATTAAAAAAATTAAAAAAAAAAAAAAAATTTTTTTCACAAAAAATTTTTCGTTCCTGAATTTACTTAAGGGTGTTCTGAAATAAACGCATACGTTAAAAATATTATCTTTTATTCTTTTTTCTATATATCCATTTCCTTTTCGCATAAGTAGGTGTTGTTTGGTATGTAAGAAAGTAGTAAATATCCAGCGTTGGAGATGGCTGAGAATGCCAATCTCTGATGATCAAGTTATAGAGTGAGTCTCGATATTGCCTTAAAAGAGAGCACGCTTAATTCGCCTTTAGTCGAGGTGAAGAAACTGATAAGTACACGTCAAACAAAGGCGCGATGGCCAGGTGCTAAGAAAGCACGTGTTACATTGCTTCTCGTTTAAGCATCTTTGACCAGGTAAAACTGATTCTGAGTATAAGGATTCTGTAGGCCGAAGCTGCTGACTCTTCTATGCTGTTTGATTTGCGCTAGCCTTGTTCGTAGGTTTAATCACAGAGAGAAAAAGAGAGGAAAAGTAAAAATAAATAAGGAAACGGTAACATCTTTGTGTAGGGTCTCTTTGTACTTATACAGGTACAAACAAGAAAAGTAAGGAAAATTAGCAACATCGAAAGATCGTAGTAATTGTCTTGACGTTTTATTAGCGTTTTGGCTCACCAGAAAAAGGGGTATATGCCTTCTTGAAGATATCACTATTTATACTTGCAGAATCCTGGCTAGACCTAGTAGTCGATGTCGAAGATCGCCTTCTAATGTTTCTCGCAGACAGAGGGTCGATTCTCTTATTGGACTTATACAGGGCAAATAAACCCAAGATATCCGTTAACGTGACAACCCCAATAAGCCTACTAGGCACACCCAGGTTTTCAGTGGGTGTCGTTGTGGGAACCGATTGAGTCCACTGAGATGTAATTGACTCTATAGTAGCTGTAGGGGAGTTCTGGTTTAGTTGCAGATTTCCAGTGTGGTTAGGCGTCAACTCGGACCCGTTAGAGATAGAGCCACTAGGGGAACCCACATTCGATATAGAATTATGATGCGAAATATTTCTGCTTTCCACAATCCACAACCTATGACATTTCGTAGCTACTAATTTTGCTATCACCCTTCCTAAAGAAGATTGTTCAGTAACATGGAAAATTGGGAAAGGATCTCTGCCTTCTTCCATTCCTTTAAGACTAAGGTTATAAGTGATAAAATGCAACACAGACTTGTAGAGTAAATGCGAATTTTTAGTACTCGATACAAGCTGAACGTCCACAACAGAAATATTTCCAATCAACGCTTTCGTCCTGTCTACCACCGCTAATGAACTTATTCTGGTTGCAAACATTTTGTAAAGTGCATCAATTAATAACTGATCCCCGTATATGAAGACAGGATCGCTGGACCCGATTTTCAAATCTTGCAATGAAGTACTCAAGTAAGGCTCGAGAGACGAGAAACGACGTGCATTCTCCCATATGTATCTGATAAGTCTCCTTTGCGATAATATTCCAATCACCTCATCAGCGGCATTGACTATAGCCACTCTGTGAATACCTTTTCCAAATATCTCCGTGGCATGATAGAGAGTGTCGAGCTCGCTGAGTCTCATGAAGTCGTTCTTAGGATAGAGCCTTATGATAAAATCCACAGGTACCTGCTCTCCCCTTTTGGCTGCGTTTATAACATTGGTGATCTCCTGGGTACTATAACCTACCTCACCCAAATCACTAGCATTTATTCTGTTAACAATCAATAGTAAATACGTGTTCAAGTCTCCGTAGTCAAAAGTTAGACAATTGGTCAAGTCGCTGGATTCGGTTTTGGAAAGTGACACCGGCGTGCTTGTTAGCCCATGTTCCACAAGCGTTTCAAACGCTTGTTGTACTGAATACCCCGAATGGATAGTTATGAGTTTACTAGGCTCTGCGAGAACCGCCAATGGTATTTCTGACCAGTCCGTGCCACTGCTGTTCCTACTTCCTTGTATTTGGGTTATTGAAGATCCTTGTGAGCCCGCTGAGGGTCTTCTACTGCTACCTATGGTTTCGGTGTCATCTGATTGATTGGGTAAAGGTGGCGGATAACTCAACAACTCTACTATCGATGGTTTTCTACTGCTGCCTTGCGATATTGAACCTCCCTGGGACTCTTGTCTAGGAGATAAAGGGGGTTGTCTCTGGAAATTGCTAGACATTTCTTGTTCGCCAATATATCTTAATTACTTTACCTAATACGCCCTCTTTTTAGCTACCGAATTTGCTATATCTATCAGCACTTACTAGCTGCGTTAAAATAATTTCAGTTAATTTTTGCCGATTTCTAATTGCCAGCAATGTGTTTCCGATTCTTTCCGTGTTCGAAACCGATCCCTTTTGTCTCTTTATTTGAAAGGGAACCTGGCGTACTAAAAATGTTATATGTCTACAATCAAATGAGAGTCAAATGATCTCTCTTCTCGCTTGATACTACACTCCACCATACACGCAAGTTAGGGGTAGCCGGTTTCCATTAAGGGATATGAAACGAAAATCGGTAAGCAATCTTATAAGGGATCACAAAATTAGCTGCTCCCGCTACTCCATGTTTCCACAATTAGCACTTCTCGCTAGTCAAACATTTGGCGAGAGGAACAACAACCCCTCTAGCGACAATAACCAACCAGGATCTCGTAGCAACAGCCCCTGTCCCTCCAATCGTGCACAAGCGGTATGTCGTTTAATTAAAATGGCGTTCACTCCTTGGTAGTCTGGTCGGTACACAGTACCCATCACGCCAATCACAAATCAATTGGAAGTCTTTTTGTAAGAGAGCGCGAGCTTTCGCAACTTAGTCATGCTCCCTGCAGAAACCATTGTCAGATATTGCTGCATGCTGAGTCATGCAATTAACCCTTTTTTTTTTTTGCTGACTCGTGTACGAAATCCCATCTAGTCGTCCCCCTCTCTTATGCGGATACACGCTGTAATTAAGGGGACACCCACCGTAATTTTAAAAAGGATACCCGCCATAACTTTAACCGGACACCCGCCATAACTTTAAACCGGACACCCGCCATAACTTTAACCGGATACCCGCCATAACTTTAATCGGACACCCGCCATAACTTTAAACCGGACACCCACCATAACTTTAACCGGATACCCACCATAATGTTGACCGGACACCCACCATAATTAAACGAGCACCCACCAGCGTTAAACGACAACCCATCACCGTTAGCCCGAACTTATTAGACCGCTCCACCTGAGACCAAGAAAAGTCCTATCACTTTACTCACCAAATTTGGCAAGTCCGATGCTCTACAAGGCGGGTAACCTCGGACTACCCAACAAAAAATTGCTTCCTTTCGGCGGTTATCAATCTGGTATCCTCACGTGCAAGAAGAGGCAATTCATTTAAAAGTTTTAGAAGATCTGATTTTCTCTTCATACGTTATCTTGTGTCACCTAAAAGGAAAGCTGCGTTGACGAGTTTTATTTTTTCGACCTCCTAGGGAGCAGCTTTAAAAAGAATTAGGAATTTTGTGTGGACATTGTTTCCGGTGTTTTCACGCTTAATACTAAGTACAGTTAGAGAGAAAAGGAGAAAAATACTTAGGAGATGACGGATCAAGTACCTAAGGCTGATATTGTTTCCCTTAATGCTTTGGCGGCGGGTACTAACAAGAAACAACCAAGAGTTGTTGCCGCGGGGCTAGGGGGCCGTTTAATGGGGACAAAGTCTCTTGTAAATGTAACGGCAGATCAGATTGCACAGGACTCTGTGGAAGCCCTTCAAGCCAAGGAAGCAGAGAAAGAAAAAGAGAGAAAAAGGGTTGAAGCTAAGAGCAAAGAAGCTCATATATCGGAACAGCCATGGACACTTTCCAATTGGTATCAACATATTAATTGGTTGAATCTTATTTTGGTTGTGTTTGTTCCTTTTGTGGCAGGCATAGCTGCATTGAGGTATTATCCACTGTGGAAGACTCTTTTGATGGGGTTCATATTGTATGTGATTTCTGGAATTTCAATCACTGCGGGCTACCATCGTTTGTATTCCCATAAGGCATATAACGCGGCGTTTCCTGTTCGTGTGTTCTTCGCGTTATTCGGAGCTGGTGCTGTGGAAGGATCTATCAAGTGGTGGGCGCATTCTCATAGAGTTCATCATCGATACACCGATACTCCCAGAGATCCTTATGATGCGAGACGTGGTTTTTGGTACTCGCATATGGGTTGGATGTTGATGAAGGCAAACCCTAATAATAGAGCCAGAGCAGATATATCGGATTTGACACTGGATCCGGTTGTTGTGTTCCAGCATCGGCACTACATGGGTTTGATGGTTTTCATGGCTGTAGTGTTACCAACATTGATTGCAGGTTTAGGATGGGGTGATTACTGGGGTGGCTTTATCTACGCTGGACTCATCAGATCGTTTGTCATTCAGCAGGCAACATTCTGTGTCAATTCCTTGGCACACTGGCTTGGTGTGCAGCCATTTGATGACAGAAGGACTCCTCGTGATCATTCAGTCACAGCATTCGTTACCTTCGGTGAAGGTTACCACAACTTCCATCATGAGTTTCCTTCTGACTACCGTAATGCTTTGAAGTGGTACCAGTACGATCCTACGAAAATTGTTATTTGGAGTTTGTGCAAATTGGGTTTGGCTTGGAATTTGAAGACTTTTTCCCAGAATGCCATCGAGCAAGGATTGTTACAGCAACAGCAGAAAAAGTTAGACAGAATGAAGTCGAAGCTCAGCTGGGGTACTCCTGTTAGTGACTTGCCAGTGATGGATAGAACGGAGTTCAATGAAAAGGCAAAGTCGGAATTATTGATAATAATTTCTGGAATTGTGCATTGTGTAAAAGGCTTTGTCAAGGAGCATCCTGGAGGGCAGGCCCTTATTAGGTCTTCCTTGGGTAAAGATGCCACTCAAGTGTTTAATGGTGGTGTATACGCTCATTCCAATGCCGCTCATAATATTTTGGCAGGGTTGAGAGTTGCCGTGATTAGGGATGGTTTGGTTAACGGCAACACTTTTGCCCTCCAACAAGAATATTTGGATAATAAGCAGAAAGCAAATTAAATTTTTTCATGTGGGTGAATATATTTTTTTTTTATTTTACGTTTTGATAGGTTCATATCATAAAGTGGTCTCTTAGCTAGCAGAATATGGTCTGTTTCATTTTTTGTACTGAGGCCGAGAGATTGTAACGTCTCTATATAGTTCTATAATGAGATGACGTTTATGTTAGCCAAATTGTAGATTCGTAATGTTGTATTGGGTATCACGTGAGATATTTATGTCGGTGAAAGGAGAAAGTTAAGAGGGGGCTTGTTGTATTGTTTCTAACATGTCAAAACCCTTTCAACCCATTAGTGATGTACTAAGTACATCTTCTAAACAGAAGCATCAATCATATAGCGATATCTATGGGGAACCTGAGAATTTCTTAGAGATAGAAGTATGTATGAGTGAAGGGTGAGGAAGCTGTAAAACAAATATTAACTTCATGTAGGTACGAAACCCACAAACACATTATGGCAGAGAACAGTACACCGATTATGAGGTTGTCTGCAGAGTAAGTATAAGAAAAATGCTTTTAACATGTAAGGTAGAAAAAACTAACTTATGATTTAAGACAAATATACCATCATTCAAAAGAAGAAATAGTTCTGTTCGAAGAAGATACTCAGATTTCGTTCTTCTCAAGAGAATCTTGGAAGAAGAAAGCACCAGAGTTGTGATCCCACCGTTACCTGGAAAAATACTATTAAACTCCAATAAATTCAATGACGTTAATATTGAGAAGAGACGCCAAGGGTTGGAAAAATTTCTTGTGATAGTAAGTGGCCATCCTCTTTTGCAGACTGGATCGAACACCTTAATAGATTTCATTCAAAGCACTAAATGGGAGCCCAGGTACATATATTGATTTTGCATGAATAAAGTTTGAATAGGACTACATAAGTATTTTAACGCATAGCTATTAACGATATCATTTACTATTTAAAGTAGTGTTTTGCAATATTGAAATAGTTCTGCACCTTTCCGCCAACTGCAGATTAAGATTTTGCTACCAATGTAAAATTCTACAATCGATCTCGTATATTTACGGATAAGTTAATAAGTCATATAACATACCAACATTATCAAGTAATTCTAGCGATTTAGATTTAAAAAGCTCTGTTCAAAGGCGATAACAAGCTCTTACCTTTGTAAAATTGAACAGTCTTAGCAGCACGATGTGCAACTCCTTGAGGAGTGAAATCAAGGAACGCGTAAATGTCTTTTGCATTTCCCGAAGCACCAAATCTAGTCAACCCAAATTGTTCGTGAGCGTATTTCGACCATCCAAATGGAGACATCACTTCGACTGACATAATTGGAACACCATCTGGCAAGACAGACAATTGGTAGTCCAATGGTTGTTTGTCAAATGTTAAAAAGTCAACCATAGATACTACGTTAGCCTTAATACCCTCAGAGGCCAAAGACTTAGCAGCATCATATGATATTGACACCTCCGATCCCGAAGATACAATGACGATATCTGGTTTCTCTTGTTGAAGCAAAACGTAGCCACCTTTAGCTGCTTTCTCTATAGAAGAGCCTTCCAAATGTGGAACACCTTGTCTTGTTAATGCAATGACAGATGGAGTCGACGAGCTCTCAATTGCTCTCAAATAAGCAGCAGAAGTTTCGTTACCATCTGCTGGTCTCCAGACAGACAAGTTTGGTATAGCTCTCAAATGAGCCAATGTCTCAACGGGTTGATGAGTTGGACCATCTTCACCCAATCCAACTGAATCATGTGTAGCGACCCAAATTACAGGATGATGAGACAACGCTGCTAACCTGACAGCACCAGCCCCATAGGAAACAAAGTTCAAAAAGGTACCACCGTAATTCTTATAATTCGCTCCAAACGCTGCGATACCATTCATTATAGCACCCATAGCATGTTCTCTAACACCGTATCTTATGTATCTACCGCTGTAGTCACCCAATCCTGTGGAAGGAGGCTCGAAATCCACTGAGTTTGCCACCTTCGTCAAGTTAGATCCCGTCAAATCTGCAGACCCACCAATCAATTCTGGTAACACGTCATAGAGCTTGGTCAATACACCCTCAGATAACTTTCTCGTAGCAGCTGCCTTATCCGAAGCGGTGTAAGTTGGCAAAACCTTTTGCCAGCCATCAGGCAACTTGCCCGCAATACGACGTTGAAGTTCCTGTCCCAATTCAGGATGCTTCGCCTTATAGGAAGCAAACAATTTATGCCAATCCTCATAAATCTTCTGGTTCTCAGCGACATGCTTCCCTAAGTAGTCCTTTACTTCTTGTGGAATGACAAAAGATTCTTCTGGATTGAAGCCATTCTTTATCTTCAATTGCTTAACATCATCAAGCTTCAAAGGAGCTCCATGAACTCCTCCAGTACCTTGAACCAAGGAACCATATCCAATTGTAGTTTTCAATCTGATCAAGGTAGGCTTGTCCTTAACGGCCTTGGCCTCATCCACCGCCTTGGAAACAGCCTCTAAATTAGTGTCTCCATCAGGGACATTTAAAGTGTGCCAGCCATAAGCTTCGTATCTCTTCAACACATCCTCTGTGAAAGATACATTTGTATCACCGTCAATGGAAATGTTGTTGTCATCATAAAGGCATATCAAATTGCCTAATTGCAAATGCCCTGCCAACGACGATGCTTCAGATGATATTCCTTCCATCATGCATCCATCTCCCAAGAATACATAAGTGTAGTTATCGGAAATTGGAAATCCTGGCTTGTTGTAGGTGGCCGCTAAATGAGCTTGAGCAATCGCCAAACCCACCGAGTTGGATACACCTTGACCTAATGGTCCTGTAGTAAGTTCAACTCCTGGCGTGTCCAACTTCTCTGGATGTCCTGGAGTGTGCGAGTTCAATTGTCTAAAACGCTTCAATTCACTCAAAGGCAAATTGTAACCATACAAATGCAATAACGAATATTGTAATGCACAGGCGTGTCCATTAGATAACACAAACCTGTCTCTGTTCAACCAATCTTCATCCTTAGGATTGAATCTCATTCTTTGCCAAATGGCAAGTGCAGCTGGCGCCAATCCCAATGGCGCTCCTGGGTGCCCTGAATTTGCCGTTGTAACTTGGTCCACCGACAACAAACGGATGGTGGCAATTGTAAGCTTCTCAATATCACTAGTCATTATGCGTTATTTACTTTTACCTATACCTTACAAAAGTACTAAGTCCCTCGATGGTTCTTATATACTCTTATATATTTTTTGATTCGAGACCTATCTTGTTGGTCTTAAATATTTCGACCTTGTTGGAAAAGCAATTGACCGGAATTGCCCCCAGCAAGCTCTCGGGTCTCACACATTCGAGGATAATTGTTAGTTAACATCATAGCTGCAAAATGTGGTCAGCCCATGAGATCATTCGGCCGGGTAAACCCTCGGTTTTTGTTTGCTCCCTCACACAAAAGCCCTACCAAACCTACCGGAATTCCTTTCTGCATCTTTGCTGCATTACACCCCTCGTCTCGGTTTTGCAACGTTTTTCTCTACTGACTAATACTGATTACATTGGCTTTTCTAGCAGCTGAAACAGGCTCCTACATTTAACAAAACAGCGCCCAAGGCACAGTAGAAAGGACAACAGGGACAATGGCAATAGATCTCATCACTGACAAGGTAGAAAAATAAGAGAAAATAATAATAAAAAAAAAAAAAAAGAAGAAAAAGAAGAAAAATTTAGTCCCTGTCATTCAATCACTCCCTCTGCTGTTCTTTTCTATTGTTAAACTCTACATTAAGCACAAAGGAGCCTCCTTCATTATCCAGGAAAGGGTTGTTGTAGTCAGTTTCTGCCGAGGAATTGGCAGCATTTCGAACAGGAAGGCCGTGCTCGGCTAGTCCGTCCTGTATATTGTCGCTGGAATTGGGAGAGCGGTAAATGGAGGGGGTATCCTGCATCAAGGGAAGGTCGGTGCCAGAATCCATTAGGACTATATGGTCGTGTACATACCGATTACTATTATTGTTCTCCCGCATGTGCTTTACACTGGTGGCCCTGTTAATCTCACCAATATCAGAATCCACGTCAGAGTCGGTCTCGTCATCGCGCAGAGTTTCATTCGCTTGAGACGCAAGGACAGATGACCTACTGGACTTATCGAATTGGCTAGTGAGCGAGCCGTTTGAGTTTAGGCGAATGGAGTCTTGACCAACAAGACCAGGCGATAATCCTTGCTTGTAGTGCTCTTGATCAAATTCATCGGTAGTATCTTCTTCATCCTCTTCTTGTACACTGTGCATATTGACTAGTTTAGGCTGTCCTCTCACGGCGGTGGTAATTTGATGAGGTGAGAGGTAACGAGTGTCGTCTGCCATTTCCAATTCGCTTGCATAGGCCTCTGAATTCATTGATTTGGTATCACTAGAAAAGATGGACCGCGTATTGTTTTTAGTAGGTTTCACTCTGACGCCTGGTATATAGGCAATAGGAAGAATATTGGAAGCATTAGAACTAGAAGTATTAGTCGCTAAGGAGTTCATGCTCATGTTTCGTCTTATGCCTTTCCTTTTGGGCTGAGTCAAGGGCTGGATCTTCGAATTTCGCGCACTGTTTCTTGAAGTGAATCCAGGGCGGGTGAATGTCTCATAAAAGGATAGACTTCGATTGTTCATGTTTCTCGTGTACTTCCTATCCGTACTTCCAGGTAATCCTGGTTCTCCTGAATGTCTTTTGTCTCCTCTTACGCTGTTATTTCTACTCTTCATTTCGATTTCATCAGACTCGCTGCTGCTTTCCCCTTCGTCATCTTCTCTCAACCTAAGGCCTCTCCTCTTTTTCAATAGAACGAACAAAACCACCAACGACACAATGATAACGAAGGAAACTCCCCCTACAGTGCCTCCCACAATTTCTCCCAAGCGGTTTTTCGTTGAAGAAACATCCCGGCATTCGTAATGAGCACACGTGTCGCAGGTCTGCGATATCTGTACCGCCTGTTTATTCTTTCCACACGTAGGTAAATTTCCTATTCCTGAGGAACATTTGACACAACCATTGGAGTCTCTGTCTCTCTTTTCAATTGTCCTTTTCAATTGGTTTTTGGAGGCCATACTTGACGTCCAAAGGTCACCCACACAGACGAAGTTAAAAATAAAAAAAGAATATGCAAGTCAACCTAAGTTACTTTACTTTAAAGACAATTCCCAGATTTTTCTCTACTTGTCGCTAAGAGCCTCTTAAAACTCTTAATTAACTTTTATTCATGTAGAGAGGCTCGTTATCTGGTCAAACCTTTAAAATATTTAAAAAAAAAATTTAAAAAAAAAATGTAATACAATGAACTACAGAAAAGTAAAAATTTATAAAAATGGAAAAATTAATTACTGCAGAAAGCGTCCCCTGCTCTCACCACAAGGGCTTCTTTTATACATTACAGGTTATAATGAATAAATTAATACTGTGCTGATAATTTTTTTTCTAGCTAATGCAGGTCGTAAAGCATTAATTTTAATTAATTGAAAACTAAATGCCTCTGTTTTCCTTCAAGAGATTGTCTTCAAATCTCTTTGAATTGGCTTAAAATGTTTGTCTACAATCTGGCCTCAAACTAAAGTTTTCTTTTCTTCTTATAAGCCAGGTCTTTTCATAGTCAAAATATTTGAAATTATTTTCTTCCGACTTTTGTTCAATATCTGTGGCAGCATCTCTTCCATTAGCCTTAGGATTGAGCCTTGTTTTGTTATTAACTTTAACATCTTTCAAGAACCACTGCTTGGATTCGGTATTAAATATCCAGCCACGCTTACTTAATTCCTTTGCGGCGTTCCACTTCGCTAAATCGCCCGAGTCATCACTGTAGTAGAAGCAAAAAAACAAAGTGTCGTTGTCGAACTTGCTCATTGTATGACTTGAGTTCAACTCATACATGGGTTCCTGTGGATAATCTATTGAAGATGGATGTACATTAATGGGTTGGTATTGCCGCGGTTTCTCTGCATCGAAAGAATCCGGACAATTGAGCAAAGAATTTTCAAGCATTTGGTTCATCATCAGATATGGTAATGGGTTATTAAGTCTTGAATGACATAATTCTACTAGCCTGTTCGCGCCTTCAAAATAATCCGTTCTCTCAGGGGAAAGCTGCTGTTGATTTCGAGCTGCTTCTCCGTCGGCCTCCAGTTGCTCATGTTTGTTTGCACCAATAGACTCAGCTAAATAAGCCGCTGCACTTTGTCCTTTTGGAGGAGAAATTGGATTATCTGTCAACTTTCTGTTTGAATCGAGAGAGTTAAGCCTCAACGGAGAATCAGGCTTCACTTTTTGGTCAAGGATATGGTCGGATTTACCATGGAGTGGAGAAGAGGTATTCGTTGAAGCAATAGCAGAATATGACTCGTGCTGAGTCCCTTGAATTGTGTTTGTGTTTGGAACAATGGGTTTTGGTTTTCTAGCTTGCACGCCACCAGGAAGAGGTATTTCTCGATGTTGTGGTGTTGTACCTTCGTGGTTTTTTGTTTGGCCAGCACTTTGCTCTTTCGTATCTTGCAGTACGTCTTTCGCATTTACTTTTTCATCTATGGAAGCATCCTCCGTAGTACTATTATTCTCATTAGCTCTAAAAGAATCTTCTTCTCCCTCGTCCTCCTCGTTCTGATCCTGAGACAAAGGATTTGATAAGTTACCAACTACTTCCATATTACCATCCAGTATTTCAAGTTGGTCATAAAAGTCATCATACTCCACATAATCTTCTTCTTGATTGTTTTCCACATAATAGTCAAGGTCATCCTTTATTTCGTCTATTTTACCAGGATCCAAGTTGTCATTCTGAATATTTCTCAACACGCTCTCCAACCTCGTCAAATGTGAGTTGTTTCGTTCTACCTTATACTTGAAGTCATCTAGAGCTCCTTGGATTGATCCGCTATTTGAAGATTTTGTTTTCTTTAATTGCAAAGTGGCCTGATGTATCTCCAGTTCTAATGCTTCATTTTGCTGATTGAGTTTGTCAATGGTGTCCGCAATATACATCATAGAATCAAGTTTCTTGCCTTCCTCTATATCCCCAAATCTACTAAATTTAGACTTTTGGCTCTGCAACTCTAGTCCCTCGTTTGAAAATTGCTTAATCTTGGACGACTTCTCCAAATCTTTAAAATAGTCCATAGCATGTTCAATTCTCGTTCTATTTTCTTGTAGTATATTCTTGTCTAGCTTAATGCTACTGTCTCCTAGCCAACTCTTTAGCTGGTCTCGAAGCCTCTGCAACTTCTTGATTTCTTTCTTCAAATCGCTCTCTAGCTTTTCCTTTTGTGAGCTGATCTCCGTCGTCAACAACTTTTCATATATATCATCAAATACCGTCAATCCCTCCGAAATCTTTTTATTCGTCCTATCAAACTCCTGTTGTAGCTTCCTAGCACTCATTCTTCAGTACTCTTGCTCTTCTCTTACCTATCGTTATATTGTTTGGTGTAGGGTATTAACAGTTAAAATTCTATTAATCCCCGTGATCATATATACGCTTCGTTCTTATAATTACGGACGCTACCTTCTACTATCGCTACTTTTTGTTAATCTTCAAGTCAGCCTCTTCTGTAGAGTTTCAGTGTTATTGCTAGAAGAAAATCGAGACGTATCTGCAGAGTGAGCATTTCTACGAAGATTATCACTTGGCAATGACTAGTTAATGTTCCTTATTACTTTGTTTTCGTGAACACTTATGCGACTTTCGAACTCTGCTGCAGCTATCTTAAAAAAAAAAAACTAGAGTTTCCACTACATTGAGACTTGTAAAAATGTGCATCATCTATTTCGTTTTTTCCTTCCTAATAGAAATCCATTTGCAAGTTGAATATTGTCAAGAAAACTAATCGTTCTCTACAATTGTTGTGTCCAGCAACTCATTCATTTTGTTGGAATAATGATGGTTTTGCAGACATAATGAGGCAAACTGGATCAAAAAAGAAAAAAGATAGTTCAAGGTCTTAGAGACCATGGAAATGTGCATTATACTTTTTTGATGTAGCCCCTTTTTTATAAAAATAAGTTATTTGAAAATCTAAGTTGACTTTAAAACAGCTAGCCAATTCTCCATAAAAACTCGTTATCTTGATCTCATACTGTCACTGACAAAAACATGTTGTGTTTACCTTATAATTTAATCTCCATCTAACTTCTATGAGCAGTTACCTCAACTATGTAACCCGTGTATAATGGAGCTTCTTTAACACGTCGAAAATTCTCATAGTTTACTCATCAAGGACTCCAAGAACTGGTCACTAAAATGACTCAACTGCCTGAAATTGTGTTCAAACAAATCAACGTCTCCATCGTAAGGGTCCAGCACTATTTTGGAAAAATTTGGGTCTTTTTTCCATTCACCGAATAAGTATATCTTTACTTTACTGTTTTTTGGCTTCATTGCTCGTAATAAGCTTAAGTTCATATTATCCATGGCGAAGATAAAATCGAAATCATAAAATTCTTTAGTGTCAATTTGTTGCGCAGAGTGGTCAACTGGCACACCATGCTTGTTACATGTACTCACTGATCTATAATCTGGAGGATCCCCTAAATGCCATGCGCCCGTTCCAAAAGAGTCAATCCTGGAAAAAAGGCTAGAATAACCTTTCTGTTCTATCTTATGTTTAAAAATAGCCTCCGCCATAGGAGAGCGACAACTAAATGTTAGTTTGTGCTTCCCTAAATTATCAGGCGCCATATATTAAGAAGACAACTTACATGTTTCCGAGGCACACAAAGGCCACTGAGTATTTCCTGTTCTCTTTAGCGTTAACAGTCATTGTATTACTTGTTCAAAACGTATTAACTTTATATAAAAAAAAAAAAATCGCGACTATATTACACAATCTACATCATCTTCGAAAATTTTGAACAATAATCATTGCGTGCTGGATATCATGAAACGTTTCCAGTCTTCGACATCACATGGTTCATACATGAATTTATGCGCTTCTTTGAGGTCCAGCAGCTTTTCCTCCGAAAAGAGATCATCAATATTATCAATATTATCAATATTATCAATGTTTTCTTCCACTTCAGAAAAATCCTTCTTCACTAAAATCAGTGGATCTTCTTTCTTCTTCGTACCAGTTTGAGCACTAGATAAAATAACATCGGAGCCTAAAAGTTCCTTAATGCGATCAATTTGCTTAAATGAAGATGTTACAGCATCCGGCTTGATAGATGCTGTCCAAGAGCCACTCGTAGAAATAGGAGATAAGGGCGAAGTCATGAACCCATTTTTTCCATTAGTTGTTGAGGCCGTGTGAGTCTCGCTCGCTGTTTCCGTTTGAGTATTTGAGTCAGTTAGGTAAGTTGGAGAATCACCTAAACCCAATAAATTTGTCAAAGAAGAAACAAAAAAAGCTTCCGGATTAGCGGTGGAAAGTTCTTTTCTCTTAGCAGAGCCCATATCCTCATTAGCTTGCTTAAATACCTCATCTTCTTCGTGTGGTATATTCTGAGCTACAGTTACCGAGTACCTCGATGCTTGTTGTCCAGGAGAGGTCTGAACTGGAGTATTTTTTGAACTTTGAGTCTGAGGCATATTCGGAGTTGGCACACTGTTTGGTGTCTTGATTGCATTAGCTAGAGCAGCCGGAGTAGCCGCACTATTCGCAGGTGTGGCACCATTTTTACTAATACTTCGTTTTTTGTTCTCTTGAGAGGATGGAGGAGAGTTGGAAGTTGACACCCTCTTCGCTGATTGGGCTCTAGGTGGAAGCTTCTGGGTCATTGGATTGCCAGCAGACTGGGCATTATAAGGCACACCTTGCATGATAGAGTTCATCATTGGTGGTGAGCTACTAGGAACCATTGGACTCCTACCCATAGCAGTTCTTTGTTGCCCTAATTGGGAATTTGTTGGCCAAGATGACATATTATCCAAATTTGCCAGTGACTGGGACATGGGTTGTTGAAGAGCAAACTGTGGCTGGGGTGGCACTGAAGCTTGACCTTGAATTGGGGCATTTCCATTATTCTCATTCGCAAACGGAATCTGTTGCTGCTGTGATCGCTGTGGTTGTTGTGTTTGTTGTTGTTGTTGTTGCTGCTGTTGCATGACCTTTCTTCTAGCAATAAATTGCGCCTTTATATATTCAAAGTACTTTTGGAATTGGGCATACAATTTTTCTGCAAAATCTGCCGAAGCCAAGTATATTCCTCTCTGAATATTTTCCAAAATACTCTTCGTCATTAATTTCATTTGAATTAAGCGCTTGGTACCCTCAATATTTCTCGTTATTATAAAAAAACAGCTAATTATACTATCAAGATTTGCAAATTGGTGGATAATTCGTGCCACATATTCTTTTACGGTATTTTTATCTTGAGGAGACAACACGGCCGTCACATCTTTCAAAGGCGCACTATTGCGGAAGACTTCTTTACTAAGCTCTTTCAATTGTATTTTCAAGTCTTCTCTCAAGGGAGGCATGCTAGAAGCAAAAGAACCCATGAAATTTGCTGTGTTCTGTTTATTTCCCGGGAAAGCATTAGGAGTAGCCATATGACTACTGCCTTGTCCACCCATATTACTAGGCTGCGTCTGCGACCTCATAATAGGTTGCTGGACATTCATCTGGTTGTTTCCGAGCATGGGCAGTGTGTGAGGTTGAGGTTGCATTTGTGATTGGACAGCGTTCGATGCACCCGGGACCTGTGTAGGTAGTGAAGAAGCATTAAATTGACTCTGCAATCTTCTCTGAACTTCTGCTTGATTCACAGTGTTAACATGATCCATGCCACCCAAATTGTTACGAGATTCCTTGGCTTGTCTCCATAAGGCGGCTTTCCGATGATAGATGTATTTTTTAATGAAATTCTCTTTTTGAATTTTGTCGATAGTTTTTTGAATCGAACCATTGGCTTGCATTCTAGATAAAAGCCTCAAAGCTTCTGGAGTGTACTTCACTAGATCTTGTTGAGTAATCGTAGCGTCCGGTGCAGTATTCGGTGTGACCTGAGCTTGTCCCTGCAAAGGCAGACTCTGCTGCAGCATTTGCATCATTGGAACTTTTGCTTGTTGATTGGCAAGGTAGGCTGGTTGATTAATTCCTTGTTGAAATTGGGACTCGGCTTGCTTTGGAGGTGCTTGTTGAAAGTTGTGCGATTCCTGCATTTGCTGTTGTGGTTGAGAGCCGGGTATAGGTGTCGACAAAGGTTGGCCCAGCTCCAAATTTTGCGAAGGCATCTGCTGCATGTACTGCTGAAAGTTTTGGCCTGAAATCTGCATCTGCCTTATTAGCTGTTGCCTTTGTTGGGCAGTCATGTTGTTCTTATTCATATTTCCAGCCGCATTCGCTACAACAGGCGTATTAGCAACAGGATTTTCCATAGTTCCTGGGTTCATATTGCCAACCCCACCTTGTTGTGGAAGTCCATTTTGTTGAAGCTGTTGTTGTTGTTGCAAACGCTGACCTTGCATTTGATTAAGTTTATAGTGCTCATGCTGACGGATTGCCAATTGAAGATGTGTATTATGCATATCCTTAACTATCGGCATCGCACTCGCGGGGATGATTTTTTTTTGAAAACATTCGAAAACCTCACTCCAAGTGTTGACATGAGGAGGTAAATTAGGAATTTTCGCCAACAACGCTTGAGGAATGCGCACATTTTTAATCATGTTACTTATCTGCTGCAATTGTTGTTGATTTGGAGACATTGATGGCGGCCTCTGTTGAGAAGGTGGAAGTTGTTGATTTTGCATCGTCCTTGCCGGATATCCCGTCTGATTAGGAACATTATTGAGCCTCATGTGGGCATCCATCTGGGGGCCACTTTGCTGCCTCGACATTGGTTGTTGTCGCATCATATTTTGCGCGTTATTTCCCACGGTTTGTCCTGAGCTAGTCGGCATGTTTTGAGTCATGCCCTTATTCATACCCTGTGTCATACCTTGGTTAATGCCTTGGCTAACACCTTGACCCATACCTTGACCCATACCTTGGTTCATATTCTGCTTCATGCCTGGGTCCACTTGTCCAATACCTGCATTAATCCCGGACGCCATGTTTCCTCCCATATTTGGCATCATATTGGCCCCCGTAGACTGCATCATTCCCTGTCCCATTCCTTGATTCATGTTGGGTCCCATCATTCCTTTATTCATATTTTGCATCGAATTGGGCATCATGGTGTGTGACTGGCCGGAGTTCATCATTTGGTTATTACCTCCAACCATATTTACTCTCATTCCACTCCGGAGTTGAGCAACTTTTTGTTTAATTATACGTAAGTACTCCTCTCGGCTTTGGGTCTTCATAAATGTAAACTTTTCAAACTCCTGTGCCATACTCGCTGCTTTCTGTACATCATAATTAGCTCCCTGGATGTCTCTCAAAGTACCTACTAAAACCAGAACAACTTTTCGCCTATCATTTACCGGAAATAACGCATGCCAGGAGTTTACCGCTGGTCTTTGCTGCATCCCATTCATCGTCTTCTAGCTCTCTTAAAACCGGTGATAATACTGGCGCCCTAAACTTTCAAAGACTGATTTCTCCCTTTTTTTCAGAAAAAAGAAAACAAGAAAAAAAAAAAAAGAGAAACAACACTATGCATTCAACTACAGACCGCTATCCCTCTATAGTTGATTTTCCTCCAATTTTTATAACACTGTTTTACCTTTTAGTGAGAGGGGATATTGTAACTAATTAAATTTCGGTTTACCCAAAAAGGTTCACTTTTCCAATTGTGATCGGATACACTTATCAAAAAAAAAAAAAAAATAAAATAAATTAAACTGAAATGAAAAAAGAAAAAAAATATTAAAAAGGTAAAAATATCAAATGTTACAAAATTAAAAAAAAAAAAAAGCTAAGTGATAATAGCCACCATTTCGAAAGATATATGCTCCGTTGAATGCTCTATAAATTTGCTGAAAGCTTTATGCTGGTATCTGTTTAGTCTTCTCAGAAAAGGCTGTCGATCAAGTTACTAGGGGAAAAAATTCTTATATAGTCACATAGGACCTTTTAATAGCTTTCCTATCTTCGTAAGAGTTCTGCTCTGTATCATCTACAAAGGCAGTTTCGTGTTGAAGTTTCCACTGTTGTTGAAGAAACTTCAAACCCTGGATATTGTAACCAAGCTGATCACTTGTAGAAGAAAGCAGGTCACGGAGTTTGGTTCTAACGCTCAGAAGCTGGAGTTTAAGAGCTGGATCTCTCTGGTGGATGAATTCATTCGCATTGCACATAATCACAAAGAACAAAACTTTGCATATAAGAGAAGAGTGAGCAGCACTTGAATGGGAGTTGCCTTTGTCGGTACATACATGGAGGAACTTTAGGACCTTGAGCGAATAAGAAAAGGGAAGTACTAACAATGCATTCTCTAACTGACTGGGTTTAATTGAGGATAATACTCTCATGACATACTCTTCGCCAGAGACTTTAAGAGCCGAGAGAATAACATTAGGCGTAGGCTTGATAGGAGCAGCCGACGACAACTTGGACTCAAATTTTCTCAATTCAGACAAATAAGCCTCATTTTGAAGTGCATCCTCGTCGAAAACATCCAAAGCTTCCATAAGTCTTTCACCGGCTTTCAAAGATTCCATGTTTTGGTGCATGACTTTAGTAGACTCTTCAGAATCTTCTTCATTTTCATTGCGACGCGAGCTTACCTGTGTATCTTCCAAAGATTCAAGCAAGGTATTCTCGTATTGTTCATCCATTTCTTTCTCTCTTTCCTCCTCTAAAAAGACCTGGTCATCAGAAGACTGCCACAATCTTATAGATCCGTCGTGAGAACTGGAGACAAAAGAAGAGCCATCGCCGCCAATTGCCAAACACCAGACTTCTGATTGATGGGCTGGAAGCCTTTGTATGCATTCGAACTTATCACCGTCCCAGTATTTTATCATACCATCTTTTCCTGCTGAAAAGAAATTATGGCTCTCACCAATAAATTTAACACACATAATGGAGTCCTGATGGCCAAAAATTGACCTATGACAGTCACCAAAGTCAAGGCCCCAGATTTTTATATTTTTCTCTGCCGAGGACGTAATTATCAATTTTGAATCAAAAGAGATATCTATCGAGAGCACGGGTAATTTGTGCCCATACAATGTAAGGTATAGTTTTAACGAATCAAAGAACACAACTTGAACATTATTGTTTAATAATGCTATTGCTAGTAGCCTAGAGTCGGGCGAGATTTTGACAGAAAGAACCTCGTCACTTAACTCCAAGGTTTGGAAATGCGCTAAGCAAATTGTAGTAACACTGTTCTGAGCTCCAGGAATCTTATCAGTCCTAACATCAAACGTCCAAAATTTGACAGACTTATCATTTCCGCCGGTCACGAGAGTCTTACCATCTGGCGCTATATCTAAAGACCAAATAGCGGCACCATTTTCTTCTGTGGAAGAATTTCTTGATTGGTGTGCTTTCTCTACTTTATCGACTAACGAGGAGGTCGCCAAGTCATATATTTCCAAGTCACCATTTTTAAAACCCACTACAACTAAAGTCTCCCCTGGTAAAAATTTGCAGCACAAGGCATACCCTCCATTCAAAACGAAAGACCTGATTACATTCGTTGTCTTTAAATTCCATATTCTTAGTTCACCATTGGAAGCTGTCGCTAGCAATTTATTATCCTTGCTAACATCCATGGCACGTATATCAGTTCTATGTCCAAAAAGGTCAATTGAATGTTGCTTCGTAAACAATATCTCACCAGCCTGGGCCTTTCTAACATTCTCGGGAACTTCAATTCTGTAATATTCAATTGCATTTTGTGTCAGGGAAAGAATCAAATCTAATTTTCTACCGCTAACACCATGATGAGCCCAAGTGCAAGATTTTATCTTAGAGTTGGTTCTTACTGTAGTAAAGGGGGCTACTATAAGGCTTATTTCATTTTCAAACATTGCTTTTTTTACCTCTTCGCCACTATACCCCTTTTCTTTCAATCTCTTTTCCCTTCTACTTATTCCTTTGCTGATTTCTTGTGGACTTCTTAATCTATATATCTCGACAGTCCTATCTGCATTCTGGAGCAAAAAAAAGTCAAACTTTTCTCTTGAATGTCTATAAGTTTGGAATGCAATTTCAGTACACCTGGATTTACTCTGTTTTTCAAAGGTGCCTTTGTCTATTAATTTATGGTTATCGGGTAATGCAAGGTTTACTTCCCACATTTTTACTTGATCATTATTTCCGCTGGTCATGACGAAGTTACTCGTTCTATTAAGACCCAACGACCAACATTCATGAGAGTGAGAGATATGTGTTTCCACACACTGCTGCGATTTTAAGTCCCATAATTTAATTAATCCATTTTTCGAAGTACTTACCAAGTAACATTCACTAACGTCACTCTCTGTGTTTTCGAGATTTTCCCTGAGTAATTCGACACCTGTTATTGGGGTTTTATGTCCTTTCAATCTACATAGGCCTTCTTCGCCTACTAAGTCCCATATTATAATTGTAGTATCTGAAGATCCAGAAACTAGTCTTGTGCCACTTGAGTCAAACTTAATAACCGTTACTGATGATTTATGTCCTTGCAAAGTCATTATCACTGTTCCTGAGGTAATGTCCCAAACTTTAATTGTTCCATCTGCATACCCCGTTGCTATTACATTAGAAGTATGGAAGGCTATACGAGTAACTGGTGAAGGTGGCTTCATAGTCGGTGCATTACTGGCTCCCACTACAAGGCCATCTGTGAGTCTCTTTAGTAGCTCACCTGTTTTGACATCCCAAATCAAAGTCTCTTCTATTCCCGCAGAAATGACTTTACCTGATGATTTCGACGAATCTTTATCACCAGAGGGTATCCACACAATATTAGCCTGTGATGCTATTACACCGAAGCTTTTAATTTGTTCATATCTATCATAAGAGGACACCATTTTCAATCCCTTATGTGCTTCTATCTATTCCCTCTGCATGAGCTCAGAAAAATTTATCACTTGTGATGGACATCACGTGCCATTTAGTTGCGAATAGTTTTAGTCTGTACATCAATACCAGTTTTTCCCCAAGACTGAAAGGTAGGTTTTGATTGTTATAGAAATCAATGGGAGAGTTAATCTTCCTTATTACTTGTGAGAGAAATCCTTGGATTCTTTTTTCTTTTAATCAAGTTGGAAGGAAAAAAAAGAATAAAATCAATTTTTGTCTTTGTTTTAAATTTCTGCCAAAAGACACAAATCCGGATGTGGTAGCACAGCAGATCTCGAACATTTGACACTTTCAAATGTTCGTTTACAGCTTTATTCTGGAAGAAAGAATCTAAGTATCAATAGTTATTCGTACATACAGACCATAGACATACATACATACATACATATATATAACTTTTAGGAAACACTGGAATATCAAAGAGAATCTCATTTATCACACATAAAAATTAAACTAAACTTATAAATAATAGATTGATTAAACTTTTCAAAATATGAGGTCTAGAAGTCTCACCGGAACCCGACTTCTTCGTAGATGAAGTCTTTTCTCCATTTGTTTGACCTGTTCTAGAGGAAGAACTCTGAGAGGTGGTTGAGGAAGAAGAAGACGACGAAGATAGTGAGACATAAGAAGACAAGTCCTGGGTCTTCTTATAGCAATATTTTTCAAAACATTGCTTACATTCATCGGACTGTTCGCTGCCTAGGCGTTCCTGTTGGCGCCTTATAATAGCACAGCCCACACAGGTAGCCCACTTAGAATCCACAGTGAGATTAGCACTAGTTGCTGTTTCATATCCATTCTGAATTATCTTATTTCGATCGTCGCTGTCATAGGACATTTTCGTAGTAGAAGTATTCGAAGAATAGCTGATTGCTCTGTTCGGTATATAAATCACTAAGGGTATGTCGGTCTCATTTAATTCGTCTTTATGGTATTCAACAATTTCAGTCAAGTTTGAAGCATCACACCCAAAAAAAACCGGGTCATTTGTGTAGTTATCACTTAGGAATTCAGCTATAGATGGAACAAAAGGAAACGCAGTACGATCACCCAAATAACCAAATTGCCTTGCGTAAGTGTGAACTAAAGAAGTTCCATTTGGCCAATTCTGGTCGGTATCTCCAGAATTATCAAAACCGAAAATGACATCCACCCTCCTAGATGGTTGGATCAAGGGATTTAAGGGAATATTTTGATCATCTTCGCCACCGTCACAGAGACGTAGAGAATCATCATCTAAAATTTCATCCGAAGTCCCATAGCTCGACTTGTAGAAGGGATTTGGAGAGAAAACAGCAACGTCCTGATTAGTGTTACTCACACGCTGAAACAAACCTCCTATTACTTTTTTGAGAGCACTGTTCATGCCTGAGGTGGACACCTCTAAAAAAGGTTTATTGAACAAAGACGAAGAAGTTCCAGTTATTAAACTTAAGAGGTCGTAATCAACAGTACACTTTCCTGAAGAATTAACTTTTCCATCAGTTAAATTTGTGCCCAAATATTTGATATCCATAAACGATTTCACTGTTGAATCCCACGATCCCATTTCGTAAGGATTGAATTCATACATGGTAGAATTTAAAGTTACCGCATAAGATCCTGGAACTCTACTATCGGCTACTACTATCGGAAAAGGCATCTCGTGGTTTTGAAAACTAGACAATTGAGTTATATCTGAGAAGGTGAAATTAAATGCTTCATTGCCTGGCTGTAGTTGGCTCATCAAACCGTATCCCCAAATATCCGAGGCAGTGGCATCGTATCCGCTGTCTTGTTTTTCGGAAACTGCTTTGTCAATATTGCGATAGTAGTTTAAAGTCTTGAAAATATTAAGCCCTCCCACGTTGAAAATTGTATCATCCAAGTCCCACACGTCCATTTTTCCCGACAAGATATCCTTGACAGATACCCAATTGCCTACGACGAGTGTTGCTAATAACCAAGCAGATCCAGACAATGTCGCAAAGTAGGTAGAACTCTGAAGGAGTCCTCCAAGTCCTGCTTTTTTTGAGTCCTCGTAACGATCATCAAGTGCCAACATTTGACCACCACCAGTCAACATAGCTCTATAACCTCCTCCGCTGAAGGCAAGGCCAATCGTAATGTTATGCCTTTCGCTATTATCTTTTATGAATTTCTCCGCATCAAAATCTTGTAACTTAGAGACATTCGAAAGAAAATCTATTAGCTTTGCATTAGTCTTATCGAATCTTTTTGTAACAAAGTCTTTCTCGCTAGAAGAGATGTTTTTTGCTTCTCTAAGCAAGTTATGCAGTGGACAACTAGATGCAGTTGGCTTTACCACCTTGACACTACTTGTTGCACTAGAAACCCCTGAAGAACTGGGAGAGCTGCTGCTGCTGCTGCTGCTGCTATTGACCACCGTGGTAGTACTACTATTACCATCGTCGTCCCAGGGCCAATGGAAAGCTTCACAGTGACTCCAAATAAAATATAGGCCTAAAAAAATAATAAGTCTTGCATTCATTTCCACGTTTTGTAGCCCTCAAACTCGTATAATCACTATGCAACTTGCTCGTAGCTTCGAACAACCCCTTAAATTCTGAGACATACTTTCAGGTAATCCCAATATTTAAGAAGTACATGCTGAAGAGGATAATAAAATCTTAAGATTGCTCGCTTTCCCCAATTCATCTGTAAAGCAAACGCCTCTAGTTACACAATGCGGTTGCTTAGAAGTTTGGACGCCATTTCGGTAAATACAAAGAACTCGCTTAAGCGAAGCATTTCACACCGGTTATACTTTCAACCCAGAAGCCATTGAGCAACTTCATTACATTGCATGAAGCCGCATGAAAATGTAGGTACCTTCTATGAGGTTTCCATAAACGGTAAGCAAAGATATGCTACACAAAAAAATTCATAAAAACGCATGTGTAAGTTAAAGCTATAAAGTACATGAAGCTAAGCTCTTCTTGATGAGCCAGGCTTAAAATCAGGCTTAAAATCAGGAATCGAGGAGGAACCTTTCTTAAATTGGAACTTTGTCACTAAAGGAATGTGGTCAGAAGGAAAATCAGCATTAGGAAAACCAATGAAATGACTTGTGTACAGTTCATCCACCTTGCCAAGTAAACCCTTGACACGAAGGGCAGGCGTGGAATACCATATGTAGTCTATAACATCAGTAAAATTTGGAGAAATTGTGGTAAAGGGTAGTTCACCAAGTGGTTCATAAGCAGATTTCAAGCGGAAAGAATGGTGAAAGCCTTCTTCTGTAAACCTGCCATAATCGCGCTCAGCCAAATCTTGATGATCTTTTACGGCACCACTAGAGAAAAGCTGATAAACTGCATTCTCTTTCACAGAATTGAAATCACCGCAGATTAACAAAGACTTGTTTTTCACTTCTTCGATTGAGCTAACGTTGAAAAATTTCTTCATAATGCCTTGTAATTCCTCAAGCAAGATACCCACTTGTAAAGCCTTAACATCATTGAAAGCAGGGTCCCAATGCAAGTGGGTATTTATAACACACATCCTCTCTCCTGTAGGTATGTGTTTAAGGAAAGCAATCAAGGCGACTTGGTCCTTATTCATGAACCTATTGAATAAGTCCTTTGTTTTCTTGTACTTTTCCGAACCCATACATACACTATTGTACTCAAAGTGCTGCTTCTGAAGTAATTCAAACTTGCTAGTATGGAAAAAAGTAGCACAACCATCGACTTTTTTTGCCTCAGGCTCATTCATCGTTTTGGACCTTGTCTTCGGGAAAAAGATACCCTTGTAACCCAAACCGTGTAATAATGGAACCCAAAACTCATAGTAAGTTCTTGTTTCTACTTCTTGCATGCATATCACATCAGATTTATGTTTTAAAACCTCTTCTTGCAAAGCGGCCCTTCTGTAGCCCCAATCGAGAGCCCACGAAGGAGTGAACTTACACACAATAGGCGTAGCATAATGCTGACACAAAGTATTATAAGTCATGATCGTAAAGCACTCTCCAGAATTAGTATCATTAAGGTCGTTGGCATAAGCTTCAGGTTTTTCAGTTGGATCAACCAACTCACCGTCGTCCTCCAATAAAAACCATGGCCTAGGAGGTGGCGGTCCGCGCGCTGGTTTCAAGTCTCTCAAATAAGCGATCAATTCTTCAGTTCCCTTTTCGGCCAATATATCTGCAAGCTTCAAGTCCATTGGGTTCCCCTCGATACCAATGAATAGTAATTCAATTAAGTTGCCGAATTCTTGTGGAAGGGTTTTTATATTGTTGTCAAACAAATAAAGGTATTTCAAGTTAAAACACATTCCCAACTCTTCTGGAAGTTCACTTATTCTGTTTTGAGAAAGATCCAATGTGCGTAATCCCCTCAACTTTGAAATGCTTTTAGGAATAAAAGTCAACTTGTTATTATTCAAGTAAAGTGACTCTAAAAAGTCATATTGAAAGAGTCTAGGTGATAAACTAACCAAACCCTGACCACTCAAATCCAAATGACACCACAATTGCCTTCCTTGAGTTTTCTCTCGCACTCTTTGTTCCTGATTGACGCTTTCGTCCTCAAAGATTGGCAGCCTCTTATTATTTAACAAAGCAGAGTATCCTGACCCCGAAGAAGCTGAATTGAGCTTCTCCTGTTCCTTTAGAGCCGCTACAAGAGATTTCGTGACGTCAACCAAAGAAACAGACTTGACTTCACTGTAAGGATTCTTATTTTTTCTTGTCTTGGCGGCATACTGCCTTGCAAAAAAATGTGGTACAATAGAATTTCTTGAGATCTGGTGTAACTGTTGTTGATGCTGCCAGTATACAGAGTTTGGATGTTCCACGCGGATGGAATTCTGCGTCAGTGTTTGGCTCTGTTGCTGTTGTTGTTGCTGCTGTTGTTGCTGCTGCTGTTGTTGTTGTTGTTGTTGCTGTTGCTGCTGTTGTTGTTGTTGCTGCTGTTGCTGCTGCAAAGCAAGAGCCTGCTGAGCTAATAGCTGTTGTTGAAGAGGCTGCTGTTGCAAAATATTCTGCGGTGAATTGGGCTGCGCCTGAAGTTGTTGATACTGTTGTCCTTGAAGTGGTTGTAAGTGCTGCTGGACAGGCGTTTGGCCAGCACCAGCCGGGAAATATTGCTGTTGATATAACGCTTGCAACAGCGGCGCATGTTGAGCTGGTGCTGGTCTCTGATACGAATTGGGATAAACCGCAGGTTGCGCAATACTATCACCGTAAGCGTCTGGTTGGTATACTTGTCCATTTCCTGCAACCGCAGGAGCAGGCTGCTGGTTTTGCGCCTGACCCTGCTGTAGCTGCTGCAATAACATTTGCTTAGCCTGTATATTCGACTGTTGCCCCTGCACTTGTGTTTGTTGAAATTTAGGAATGTTCATAGCAACACTTCAGTAAACATCAATTCCGTTCACAAGGCTTCTAATATCTCAAGCGACAAAATTTGTTCATAAAAAATAACTTCGATGAATGTGCCCCAAACTTCAGGTTCGGAAGTCTTACAACTTTTCGATCGCTGTCAATTTATTCTCGTATTTTTAGAACGTCTTCTTCGATAAAATTAAGTATAAGAAGACGATTGAAATAATAACTCCTCTAAAAATAAGATTGCAACAAGCCACTGTTTAAAAATAGATACCTTGAAGTTGGCTATTAAATTTTGAAAAGTATATAACTGCTAAGTGAGATTTTACGATGAGTGGTAGTCGATTCTGATAAACTCTGGGCCATACACTACTTAAGATCGACACGTGATTAGTAAGTCGTCAAGTTGAGACAATCACTAAATGCAACAAACTACGACCGGACTGAAAGACTACGATTGGCTCAGTATAGCTTCAATATTGCTTCAGTACTTTTAGTTTACCATAATGTATACGCTCGTACTATTTTAGTAATAAGGATAGGACGGTACGTAGTTTATGAGAAAAGCCTATACTAAATCTTCAATATCCTCTATCAACTGAGTCAAATCTGCTCTGTTTTTCCGTAGTTTTTTTATCCTTTCCTCAGAAGGTTTCTGAAGAAGATGTTTCTTAGCTCCCTTGCACAAAGAAGCGTATCCCAAAGGACAAATATCACAATTGGGAGCATTTGGTACACAAATCACCTGACCAAAACCCACAAGCAACGGATTGATGTCACCCCAAAATTCTGTCGGTAAGAAATGCTCCAACCCTTGTCTGGTGAATTCAGGATTATTGGTTTTAGGAGCCCAGCCCCACATTTGAGACAATCTATGTACATGGGCATCTACACCAATGCCACTATTGATATTCCAAGCGTGCTGTAAAAGCAAATAACCCATTTTTGGGCCAACTCCCGGTAGCGAAACAATATGTTCTATAGATTGGGGCACGTCACCCGCAAAGTTCTCGATCAAAATACGACAGGAACTTCTAATGTAAGAGGCTTTTCGCCTGTGAAACCCTACTTTTTCAATTAGCTTATCAATCTCTTCTTCAGTAAGTGCGATTATACTTTCTAAAGTGATGCCATTCTCGAAGCCTCTTTTCTTCAATCCCCAATGCAAATTCAACAATGCCTGGTACGTGACCTCGTCTTTTGTTTGAGATGATAGCATCAATGATATTAGCAAATAAAGACGGTAAGACTTAGAATGATCTGTATCGTGGTCACCGATGACGACCTTCGCTATTCTTTCACAGCCAACATGATCGACTGGTGCTAAGAATTTAGCTCTTACCGCTACAACTTTATTGTAAATTTCCGACCAATTCTTTGGCTGACTAATCTTCGTCGGTATGGAAGAGACCTTCTCCTCTGTGACAAATGCAAATTTGTTAGAAACATTTTTTCCTATCAACTCTTCCTCATATTTCATTTTGGGGTCTTGGACAGATTCTATTTCCTTCTTTGGGTCTTCTTCAGAATTTGTTTCTGTTTTTGAGTCATCTTCAATGTCTATTTCTCTCTTCAAAGTTCCCTCGTGGCTTACTTCTTTTTCTAGGCTCTTATTTTGATCTCGCTTCACGTTCACTTTTTTGACTGTTTTTACTGAAGATCCTTTGTGCCTTTTGAATCTACTACTTAGTAGAGGCTTACTATGGGCCTGGTTTTTAGTTCTTCGTTTATTAATAGTCATTACTAGGAACCCAAGTTGCCACTTTATGCAATTTCCACGATATTTTGTTGGATGTTTGGAAAGGGATAATGCAACCGAAGAAAGTCAACTACAAACTAAGTTATTGATAGTTGACTACCTAATAGAATATAATCTGTCATATTACTAGGGAACAGCGAGCAAATGGTGTGCACAGATATATATTTCTAGGGCCTTAATATGTCTTAAGAAACTTTTTCCTGCTTTGTTAAGACAATTATTAAAATATGGAATCTATGCGAAATAAGCTATGTCAGCATTTCAGAAGAAGCTCTTCAGTACAGAAAATTACGAGAATTTTCGTCCTCGATACCCGGAAGACTTCTTTGGCCTATTGAGAGCTTATAGCGGTATAAACAAGGCTGGGGCACCATTTCAATCGAAAGAATCGAGAGCCTTAGATTTGGGTTGTGGCACAGGTGTCGCTAGCTACCCATTGCTTGAGGTGGTAGACAATGTAATTGGTATTGATCCTTCACACAATATGATTGCTAAAGCTGATTCTTTAAAGGCAAAGTTCTGTGAAGAGAAAAATATTGACCATACAAGAATCCAATTCAAAGTAGGCCGTACAGAAGATCTCCTATACTCAGTAGTTCCGGAGAGCTTTGATTTGATAACAGTAGCTCAATGTGCTCATTGGTTTGACATTGATGCCTTTTTCAGGAATTCTGCTACACTCTTAAAAAAAGGGGGAACCTTAGCCTACTGGTATTATGGCGATCCCTTCATTGTTGATTTCTCCTCTCTGTCTATGACAAAGGAGCAGACATTGAAGGAAGCTGCACAAATGTTCGACAGATATATTTATGACGACCAAAATTATATAGGCCCATACTGGGACTTTCCCGGGAGAAAGATATTGAGAAATGACTACAAGGCTATCAATGAGAGGATTCCTTTTGATTCTTTTGAGAATATTCATATCAACAATTTTCATGTCGATTTCCTGAACAAGCTCTATCCATCAAGAGGAGACTTAAGTATATTCCGCCGACAACTACTTCTTCAAGATTTTTTTTCTTATCTTAGTACTTACAGTGCCTTGTCCAACTTTATAGAACAAACGGGCGATAAAGAAAACGTAATGGAGAAATACCTTCTGGAGCTAGAATCGAAATTTGGCTGGGATAGGAAACATACCAAAATTGATGTAGTATGGAACTCTGGATATACGTTTCTTCAGAAAAAGTAGGTAAAACCACTAGGTAGTGTTGTAATATTAGTTATGTAATAATGTATTAAGGCATCGTGAAACGAAAACGTGGAAAGTCCGAAAAATCAACTATTCAGATATATGGGAGGAATTACTGTCGATAATCTTAAAGCGCTCACTTATGCTTCTCAAGATTCCTTCAGTATTCCTCAGCGTTATAGGGAGCTCATTCCTCATATGGATTTTCTTGACGACAGCTTTGCCGCAAATTATATTAAAGTATGGTGAATATGATCAATGGAAAGTGAACTCCCACTTATCTATAACTTCACCATCACCAGTTGCGATTGAAGACAGTACGGTCTATTTTCTCATTGGGCATCCCGACGATGAAGTGATGTTTTTCTCACCCTCCATTATCGAGCTTAGCAAAAAAAGACACAACAATAAGGTCAGATTGTTGTGCCTTTCAAGTGGGGATGCTGAAAGTGAAATGATGGGTGCAATACGGAGGGATGAGCTATACAAATCTGCTCGCATATTAGGAATCGAAAAACAAGATGTTATACTTGTGGGAGGCTTCAAAGATGGTATGGATATGGTTTGGCACGAAGAAGATATCAAGAGAATTTTACAGAGCAACGTGAATGATAGTAAGAAGAAGGAAGTGCTTGTGACATTTGATGAGAAAGGAGTTTCGAAACATCCTAACCATATGTCCTTATATCATGGAGCGAAGAGCTTCTTGGTTTCGCAAAAGGACAATCGTGAACTAAGTTTGTATGTGCTAAAAAGCTTGAGTTTTTGGGAAAAATATTCATGGACTTTTGTCACTAATGTTGAATTATTTGTGAATCATATATCTGACCTAATAATACGGAAGATATTCAACGTCAAGATCAACATTAGTATTGCAAGTCTTCATCAGGAAAGACATTCATTCAAGATATATTCTGATTTGAGCATGTTTAGCCTCAGCCTTGCTGCCATGATGTATGGCCATCATTCTCAGATGACATGGTTTCGATACGGCTGGCTACTCATGAGTAGATACTTAACTTTCAATAACTTGATCTTAAAATGCTGATTTTGATTTTCTATCTACTACCATTCTACTTTATAAAAATTAAGTAAATATAACTTATAGACTCTTTGGTCCAAACCTTCTTTGGCACCAGTTAGAACCATGTTCAAAGTATTCTTTTCTACTAACGCTCACTTCATTTACAACGTTTTCCTGTGCAAATTGAGCACCGCCGTACCAACTAACTTCGTCGGCAGGATATTGCGATTTAGCTATATTAAGGACCCATTCTTGCGGCAATTGTTCACGAAGACCTTTTGCTAAACGTTCCAGAAAACCTGGTAGTTGTGAGCTGCCACCGACTAGCGAAATATTGGCGGCAAGTAAAGGTTGGGCCATCTCAGGACATGCCTTTATTGAATCGACAGCTAAATCAACGATATTTTTGAAATGCGCACTCTGGACCGGTCTAGAGGTATTGGAAGAATTGTCGAATATTACTTCTGGGTGGAAAAAGCTTTCCGGAACACTGAAACGCTCATCTGTTAAAAGAAGCGATTGTACATCACTAAATCTGTTACTGTCATATTTTTTGTCTCTGACATAGCCCGTAGCAGTAGTCTTAAAATCTGGCAACACAAATTCACAACCGTGCTTTTTCTTCTTTAACAAATATTTATTGAAGTCTTCTGCTACGAAGCACGTCTTTTCCTTGAGAGTGTTGACGAGTACAGGCTCTTCGGTCATATCATAATGTCGAAAAGATATAACCTCGCGAAGTAAGTTGTTCAACAACAATCCGCCAATAGGAAGCCTCTGAATCCCCTTCCAATAAATATTCTGGTACATGACCGGCACTATCCAGGTGCTGTCAAACCCTACGTCTATCACAAGGACAAAATCTTTCATCTTGTCATTCATTTTGTCGCTCCAGGGCACCAATGCTTCAGGAACACATCTATAATACTCCGTAAAGTTGTATTCTTCAAAAACAATTTGGTCTGTATTCAACGACAATTGTGGTAGTTGGAATGGTGGTTCTGTTAATGTTAAATGCGTCAGAGAAAAGTCAATCTCTTTTTCTGTCGAGAGCAAATTAATAGCATAATCCCACAATGGTTTCTCCGTCTCCCATGAAACAAGGTTTCCCTGATCAAATGGTCTCTTGAATAATACTCCAGAATATTTATTAGGCTGAGAAAGTAGCTCATCTCCCGTATAGATAATGCCATCTTTCGTTTTACATAAAGCATTATGGCATTTCAAGGGCTTCAGATTCCCACGAAATCCTGCTTTAATATTATAGCTCCCATTGTCTATAATGAGATACTCTTTTGACATAACAATGACTTAGCTTGTAGTGCTTTATAAGCGCACTTCCTTATGGAGAAATGGTACAAACTCTCTGTAATATATATAGTTAAATGTAATTTTTTTTTTTTTTTTAATTTTCGCTAAGATAATAGCCTGATTAGAGAAAAGAGCCTTGACGGATTACTTCAAGAATTAGTACTCGTTCCCTAATCTTGTAGAGAGGCAGATGGATTTGATGTACAACCTTATAAAAATATTTGTCAGCTAGAGAAAAATTTGTGGATACAAAAGGCATTCTCCATTGATGACATTAATATCCAAGATCTTAAATTTCGGGTCTAATAGGTTATATGAGAAAGGAACTGAAAAAAAGAATTCTCCTTTCTCAGAAAATCAGCTTTTTCTTGTCCTTGAGATAGAATCGCCTCCTCTCATTTTGTATGGTCCACCCAATGAATCTTCCGGTTGCATTTTATCAGGGGTTCTTAGGTTGGAACCATCCCAATGCTTTCCAGGAGAAAATAATTTGTCACCCATGAATTCTGCGAATTCATGCGTAAATGTTGAGTTTGAAAGTATGTCTTTACAATTAGTGCAGTGTACTAAGTATACGAGTCCATTCTTAGTATCGTCGAATGCGATAGTTAATTGCAAGGATTGTGCTGTTCACAAAGTTGAATTGGCTAAATGGGATATAATTACTACAAGCACTAAGTTTAATGCAAGAGAATTCAATTTCCCTTTCTCACATTTATTGTCGGGTTCACTTCCACCATCTTCAAAATTGGGTTCTAAGAATTCAAAGTCTTTTATAAAGTACGAGATCATCGCTAGGGCGAAACCTGAAAATGGAGAAGAACTCGTTATCGAGTTTCCCTTAGGTATTTCTCGTCTGATAATAGAAGACCGTAATAAGAATCTTATCAGGTTATTTCCACCCACTGAAGTGATATCGCAGGCCATTTTACCGAAAGTTATTCACCCTGGTTCGACTTTTCCATTATTCCTAACCTTAGAAAGCATAGTGAATGATGAAGGTAATCGACGTTGGAAGATGAAGAAATTTACATGGAAATTACAAGAGCACGTTAAGGTGAGAGCGAATGCGTGCTCAAGACATCAAAAAAAATTGAAGGAGGTGGAATTAACCTACGGGAAAAATATCACCAGGCGTAATAATAACGGAAACGTAGGTCAATTGGATGCCATACGTGCATCCCAATTTGATAACAGCACTATACATACTGATGTTTCTTTTTTGCCTGCAAACAGTAGAATATTGGCAGGAAATAGTAGACTGAATGGCAATGACCATAATAGGGTGAATGAGCAAAATGAGAATGGTCCAACGGCTGGAAGGCATGAGGCGCAATCTCTGCGGTTACCGCATCCTGACGCCTCACAAGAAAGGATTAGCGTGACAAACCAACAATATGAGCAACCTCATTCTTCAAGACAGAGATCCGATATTAATGAAAATCTTCCGCAAGATAACCAAGACTACCGCATTTTCATTGACGAAATTAGGACTGTAGCATACAAGGAACTCAAAAACGGATGGAAAACGGACTATCTGGGAAAAGGGAAGATAGATTTAGTGACAGATATTAATATACTCGATTTGTCTTCAGGGACTAAAAAGCGAATAGACAAAAGAACATCTAAAGATAGAAGCTTGACTGAGCAGCCAAGCAATGCTAATGTCGCTTGCGATATTGAAGATCCTAACTTAGGTATCCACGTGAAACATTGTTTAATATTAGAAATGCAGATGGAGGAAGAATTGTTGCATCTGGAAAGAAGAGATAACATTGGCAAGTACTCGACTCTTCTTTCTCCTATAACCTCCGCGAAATCGCAAACTAGTAACAAGGATGATGTGAGAAGTAATCAAAACATAAATGTAACTCCTACAGGAGTAATGAGGGTACTAAGAATGCTGGTTAATATAACTGTAGCTGAAAGGTCTGGCTTGGGTATTTCCTGGGATAAGGAAGTCCCCCCTACGTATGAAAATGTAAGGTTTTCAAGCCCTCCGAACTACAACGAAGTGACTGACTCTGCTCAGCTCTCGCCCTTTCAAAGTAATGTTTCATCACTACGTGAACCTTCTCACTACGTAGATGGGGTCGGTGGAGCTCTGGTACCTATTTCTCCGGTTCAGCTGGAGTCTGTATCTAGAAATCACCATATTTCCGATTTAGACCAACAGCTTCGGGATTTGAGGATTTAAAAACGACAACTAATTGTTTGTAGCAAAAGACTAGATTGTCTATGTAACGAATGGATGTAAATGGATATACAGATGCCTGTCTTGCGATGCAATTGTACGTAATCAGCTGTATGTACTTAAAACTATTAGCGTCCTGTATATTATCCAAGCGAGTTTGGAATGCGACAGTGTGAAGTTGGCCTCTTGATCCTCTTTTATAATAAATTATAGACGACAGCTACTTCGTCGATTAGTATGGATCAGCCAGGATCATACATAGATAAACATAGATACGAGGGTTTAATAAGAGACAAGAAAGAACTGAATTTGAGTGATAGAGTAGATATTATTTCTAGTGGTAGAAGTAGAAATGAACGTCCGTCTAGAAGGACAGATAATGATGTTCATAAATACGAAAATTACTCCAAGTATGGAAAAGTAGCGGAAAGTCTTCCACCACAAAAGGCAAGGGATATATTGCGTCTCCCGATAGAATCGAGCTATGCATATTCGTATGTGCATTTGTCACACAATTCTCTTGCTTTTCGTTTAAACGTATTGAAAAGATCACTTGAGATATTAGCAGGCAGACCAGAATTATTGCATTTTATGGATTTTGGAAAACGAGAACCGTTCATGCATGATAACTCAGACGAAAATAGGGGACCTAATCGATGGAGTGAACAAGACGAGATAGAAACACAGGATCTCACAAAGAAGATGACGAAAACCCGTATTCCCAATAAGTCACCTTCTAAGATTAATAACGACGGATATTTTCCCGAACTTTTTAAACCCTCAAAGCCAAACATGAGACGGGCAGTTAGCTTTAATATTGGGCATGAGTCGCATAAGAACAAGCCAGGTGGAATTGGGCAAAACAAAAATTCAGAGGCACCAATTAGGCTAGAGGATGTGATACTGAAGGAAAATATCAATGAGATTATAAGATTATTGGATTTAGAAAATGGGTATTCTTTAAATGCTACACACATTGCATCAACACTTCATGACCTTTCTTTGGGATCAGGCAATAGGTCGAGGGAAAAGTTGAATAATCTCCAAAGCAAATTACTCTATGCATTGGCTACTCCATTTGTAGAAAAAAACCTGCTACCATCACCATCACATCCTCGCGAGACTCCATTAGGGTCGCCTGATTTTGATAGCTCTTCCATGCCCACGCATTCTATGTTCCAGGCGGTTGATAGACCATTTCATTATATTATATCAGGGAAGAACTCTTTACCGCAAGCTATTTTTAGTATCGAAGCGTATGCACCATGGCAGGTTAGATCGGCTAACGATTTAGCATTGCTAATATTTGGTGTCCAAAAAGAGACTATCAAGACATTGAGCTTAATGGAATTAATTGCTCCCCAGTTTCGCAAGTTTGTCTATGATACCTTGGTTAACCAGACAGAGGATGCTTCAGCTGAACAAAATTTCATGGAGGATGTCATTATTTTTGCAGGAGAGGTCGTCGCTATCAAACAGCCTGGTAACCAGGACGTCGCTTGGACTGCCATCTGGGCGACGAAAAAGTCGAACGTTATAGTTTTCGTCTTCGACCGATTATCATGCGATTCTTTAGATGTAAAGATTCAGCGAAAGAGTGGAGAGGACCACTTCACCATTGATTCGATGGATTTTGTTGTGGGTGACTGGATAGAATTTATTGGAGATAGAAGGGGCCAAAAATTAGACAAGTTGAGTGAATCTATGGCTATGGATTTAGAAAATGAGGAAGAAACTGATATTTTAGATCATTACTTACACTCAACAGCTGCAGAAGAGGATAAGCTAAACAAAACGAGATATTACACACTTCAGCTTACCGAAAATTCAAATATTCCGTGCGCAGTAACATCTATTCCAATACAAGACGATGAACATAAAAAAAAAATAGGGTTAAGCATTCACTTTCTCCCATACATTGCTGGACTATTTGTCATTGATTCAGATTTTCGTATTTTGTCTTGTAACAATGCCATAACAAACAACATATTTGGGAGGTCAGCGTCAGAAGTCATAAACAAGTCAATTGATTTCTTGATACCTGATTTGAGGTCTATTTTTTGGTCTGGAATCAAAAGCTATTCAAAAAAATTGGACATGATACCTGGTCTTGTGCTTCCTGAACATTTTTTCAGAAAGTACTATTCAATTTTGAATAATAAGGGGGCTGATCAGAAAAGTCAGGAGGATTCTTTTATCGCGTGCAATGGAATCAAAGGTCTTCATAGAGACGGTAAGCCAATTTTAATAGACGTTCAATTACGAGTTATTTCGATTCATGTGTCCGTTCTTTGGATTACATATTCACGAATTAACACCGTTGGAGCAGAGAATAAGAAGTCAGGACATAATCCATTGATGTCATTGACCACACAGGATGTAAGACGCGAAAGAAAACATAATCGTCGGTTTACTTACGGATATGCTGCTGAACCTACTCAGAGAAGTATAGTACCGGAAGAACTACAATTATTGGCGCCCAACAATGAAGAGCTCTCTAGGAAAAGCAGTACTAGAGAACCGTCAAGTAATAATCAGCAAATTGGTTTGAGCCGTGCAAGAAGTATCGTAGAAAAGACAGGTGAAGAAATTTCCTCATCAAATGGAACGGATCAAGAAATGTTTGATGAAACCAACGGTGTTTATATCAAAGAAGATACTGTAGATACTTTTGAAGAAGACAAGTCCAGCGACATAGATATCAAGTCTAATTTAGAGAAGAACTATAATGATGTGGGATACTCCATTTCGGCCTTCAGAAAATTTTCAGAAGAAGAGGTTTTGCAGATGGAAAATAAAAAGCTTGAAGAAAGAAAGAATATTTCTCATCTTTGGCCAGTAGTAATAGGAGGCAGTAAAAGAACAAAGAAGTTTACTGAATTCAGAAAGTTAAAATCCCTCGGTGAAGGAGCATATGGTAGTGTTCTTTTGGCTGAGCATGTAAATGACCCCCACTATCGAGTAGCCATCAAATGCATTGATAAGGAGAAGATTTTGGTTGATACCTGGGTACGTGATAGGAAATTGGGTACTATTTGTTCTGAAATTCAGATAATGGCCTTTCTTAATGACGCTCCCCATCCAAATATTCCACGCTTGGTAGATTTTTTTGAAGATTCAAAATTTTATTACTTAGAAACTACGATATTCGGTGATCCACCGGCTATAGATCTTTTTGATTACATAGAGGTAAGACAAAACCTTACTGAACTAGAGTGCAAGTTTATTTTCAAGCAAATTGTTCTGGCAGTCTGTCATCTTCACAAAAATGGTATTGTGCATAGAGATATTAAAGATGAAAATGTGATCGTTGACAGAAATGGTTTGATCAAGTTGATCGATTTTGGAAGTGCCAGCTACACTAAACAAGGCCCTTTTGATGTTTTCGTTGGTACAATAGATTATGCTTCTCCTGAAGTTTTGCGGGGTGAGAAGTATACAGGCAAGCCGCAAGACATCTGGGCTCTTGGTGTCTTATTATATTCTATACTTCTTAAGGAGAATCCTTTCTATAACGTTGACGAAATTATGGGTGGCGATTTGTATATCCCATATGCATTTAGCGATGCTGCTATCTCATTGGTGAAGAGGATATTGAATAGAAATTTGGCTGACCGTCCAACTATATCAGATATAGTTGAGGACAAGTGGTTAGATATATAGACGTTCTTTTTTTTTTTTTTTAATTTTTTTTAATTTTTTTTTAATTTTTTAATTTTTTTTTTTTTTTTTTTTAATATTTTTGCCTGGCAAGACGCGGTGTATAAAAGGCATAACACAAAAATGGAACACGGAGGAAGACATCCTAATCGCAGCTCACAATAATGTAAAGGGGGAGGATGGCAGAAGAGAATGGTGAGCATATGAAACTAAACACATCCCTTCCTGTTGTGTTTACTATCGAGTCTTTGACACATAAAGCGTTACCTATTTATGTAACTATTTTGCATACATTAAATGGAGTTCTGTTAAAAGAGCTTCCTTTTGATTTTCACAATAGACAACTTTTTTTTCGCCTATCGGATGATATCAGAAGAAGACTAAATTTGCCGTCTAACAGCTGCTTTTATGTCAAGTTACAGAGAAGCAACATGGAAAAAGAGTGGACATCTGGCATCATTTATGGTATCTATGAAAATTATTTCGGACTCATTCAGTTCACGCAAGAAGCAAGATTGAACGATGTGAATAGCTCAATTGATATGAGATTACCTTGGTGCATAGATCGGCACTTTTTGTGCCAAGATTGGATGGGTAAAGTGGATTCGAAGTTTCCTTCTACGGAAGATATAAAAAGAAAAGCATTCAAGATTCGTCCGCCGACATCTAAAGAAAATAGATCCAACAGAGCTGACATGTTGGGTTTTGAGACTAATTTTTCCGAGGATCCATCAATATATTTGTTCAACAAATACTATGGTATCATGTATTCTTTAAAAACTCCTTTGAGTTATTTTCCAAAAATAGCATTTACGAAAATGAAACTATTATGTAAAAATGATTTCGCCATTTTAAAGGATAAATTGATGGGGCTAAGGTTATCTATAGAAGAGTTTGACTGCCGCCATAATGGGAGACTAGGTATTCTTGAAGATTCTAAGAGGAAGGAAATAAGTCTGTTTGCGATCAAATGTACAGTTGAACGTGAGCACCAACAGGAGTTTATCGAGAAGTATTTGCGTTCCGGTGATGGAGATAACAACATTGCAGCTAACGGTAGCGGTAGTGAAGATAATACCGAAATGAAGCATGAACGCGAACATTTATTGAATCTTATTATGGAGCTTAAGACCCGCGAAGCCCAGCTACAATTATTGATATTATTCGAATTATTTGCGTGTTTGGAGATTGATGAAAGCAGATTTTTTGATAATAATATTCGCAAGGAAGAGATGAATCATGCAAAATCTAGAAATTTCGAAAGACCTTCGCTTGTTAGAAGGAGAAAACAGAACAAAAGAATCATACCTACATTTTTGGGAATGGGTATACTGAGTCTAGGAGTTATGAAAGAAAGACATGAAGTAGAAAATACTGCAGCCGTCGACGACTATAATATTTATAAGTCTTTGAACTTTTTTATTGATAGAATAGGTTTATGGGATACGTTAATTGAAAACTCACCTCATTATGGGACCTGTAATATGGTTGCGTTTCTAGATTATGTGATAATACCGTATTATCGTCAAAGGTTGCCATTGACCACGAAGTATATTTTAAATAAGGCAAAGGAGTTGACTACAAGAGTCAAAGCGAATCCGGAAAAACGAAGGGAGCAAAAACAGAGAAGGCAGGGCCTTACTAGAAATGGTTCTAATCCCTCAAATGATCTATCTTCACGTGCTAGTCGTATTCTGAGTTTGCTGGGTAATTTGTTGACGACAAATAACTCATTGAAATATGAAATGTCATCGCAAGCTGATGTGCTACCTTTTAGCTTGAAAAAATCGAAATCATCGTTGTCCTCAGGTTTAAATGAGAAAAGGCAGGTAGACGTGTCTTTTAGTCTGAAGTCTTTCGGTCTGGCGCAAGGTCCACGTCTTGCTAATGAATTTTCAAAGAATACGAACTTTGATCAAAAAAATTCTTCTAACAGGTTTTTTTTTAGTAGGGCTACTAAAACCAAATCGCAAGATACTGTTGGAGACTCGTTGCAAGTTGAGGCTACACCCATAAAGAAGAAGCAGAAAGCTAATTATCTTGAAGAATATGGATACCTGCTACATGGGTCACCCAAGGGTGGAAATGATTTTTCTAAAAGATTTTTTGACACGAGTACTTCAGGCTCAAAAAGCCCGTTGATTAATCGACCTACTAATGAGAAGAACGAAGGGAGCTATGCTGACTCTCATCATTACAAAGTGGTCGAAGCCACACCCAGGAAGCCTGCAACTCATATAAATGAAGAGCCAAGCAAAGCAAGTGGTATCATGAGCTCGCCAATAGGCTGCGTATCGTCCCCGTGTTTCGATGCGAACCCTTCGTCGTCAATTCAAGGACCAACTATTAATAATAAAAAAAAACCTGGTAAACCTCTCATACTTGAAGGATCACCATTTTTAGATTTTACACAGAATGATTTTGCTACTGCTAGAGCAAGGGATAATAATGATGACAAGATAACTACCAATCAATATTATTAAGCGAGCATCAGTTAAGCAGGAAAAAGACTAATCTGTATATAGTTGTGATCAAGTCTCTATAAAAAATTTAAAACACGATATGCACGGTTATTAATAAGGATAATGTAACAGTTTGTTTAAAATGAGTATATTAATAGTTCACTAGATTTGTACCTTCACAATCATATGACAGCCTCACCGAAAAACACGCCCCTTGCTATCTCTAAGGCATTTGGCTGCGCAAGTATTAAATTTGCAAGAGGCTCACCGAGGCGGTCAAATAAACGATTTTTTCCATCATCTGTCAAAGTTTGATTACTATTCGTAGAAGACGATGAGGCTTCTACTTTTACCAGCAACGTATTAAAGATCTCAAGAAGTAAATTCTTTAGAATATCTTTCTCCATTTCTGTTTTGTTATCGTCTTCTATTACCAGCTTATACCACATTTTCAAATTACCTATTACAATTAATTTGATTACCTCGTTTCCCATATTCTTCAAAGCCAACAAAGCACCGTAATGGGTACCAGTAGGCTTCGTTGTATCTAAAAAGGCTTTGAGTAAAGTACGTGTGATTCTAAGTTTCAATGTTGAATAAGAGGATCCATAAACTTGGATGACGTGATCAAGCAAAATAGCAGCAAACTCCCTAACAGCTAGTTGACTTCTAAATGTTTCTTTTGCTTCTTCGGTATCACTCATGTTAATGGTAGGACCAATTTTTTTAGCCAACAATAAAGTTAAAATGCAGGGCATGAGTGCATGTATATAAGGGTCTAAAAATATGGTTTTATTATCAGCCAAGGCCGAAATTACGGCAAGCATGGTGGAGAGAACATCAATATTTCTCAATTGGTTTGTAATTTGTTCCGCAATGAATTGTATGAAATAGGGCACAAGTTGATGAAGACCTGGATCGACTTTTAAGGAATTCAAAGCAGCGTACTTTAACTGCTCGCTTTCGGGATACGTAGATAAAAGAACTTGTACTACCTTGTCGAAATAAAGGCGAAGCTCCTTAGACAATACATGCTTTACAAGTGGTTTAATTTCAGCATCTTTGTCCGTGAGTTGTCTATTGTTAGAGGCAACCCTATCCACGTTGCCTTTGGATGGATCACCAACAGCAGTACTGGCTATTTCTTTTCCCAAGGTAGATGTCACAGCCCCTCGTATTATTGGAGGTGTATTCATAATATCTGCTGGAAGTGGATTCTGGGGAATCAATGGCTGGACACCTTCGATGGCAAGCCAATGTGCCGTAAAAGTTGTTTGGCGAGGAATCCGCGGCAATTCTTGATTAATCAACCTCTCTAGGTCAACCTCTTTTTCATTTAAGTAATATAACGTTTGTCCGCTTTGTCCTACTAGGGCTTCCTTAAATTGCACGGGCTGTGAGTTATCATACCCATACAACGGCTCAATGTTTAATAAATGAAGCGCTTGGTTTAAGTCAGTTGACCGTAATAGTCTTCGTTTAGAGTGCCTCATGAATTTTATAGCCGTCTCTAGTATTTCATGTATTCTATACTCCACATCCATGGCAAGGTTTTTAGCTGCATCATCAGGCAAAGTCATCCCCAAAGATTCCGCCGCATCCTTGACAGTGTCATGTGGTGACCATAAAGTATGCGACAAAGGTGCTCTCGTAGCTGGGTCCATTTTATTATCAACAAAGGTATAGAATATCGAATATAGCTACCAAGACCAATATTTCAATGAGAACACTATATACAGGATCATAAATATACATATTCATAATATAAAAATTCTTTTGGCGATCAACTGTAGCGTATTGCTATTGGTAAATTCCTATTCATAAAGCCTTCGCCATTGAACTTGAAAACATGTGCTAGCAAAATGCAAAAAAAAAAAAATTTGACTTTTATTAATTTTTTTTTTATTCCGTCTCTTTTCTCCCAAAACATTGACATCTGCATGTTGTAAAGGAAGCTAAACCCAAAAAATGCTCACAAACTCATGTCGCGTACTTTCTCAGTAAATACTGTGCTTATGCTAATGAAGAAGCGACAACTAGACAAATGTGGCACCTTTTTTTAAAAAAAAAAAGATTACTGATTTATGATTTACGAACCTCAAGATATAAAAAAGAGAAAAGAGATAGAAATCATAATTGTTTTTTCAGTTTGGGTTGACGTGAAAGTCTATCCAATTTCTGTCGACTCTCTTTTTCAGAGGTAACCTGTTTCGCATAGCGTTGTTCAGCCGCTTTTGCAGCAGCTTCTCTAGTATTCATAGAACCTTTATTCATATCCTCAGTTGTAGAAGAGCCCAATGGATGACCGCGAGGTAGTTGGTTTCCTTTCTGGACTTGATGATTACTCGAAACATTCAGCAGTTCCTTAAAGACCTGCTTCTTCTGCACGTTTTTTGGAGACCTTATTGGTTCATCTAACGAGTTAGTTTTTGAAACGGGATTTAACTATGTACGATAGATGACTGAAATGGGATACATACTTCTAGGTTTCTCATTTCCCGGATGAATTTTTTCACCAGAAGCTTTTGAGAAACAGCTACCCATACTTCAATGACTAGTAAATCAAGAAGGTAGTACACTGCGCATAAAATGATTACTGCGGAGGCTACATTTCCCTTCGGAAAACAAAACCACAAAACCACACATAATCTATTTACAGAAGTTCGCTAAAGTATTCCAGGTATTCTATGTACATTAAAAAAAAAAAAACCTTTTAGTGCAGCAAGATAGATAGAGACATTTTTTGGTAGTCGATATTTGGCCTGAGGTTTTGGAAAGCCGGAACATTAATTTCACAACTTGACAAGAACGGATCATTATCGGAAGACAATCTCAAAATATCATTGAAAAAATCTTTCCTTTTTGACCAATATTTTATAAATCTAACACAGGACCTCTCATCTTGAATATAGTTTTTGTATGCATGAGCAACACACAAATACAAGGGCTTACGGTCCGAACTGTATTCCGACAAAATAGTAGCATCGCGCAAAGCAGCCCAATCAGCCACGGGTATATAATTATATCCCTCTTTATCAAGATTGTACAAAGCGTCATTCCACTTTTCAAGAATTTCTTCGTTAGAATAGTCAGATAACTCACCTACCTTTTTCAAACACACACGAAAAGACACAGGTGTTCTTGAAACATTATAAATCGAATAACTATCAATCAATTGCTCAAACACATGTTTGTCGTTCCAGGAATAATTCGTTATAACAGTGTTCAAGAATACTTCATCGATGTTTTTTATTTCCCTGTACGCAAGAATGACATCTTTCAACGCAGCATAAGAGTCAGTATTCAAGCTTTGGAATACTTTAAAGAAGATAGCAAAAAAAGTATTATTTAGGATTGCATAGCGGGAGTTCAAGTTCGCTGTTCCTTTCTCAGCATTGTAATGACTGATAGTTTTTTTCCAAAAATACATGATGTTTTCAAATGGCTCGTTCACCTCATAACAATTTTCTAATAATGATTGAATAAAGGGCACCTTAAGCAAGACCTGATAAGGCAAATCGTGCTGGATTACCTTGTCATAAAAATGTCTTGCAATCTTTATATCCTTACAAGAACCTATAAAGTTCAAGTGTAATTCAGCTAAACTGGACAACACATATTGAGTTTTCTGTTTCCCAGATTCATATATGTGCAATAAAGACTCCAAACAGTCTAATCCGCGGGAATAATCATCAGCATGGATAGCAATCTTGCCCATTGAACATAACAAATCATGTGATACGACCGGAAGCTCTCGTGTGTTAATTTCATAGATATGCAAAATTTCTTCGTAGGTGAATCTTTTCTCTTCATACGCTATTGGCAATATGACTGCTAGCAATCTCTCATCAAGGTATAGCTGACTTGTCCCATTATTATTCACTCCATTTTCCCATAAGTTCAACATCTCCTGGTGTAACAGACATTGTTTCATCGAGAAAAATAAATATAACAAGATACCAGGGTTTAGTATGTTGTCAAATTCTCCATTTACTATTGTATCCGAAAGACTCATCACTGCAGATTTCATTAAAACTTCTCCACTCAAATTCTCGTGCTGGTATTGATCGCTGTCCCTATTCTTCTTGCTGGACAAACGATCCGTCCGGTTCTTAAATATTGAAAAATTCATAAGCTGTGCATAGTCATACAAATCTTGCGAGGTATAAGAGCCTCTAATTGCATCATCTTCAAAAAGTCTACATAAATTATCAACTGTAGCCACAAATGCTCTTTGGCTTTCTCGGTCCCTAGAAGACTTGAACTGATGGGCTAATGAAACTTCTTCCTTGAAATAATCTAACTTGGCTCGTGCCTCCCCTTCAACTACTTCTCTATATAAGGGGTCCTTCTTTATCTTATTGGCCAATCCATCTATCTTTGCTGCCTTCGACTCCGCGAGGGTCGAAGAATTTTGTCTGATACTTATGGAGAATGGTGGTCCGTTATTTCCATTTGTTCCATTATTACTGGAAGCTGTGATTCCTATTTGCGGAAGATTATTTCTTACCTTCAGTAAAAAGATTGGCCGTATGACCTGATGTGTAGAGCCTGTTGGAATATATCTAAACATGGCTGTCCTCACCTAATCATATAAAGTACTCTAATGGATTTTGTCTATAAAATTTTCTTCTAGTCACCTGACTCGTAGACAGGAAATCTTGTTACTGTAAGGAACGAAGCTCGATCAATAAATATTTTCAGCTCCGAGGTATTATTAGCATCACGTTATGGTGAGCAAAATCGGTGAGCGAAAATGGTAGGTAATATAGAGAGCGCATAATTCACCAATGAATTCTGTTTCACGACCAAAGCTCGACATGTTATTCGAGACCTAGTTGCTACATGCCACAGTGTTGCGACCTTTGGTCCTCGGAAAGTGAACTTGAAGTAGGGGAACAGCCATCCGTCAATGAAATATCCTTGTACGCAAAAAGAATATATACGAAAAATCTACTCTCTTATGTTTAGTTAAACGAAATAAGATCTCTTAGGAGAATCGTAGCCAGGATAGTTTCGATTTGAGGACATGCAGGAAGAGATAACCTGCATACAATAGACAGGCTTGATAGAGCCATTCGGATTGTTCTTGCTGCAGAAGGGTAAATTTTGCGGTAGCGACGCCGGCAGGAAATAAAGATGCCAAACAATGGGTCTAATAGGTATGCTACAACCCAAGGGAAAGCGTTAGGTGTCAGCGAAAGATCGTCTCTTTTGCATCGAAAAGGGGATTATAAGAACAACCATATGAAAAAGAATGAGGGTCACAAGTTAAGTTCTTTCGAAGGGGTCTTTTTGCCCACTTCGCTAAATGTGTTGTCTATTTTGATGTTCTTAAGGTTTGGATTTATTATCGGGCAAATGGGGATTTTAGGAACACTATTATTATTAGTGATATCGTATGCGATCAATCTCCTTACGGTGCTTTCGCTAAGTGCAATATGTACGAATGGTACAGTGAAGGGTGGAGGAGCATATTATATGATATCTAGGTCACTTGGGCCAGAATTTGGAGGAGCAATAGGGATTATATTTTTCTTTGGGCAAATTTTGAATTGTTCTTTAAATGTGGTCGGGTTCATAGAGCCTTTGCTAGTGAATTTTGGCAAAGAAGGTGGGTTCATAAAACAACTCTTACCTCTGGGATTTTATTGGAAACTTTTATATTACACGGTGTTTTTGTTCGTATGCACCAGTGTCGCTTTAGTGGGCTATAGACTAGTTACTCGAACGGCATTATATCTTTTTATCGTTCTCATGGTAAGCACTTTGTCGATTCCACTTTCTGCGCTTTTGGTGAAGCCTTTTAAGCCAGATCCTTTTGGTGATATTTGGTATACAGGAATGTCATTACAGACTATAAAAGAGAATTTATTGACTCATTTTACTAGCGGAGCTGTTGGGTCTACGCTTCCTCCAGGCGTCCCAGAAAGCTTCACTGATATTTTTGGAATCTTCTTTCCTGCAACAGCAGGAATATTAGCTGGTGCTTCTATGTCAGGTGAGTTGATAAATCCTTCGACTTCTATTCCTAGTGGTACCTTAAATGGTTTGCTTGTGAGCTTCGTCCTTTACACTTTGGTGATAATTGGGGTAGGTGGTTCAGTTCCTAGGGAGCTCCTTTATAAAGATATAGGAGTTTTGCAAACTATAAGCATAAGACCAGAAATTATCATTCTAGGGGAGTTATCAACTTCTCTTTTTTCTGTCATTGTCGGTATTGTCGGAGCAGCAACCTTGCTTGGTGCCATTGCTGACGATAAAATAATACCAGGGTTGACGCTCTTTCGGTTACTGAAGAAAAGCCGTCCTGCAAAGAAAAAAAGCGAGAGGTGGGCAATATTACTTACCTGGTTGATTGCTCAGGTGTTTCTTTTCTCTGACATAAATCAAATTGCAAACTTTATCACAATGGCGTTTCTCATGACATTTATAGTGATGAATTTGGCATGTTTTTTGTTGAGTGTCAGTTCTGCGCCCAACTTCAGGCCTTCCTTCAAGTACTTTAGTTCTAAAACAGCGTTTACTGGTTTAGTAATGTCAGCGGTTGCAATGTATATTGTGGATGGTATTACAGCGTCCATGGTTATAATTGCGCTTATGTTGCTCATTATCTTGATACATTATATTACACCGCCTCTGTCCTTCGGTGATATTTCTCAGCTTCTTATTTATCATCAAGTCCGAAAATATTTGCTTCGCTTGAAATTGCAGATGAGTGTTAAATATTGGAGACCTCAGATCCTTTTGTTGTGCGATGATCCCAGGAATTCAATGAATCTAATAGGTTTTTGTAATCACCTTAAAAAAGGTGGTTTATATATATTAGGCCATGTGGTTATTTTACGTGGAAATAAATCTACTAAAGAAGGAGAGTCTGAATTGGACTCTAAATCTTATAAAGAAATCCAAAAGCAATCACATGCTTGGCAGAAGGTATGTGAAATATCTAAAATAAAGGCATTTGTTCAGGTAGCAGTTGGACCAACGCTATTATGGGGAATAAGAAATGTTCATCTTTGCTCGGGTTTGGGGGGAATGAAACCGAACATAACGGTTGTTGGATTTTACAATTTCAGCAAAAGAAGAAGAACAAATGTCTCGTCCCCTATTCTTCCTACTGATAATTGCAAAAAAGAAACAAAGACTTCAGCAAATCAGTGGGTTCAAATGATTGAAGAACTTATGACAATGCAAATAACAATTGCAGTAGCGTCCAATTTCGAAAAAATGACGCTCCCTCAAGTACTGTTGAACATGTTCGGACTATATTCTCCTCCGCGCGTAGAAGGATTTAAGAAGAAATATATCGACTTGTATCCAATACAGATATCCTACTTTAGTAAGAATGAGGATGGAAAGTCTCTCCTATCTACTAATTTTGACACATACACATTGATCTTACAACTAGGCTCTATATTAAGTTCTGTGGCGCACTGGAAGCTAAACCACTACACCCTTAGAATTATAGTATTCGTCGAGTTACAGGAAGAAGTGGAAGACGAGAGAAAACGACTTAATGACTTGATACATAAGTTACGCATCGAAGCAGTGACAAAAGTTGTTTGTCTTGACTGTGCTTCCTTAAGCTCGTATAATTTTTTGGTCAAAGGTTATAATAAAAATCTTACCAATAATAAGGAGTTCAAACGTTTAAATAATCTACTTCAAAAATACCAATGGTGGACAAATCTATGTGAAGCCAGAAAAACCCTTCAAGAGTTAGAGAAACAGAAAATATCCAAAGAACGTCGAAAGAATATACGAAACCAAAATTCATATGGGGGAATCTCGAACATGCTGCGACTGTTGAAAACCATACCGCGTAACCTCGATAGAAGGAGAGTAGATTTCTCCAAACTAAGCAAAAACGGATTTTCGTTCTCCTTGAATACAAGGTCACCGAAAAATTTTAGCCTTTTCAACGAAGAGCAAACCACCGACTCTAGTGGTTCTGATATTTCGGACTCGGGGGATGAAGACATTAACCTATTCAAAAACCTGAGTAATATTCAAGCTCATAAGCATCCTAACGGAAGAGAAGATAGGCAGACAAGTAATTATCCTTATTTGAATAAGCTGTTAAAGAACTCTACTGATACTATTTCAGTCACTTCCAGTAGAAATTTGCTCCCCAACTTTCTGTCTGAGAAAATACCCAAAGCTCAAGTGAACGTGGATGAGGATGAACAAGATGAAGAAGTAAACCCATCTATACGATTCGTTGATGAAAATGCGGAGAACAGCAATCTTCGTCCAAAAAGCTTGAACGATGTGGAGTCAATCCCTGTCAGTGACAAATATGGCCAGTCAAATGATAGATTCGTGAAGCCTTCAGAAAATGGCGAAAAGGAACAATCTCCGGCGGAGAAGTTCTCTAATTCTTCTAGGTCGCCTTCTGTCTTTGGGATGAGTGGCGAGGTGCTTGAGAAAATCAAAAGACCTTATCTTTTGGATGAAAATTTTCGATCTTACAAAGCAGGTTCTATATTGGGGACTTCTTCTTCCCTTAGTGATTTAAATGAAAAGTCCAAAATCGGCCACCGATATCCAAACTACGAGGAGAATATGTTGAGAAATTCGTATTCTATCGGGGAACATGCACTCGAAGAGCATAAACTTACTGTAAAGCAGTTGCAAGAAGAACTAAAACATTTAAGCTTTAATAATCTTCCTGCTAGGGGTCAGCATATTATTTTAAATGAGCTCATGAGGACGAACTCTAATCCAGAAGAAACCGGGGTAATTTTTTCTACCTTACCACCGCCTCCAAATGGTACTTATCTGCAAGACAATGAATCTTTTGACTATGTTGAAAACTTGGCCGTCTGGTTTCAAGGTTTACCTCCAATTATGCTTTTAAACTCGAAGACTGTAACCGTGACTACTGCATTATGAGATACCACTGAGACAAGCTTTTAAAAGGTTTATTATATAATAATAGAAAGAAGGGCTTACTGTGTAGTGTCTCTTAGGTGGGATAAATATAGATTATAGAAAGCGAGTTCTATCATCGCTGTTACGTCTCGCTATTAATACATAAATATTTATTTATATACATACATATATATATATATATTTGTTTCATTTTTTTTTTTTTTTTTTTTTTTTTTTTTTTTTTTTTTTTTTTTTTTTTCCCTGACTATTATTGTTATTATTACATACATACATAATTTGACCTCTTTAGTTGTGTGTCCAACTTCACAAACATAGCTTGTGATGGTTTCTGGGTTACCAGGGGACTCGAAAGAGCCAGCAGCTATTAGTAATAAGTTTTCTTTTATTAATAAGGATAATACTAACATATCTAATTCTAACATCGAAAAAGACACTGAGATATCTAAAGCAGAAAAACTTCGAAGAAGACAAGAGCGCTTGGCCAATTCCACTTGGATGCAAAAGATACGGGATCAACAAAAGCAAGGTACTAGTGAAAAAGTACATAATGAGAATACTAAGCTGGAAGAGACTAAGAAAAAGCGTTTGGAGAAATTCGAAGAGTGGAAAAGAAGGCGCTTGGAAAATGCTAAAGGAGAGCCGAAAGATACATCTAAACCAAGGATATTTAACTTGAAAATAATAAAAGAACAGGGGGAGAATACTTCAACCAGAGAGCCCAAAAATGGGTCACGAAGCAATTCAGAGGCTAAAAAAAGGTCAGTTTTCGATGATGGGGTCGTGGGTAACAATGATCATGACGAACATGCCTTTAAAAAGCCGAAGTCGACAAACGAAATTAATGAGGAAAAAGAAGATTCTGATATAGACGAACTTGAAGTTTATCTTAGAGAACTCGAAGAAAAAGAAAACAGGTTATCGCGCAAGCACAATAACGGAGACGACATCTCTGGAAACGTGAGCAGTGATGACGACGAAGTCGAGCCAAGAGAACACGAGGATCAGTCGAAACAACAAGAAATACTTGAGCGAAAATTGAAAAAATTACAAAATAAAGGAAAGGAACTAGACGTCATAGACCACGACGCCGTAGATTATTTGGATTTTAGAAAAGAGCTTTATAAAGAGTCTGAGGAGATTGGAAGGTTGTCTGAGGAAGATGTTAATGAAATAAGATCGAAGTTAGATGGTATAAAGGTGAGAGGGCAAAATTGCCCGCGTCCTGTTTTAAAATGGCTGCAACTTGGTCTTCCTACCGCAATGATGTCCATAATCGAGGACGTCTTGCATTATGAAAAGCCATCATCAATACAAGCACAAGCCCTTCCAGTAATTATGTCTGGTCGGGATATGATAGGAATTGCAAAGACAGGGTCAGGAAAAACTTTGTCTTTTGTATTGCCCATGCTAAGACAGGTTCAGGATCAACCTCCACTCGCGAAGGACGATGGCCCCATTGGATTAGTAATATCACCTACAAGAGAATTGGCCGTTCAGATATATAAGGAAGTGTCTAACTTTACTAAAAAACTTGGAATTTCTGCTTGTTGTTGTTGCGGAGGATCGCCAATAGAGTCTCAAATAGCGGAATTAAAAAGAGGAGTCGAAATTTTGGTGGGAACTCCAGGGAGAATTATAGATGTACTCAGCGCAAACGGTGGCAGAGTAACAAATTTAAGAAGGGTAACATATCTCGTATTAGATGAGGCTGATCGAATGTTCGATATGGGCTTCGAGCCTCAAGTAATGCGTATCTGTAACCGGGTTCGACCAGATAAGCAGACTGTATTATTTTCTGCAACATTCCCACGAAAAATGCAAATTCTTGGAATGAAAGTCTTAAATAAACCCGTTGAAATAATTGTAGGTGGTATAAGTGTGGTTGCTGCTGAAATCAGCCAAAAAATAGAATATTTTGAACCTGATGAAGTGAATCCGGTATATGAGCTTAAAATAGGCAAATTGTTACAAACATTGAGTGAATTTTTTTCCCGTGTACCTGAATCTAAAGTACTAATATTTGTTGACACACAAAGAGCCGCAGATGATTTGCTAGTACGCTTGCTAGCTCATAAGTATGCTTCTCTTGCTATACATGGTGGTAAAGACCAGGTTGACCGAAGTTTTGCGATTAAAGAATTCTCATCTCAAAAAAGTGGAATCGATATATTGGTAGCAACTTCGATAGCTGCTAGAGGTCTAGATGTTAAGGGTCTTAATTTGGTCGTGAACTTTGATGCTCCTAATCACATAGAAGATTACGTGCACCGGGTAGGAAGAACTGGTAGAGCAGGAATGAAAGGCACAGCAATAACGTTTGTGGAACAGCAACAAGAGAGAGCCATCTCAGATGTCGTGAAGGCAATTCGAGCAAGCGAAGGACCTGATGCTGATATTGATCCTCGACTCATAGAAATTAGCGATCGTTTTAACGCAAAAATAAAAGAAGGTAAAGAGAAAATGAGTTCGGGCTTTGGTGGAAAAGGACTAGAAAATTTGCAAGAAATTCGCGATAATAATAGAAATATAGAGCGAAAAGTTTATGGCGAAGATGATCAACACGAAACCTCCTCTTCGTTGCGAGCTCCTCCTTCTAACCTGGTCGCCAAGACTACTGTTGCTGATGATAAATCTAACGATCCATTAAAAGAGAAATACTCCCAATTGCCTGACTTCGTCGTAATTGAAGGTAGAGCGCCTGAAACATCTGGCCCTGATAAATGCAAGTTTCACTCTAGAGTGGCTATCAACGATCTTCCTCAAAAAGCTAGATGGATAACTGTCAACCGCGATAGTTTATCCAAAATAATTGACTCTACAGGGGTTTCAATAACCAATAAAGGCCAGTACTATCCTCCGAACCAAAAAATACCTAAAAGCTCCAATCCTGAGAAAGAAACCTTGCAACCACCCAAACTATATTTGCTAGTAGAGGGTCTCACAGAGTCTTCTGTCCAAGAAGCAGTAAACCTAATAAGAGATAGGATGATAGAGGGTCTAGAAGTCGCTGCAAAGGAAGAGTCTTCAGCTCCTTCCGGCCGCTACAAGGTGTAATTCAAATTCATATGCACTGAAAACTTTTGGTAGTGTATAAGTAAATTATATATATAAATTTATTCTGCATCTCCATATTTCAAACAAAGATGAGTTTCAAAGCAGAGGACTTTAAGAAATATGAGCATTACATTGTAGAGGAGGTCGAAGCGAATGTGTACCACATTCAATTCAATGATCCGAAGACTTTAAATTCTTTTACCGAAAAAAGGTGGAGGGACTACCAAGAAATTTTAGAAAAGTTGGATCAAATTGAAGAGTGTGCAGTTATTATAATATCATCAACATCACCAAAGGCTTTTTCTAGTGGAATTAATCTCAAAGAAGCAATGGAATTGTTCTCGGATGATGACGGTGACAAAAAGAGAAAGTATAACAAAATGTCCAAGTTCACCTACGATTTTGGACACAGTATTAGTACTCCTGCTCGAATTTCTACCCCGACTATTTGTTTAGTAAATGGGGTTTGCTACGGTTTAGGTCTTGATATCGCTTCGACTTGCACAATTCGTGTAGCCACTCCCGATTGTAGGTTCTCGATTCGTGAAATTAAAGTGGGAATTATTTCCGATATGGGTACCTTACAGAGGATGAATATTGCAGTTGGGAATAAGTCGCTTTTTAATCAGTATGCTTTAACTGGTTGTGTTTTTTCGACTGAAGATGCCAATAGATTGGGTTTTATCAGCAGAGTGGTCCCTGACCTCCAATCTGGAGTAAAGTACTGCAGAGAACTAGCTACCGATATAGCGAGTAACGTTAATTGGGCTATCAAAGGTACGAAGAAATCTGTTCAACAAATTCAGGATGGGGGCTTTGTCGATGACGGTATGAAGTTTAGTATACAATGGAATGTCGACAACATTGCTGGTGTTTCCAAACTCTGATCTTAGTATATAAGTAAATCACTAGATCAATATTTTTTTCCTTTTTTTTTTTTTTTTTTTTTTTTTTTTTTTTTTTTTTTTTTTTTTTTTTTTTTTTTTTTTTTTTTTTTTTTTTTTTTTTTTTTTTTTTTTTTTTTTTTTTTTTTTTTTTTTTTTTTTTTTTTGTTCTCTCTCTCTTCGACTTTAGGCTTACATTTTTTAAAAATTTAATTCCAATAAGTGTAATAGAAGAAGACTAAAGCATGGCCTGTCTCAGTCGAAGGCTGTATTTTCTCCGTTTTGTAAACCAAAGGAGGTTCAATTCGACTTATCCTATTGCATTTGATGATATGCTTCTGTTAGAGACAGTAGCTAAAAATGATGACGATATCAAATCGGGAATGAAGCTGAATTCAAAAATCACTAGACCTTCCGAGCAATTTCTTCATTCACTTTCAGAATTTCCAGTAATGCTGAAACTGAGCAGTCGTAAAGAACATGACTCAAGTCTGATAAAACATCAATTGTATAACTTGGTAATAACAAGACAGATAGAGACACTAGCTGATCTTTTTTTAGAATTAAATGCGTCGCCAGCTTCAAGACAGAAATTACATTCAGTGTTGAAGGGAGAGCTTTCCTACTATATTCGATTCATAATAGATTATCAGATTCAGTTGGTTAAGCAGTTATCGGAGTATAAAGTATCTGAGAGATCAAAGACAGAAATAATGTCGAAGAATGCTGCAGTGAAACGACTTCGCCAAAAAATAAGAACCATATACAGTAGGCTAGTATACTCGGATTCCCTGACTTTCTTATATGATACCTCTGTGAGGTCAAATTTGTACAATTCAGAAAACTTGACTGGCTACATATTATCCGTAAAAGACTATGAAAACCTAATAAAATTTGAACTTCATAATCTGAAACCGGATTTGGCGGATAAATGGTTTCAAAGACTACAACAACAGTATCCACATAACCAGCATTACGAAGTCATGACCTATTCCATGTGGATCCTCAAATTCCAAACTTACTGCGGAGGGGCGCCTTTCCTTTGGCTCATATCAGAGTCAGCATTATATTCCAGTAATTACAATCCTAGAAGGAGTAATTTCAGGGCTGAAACCACCTGGCTACCCGTTTTCATCGATTTTCTACGGTATTATAAGAACAACGCCAATAACAAAGGTATCATAAATGACAAATTGAATGAAATCTTGATATATTCGATAGGTCATTCAGGGGATATCGACTCTTTATGCAGCTATATTGATAAAATATGGGGCATATCACGCGATTGTCGATTTAGAGAAGGTGCCGTGCCTTTGAAAAAAGATAACATTATGTTTCCTAGTATGGACACTTTAAAAGCCATTGTAGTCTCGTTTGCATATAACCAACGGTACTCAATGGCAATAAAATACATAAATGCCTTCCAGGATATATACGGTGAGGCGATCGACTTTTCGAGCAAAAAAGCTAAACTGTTTTGGGATAACATTTTCAAATGGTCTGACATTGTTACCCGTTTTCACGAAGAGCGAGCGCTTACTTTCTTCTTGAAAGAAAACTCTATCGTTCTTGGCTCTCATAAAAAGAAGGCTAATTTAGAAGAAGCTAAAGGAAATGCTGATTTTGATTTTGAAGCATACTTAAATTTTATTGATGAACTTAGGAATACGAGAAAATATACAATAGGCGAATTGTGGAAGCTCTACAGTACGCAAGTACGCTTTTTCTCTTCAAGACCTCATTCAGTTTACCTCAAATTTTTAAACGAGATACAGGATGAACCTAGATTCTATGAATATTTGACGTTCCTTACAAAATGCTTTCGTTCCTACCACGTTAGTGAAAACTCCTTCAATAGATTACACTTAATCGCTAATCGAGCTAATGACATTGATAGGAGTATTGTTGCATTTTACTATAACGCCCTCAGGAATCTTATCAATATCAAGTGGAAAGCGGGTTACATTGGTCAATGTGAACCCCTCATTGAGGAATGGTCCTTAGATCCTAGCATGCGACATAACTTGAGTGTGTGGTTGCGTAGGGAAATTCAACCAAGATACAAAAAAATGATGGATGATAAAAGAGCAGAAGCTATGATAAAGCAAAAGCAAGACGAAGAACCTTTCTTAGATTTATTTTAGTTTAGTTTAAGTCTATGATTAGTTTTTGTATTCCCGGAGATAGTGTAGTGTGAGGCTCAAAATGCGAGTTGGTTTTTGAAAAGACGCCCACGAGTTCAAGTGTTTTCTCATATATTTATATTTCTATTAAGCAATCACTTTTAAGCTACAATGGCTGCTGAAGGATTAGAGAAGCTTACTGAAGTCCCCGTAGACTTCTTAAAAAGTGGGAGTGTTTTTGTCAGGAAGTGCCAGAAGCCAGATAGCAGAGGTAAGTATTGTTATTAAACAACTATTAAAGAGCTATAAAATAAAGAATTATTCAAGAAGGAGGGCACTGATTAAGAGGACATACTAACCATGCTTAGAATTTTTTAAGATCATACGAGCAGTCGGTGTTGGCTTTGTCATGATGGGTGTTGTGGGTTATGCCGTCAAGCTTTTGCATATCCCTATTAGATATTTGATAGTTTAACCTTTGAAAAACAAATCGCAAGGAAGTAAAATATCAAAAGAAAAAAATCACCTTACTGGTAAAGGTAGTTTCAGTAAGGTTAGTGGGTGAGCGACTTTATACTCGTCGAATTCTAGAATAGTCTTTATTTTAACATAGTTTAAAATACATAAAATAAAGCCTTTTTTTTTTTCTTAAAAAGTTTCTTTCCATTCTAAATCTTGTCTTGGTTATGCCTCTCAATTGGAGAAAAGACTAATAGTGGTACAAAGACATTACTACATTTTAGTTCAGTTTCAAAGGGTAGAAACTATCCTGAGTTGTGATCACGTGATCTTTCTGTACGAGATGAGTTTTTCACAGCACCATTTTGAATTATTTCTAGGTTGACTATGTCGAAAACTTCGAAATTTGTTAAGGAGCTAGCATCTGATAAGCGTAGTACTAGAGATGCGGCCTTCGAATCATTATCAAAGTACTTAAGGTCGCGCTCTACTGCGCAATTATCCCTTTTAGAAATGGAGAAACTTTGGAAGGGACTATACTACACCATGTGGCTTTGTGATAGACCAAGACCACAGGAGCAGCTCGCAGAGTCTCTAGGAAGTTTGTATTCGGAGGTTGTGCCGTCAAATTGCTTGCCTAACTTTTTAGAAGCGTTTTGGGTTGTGATAGTAAGAGAATGGCATAGCATCGATTATTGGAGGGTCGATAAATACTATCTACTTATACGGAGAGTTCTAAGACACAATTTCAAAAAACTAAAATCACAGAATTGGCCCTTAAAAGATATCGATGACTTTTTAACTGTTTATGAAAAACTTCCTTTGAGCGGAAAGTCAACCATTAGCACGGCTTTGCCATACCATTTATGCGATATATATTTAGATGAGTTGGAGCGGGTTATCTTTGAAGATATTAGTGAAGATGAAGAAGAGGAAGGTGACGATGAACAGGAAAATAAAAGACTTGAATCCGTTATATCAGAGAAAAAGAAGGATATACTTCGTCAAGTCCCAGTTGGAAAATTAATTGTGCCTTTCGAAAAGCTAGAGAAAAGCGATGCCCTGAAACCTTTAAAGAACAAAATCAAAGAGGAGGTCTTGAGTGACCCTCGTTTAGTTGAGTGGGGAGTCTTCCAAGCCGAAGAAGACAAAGATGGCAATGAAGATGAAGGCGAAGATGAGGAAGAAGAATGGCATGGCTTTGATTAATCGAGAGAATGTAAATAGAAATTATAGAAATTAAACAATAAAAAGTCGTTGGAGATTACTAAATCTACTCTTTGGTATAGAGCAGAATACAAAAAATATATATTTATATATATATTTTTTTTTTTTTTTCTTTTTTCGTCACCAGTAAACCTAGATATCCATATCTATATATATATTTGTATTGTTAGGGTAATTCTGATGTCTCAAGAAGGGAAAGGAGAGAAAGATAAAAATAAGAAAGAAGAAAACCCTTATATTCCTAAATACATTTCGACTGTCCCCTGGTATTATAAGAATTCAGATGTTGATTCAAAGGGTGACTATCTTGCACATGTTAGGTCGCACCCTAATGACGGTTTGATTGACCACAGTGTTCCTCAAATGGGAGATAGTATTAAGGATGAGTTTGAGTTTAAAGATACTGTTGCAGTTAAAAAGGCTGAAGGTTTCGATGCAAAAAGAGATCCCTGGCATGGGTACGATATCGAGGACTGGAACCAAGTATTTAAAAACTGGCTGACTATAAAGAACGGAGATACTCTTAATAGTGCTGAAGAGGAGGGGACTGAAAGCGACGATACCAGTTTTGATTTGGAGCTATCTGAATTGGGATTAAGGAAATCCGATCTCACGGAAAACCCCAGAACTGATCGTATTGCCAAGACTATTCACGAGCGCAGTGATGTTCCTTCTTATATTAAAAATATCACCACATCTGGTAAGATAAGATATAATCCTTCTACCGAAAAATCTTATAATCGTAATGAAACGTTATTTAATAATGATGACGAATTCGTGCCTCCCAGCTCGGTTCATAATGGTGATAATAAGAATATCGATGGCTTTGCTCAAAAGCAGGCGAATTATTACAGAGATACCCAAGAAAAAAGCATAAACTTTGATTTTTCCAATTCATCACTATATAGTACAGAAGCGAACCCTACGGCTTCTCTGGTAGAAGATAGGATAAAGAAAGAACAAAAAAAAGGTAGAGATGCAGTAACCATGGAACAGTTAAAAAAGAAGTATGTTAGTTGACAGAGCCTTTTGTTACATTGTTCAAAAGTTAAGTTTTTTTTTTTTTTTTTTTTTTTTTTTTTAATTCTTATCGTTCATTGATTTGCATTACCTAGGAAGACAACGACACCTGTAATTCATTTGGACAGCGGTGTTTTATTTATGATTTATTAATGTATTTTAATTAGATGTACAAATATAATGCACTATATATATATATATATATATATATATGTATCTTGCCAAGACTGATGTTATTTATTTAATTCATATTTTTACGTACTGTTCCTCAGTATTTGGTCTCAATAGCCCGTTTTCTCTTAGGTACTCCACGTATTCGTCTATCACGCTTGGCCAGGCCGCCATTTCATCATAATTCTTGAAGTTAAGAGGATCGCTAGCAACGACATCACGTACGAACAAGTAAAACATTTGCCATGTATCTCTCGAAATAGCTCTTTTATACACTTTATTGATAAATTCAATCCACTCTTTTATGCGTCTTTCTGAAGAAGCAAACCTTTCGCATTTAAGCAATAGCAAATCCCAGTACTCGCAAGCTAAGTCATTATCTAAGAGCTTCTGGCCTTCAACGGTCATCAAAAAGTCAAAAGCAAAATTATACATTTCGTAATAAAGAGTCTCGCTGTTTTTTATCTTTTCGTTATACCTCTTGATATATTCTGCCATTGCTTCTACTGTGAAAGCCCCCACTTCTTGCCATCTTTTCAAAAAATTTTCCCTGTTAAAACATCCCATAGACGGTGACCTCAAGAAAAATGACAATGTCAAGCTTTCTAAATCCTCCGGGCTGATTCCTAAGTCCTCTAAATAGGCAATCGTTCCTTCTACATCTATCCTATTTCCATCTGTTTTCTCCTTGTATTTGTCGAATATTCCTTCTAATCGTCCGTCGATCTTCTGAACCTTCTTTACCGGCTTCGTATATGCATCTATGGCCTCTTCAAGTTTCCATTCATACTCTTCAAGCCAATTTGATGCTTCGGTACTACTCGCTCCCGTCACTTCTACGAAGCGACTTTTAATTGTCGTTTTACTAGCTCCCTTACTATTTGACGAAAAAACCTTTCTTCTCTTTCACTGTTAGTATCATTAGAGATCTAGATTAACAACTTGGACATACCATTGTCGTATCAATAGCTCTATTGATTTTGTACTATGGACTTAATTTTTCATATTTGATATCGCGAAGATAAAGACATACAAGCCGTTTGTATAGATTGCAGCAGAAACTTCCTAAAGCAGACAGGAAGGATAGATTGCATAAGTTTCGAAAGGTGGGGAAAACACTTTAATAAAGATGGATATCACTAATAGACCTCTAAACAAAGATATTATCCAACAAATTGTTCCGTCGTCAACACTTGATGATTTGGCCACAAACATTGTTAGTGCACAGGGAGCTAATAGCGATATCGAGAATGACATTGATATTTTGCTAGAATGGTTGCGGCCGTTTTGGCCTAGCTGTGACGTGAAAAGACAGGAGCCTAGCATGAGAATAAAAACGGCGATTAAAAGCTGTCTCAAGGAAGAAGGGAGCCAATTAAGTTTTATTAGGCTTTACAGTAATTCAGTTACTGGAAAATTCTATGAAAATTTCAAGGTACGAATTAGAAATGAAGATCAGTTGCTTAGCAGCATAATGGAAGTTGAACGAATAAAGAACTATTTCGAAGATGTCACTCGTTGGTTCCATCTAGGCAGGTTACTGGTGGGACTTTTCGACCGCAGACTCAATGCACTTTTTCGGTCAGCATTAGTGGATGATAAGGAAACAAATTTCTTACAGCATTTGGCATATTTCTTTGAGAAGAACTTGTTTTCTGAAAGAGCGAATTTGGATAATCCATACATACATGGATGTATAAGAGTGTTGTACTTGATAGACATGGGAGGAGAGTTGAAATCGATAATTACTGAGCTTTCTATTCGGAAAATCAAAGATTACGTATGTCAAACATGCTCCCGTGTATGGAATACCCCTGTGTTGGATAGGGTAAACCAATGGATATATTCTGAGATATATCCTTGTATCAACGCGGTTGCAGAGCCAACGTTCTCGAATGATGCTTCGCATTCCTACATGTATGACCTAATAAAGATTTCGCACGACGAGTTGGTCTCCTTGCGTATTACTGAGATCTTTGATATGACAGTTAGATATCCCAATTCTCTTGTTGCACTTTCTGAGCTCCACCAATGCATTCTGTTCAACGTTTCGCATAGCAACTACGGCAACCTTTCCAACACATCCTTTATTAATTCGAAAAGTAGTATTGCATTAGAAAATGACGATTCCTCACCAAAAGCCAGTTTAGCTTCAGACATTATGAATATTTTCTCTAGTTCTCAGGCACATCAGCGAGCAAAATTGGTCGATTCTTTCATACAATGCTGTTATGAAAATCTCCTTCATCCAGGTGCAAACACCGTGGATATCATCAAGGCTTACACAGCGACAATAAAGGCTTTTCTAGTTGTAGATCCCAAGGGTGTCTTGCTTGATAAGGTGATTCGACCCATTAGACGATACCTTAAAAACCGGGAAGATACAATTATAAAACTTGTTCACGGAATGCTCAATCAAGATAAGAATAATGAATTGCATGAGCTAGCGTCGAATTTGAAAAAGAAGAAAAATCCTTTAGTCATTGACGACCTAATGGAGATAAATTGGGTTCCAGATCCGGTTGATGCTCTCCCAGATTTCAAAAAAGACAAAGTGACCGATATTGCTGATTCTTTGATCTCCATATTTGATCTGAAAGACGTCTTTTTAAATGAATTTACTTCAATATTAAGCGAAAAGTTACTTAGTGCAGACCTGAATAAACTTGAATCTGTTGAAGAGCATTTGGCTTTATTAAAAGGAAGGTTTGGAGAAAATGAATTTAGCGCTTTGGATGTCATGGTACGAGATATTAAGGAAAGCAGAGAAATAAGCAGTAAAATTGGAAATTCTTATAACAATTTTCAGTCGACTATATTGTCCTATCTATATTGGCCCATCTTAAGTAATTCTGATTTTTCTGAGCATGATAGTCTAAGACTTCCTGATTCGGTTTTGAACCAATTTGCTGAATACAATTGCCATTTCGAAAGAGCCAAATCAGGAAGGAATTTAAGGCTTCTCTCTAACCTTGGCTTGGTAACCTTGGAAATTCAAAGAGGAAACGAATCGTCGATATTTAGAGTAAAGCCATTTGAAGCGTCTTTAGTACTTCTTTTTGATGAGAAAAGTGACGAACTTTCTGTGGAACAACTCGCATCCATTTTGAATATTCCTATATATTCTGCTCATGAAGGAGCAGAATTTTGGGCTAAACAAGGAATTTTAAAGAAAACGAGAGAAGAATACTATATTGCGAACGACTAAATAAAGGTACACAAGTACCTGCTCGACCTATTTACATATATTCAAACAGGCAACATGCTGTAAATTTCTTTTACTTCACCTTTTTTTTTTTTATTTTTCCTCCTCTAATCTATGATTTCTCCTCATTTATGTTCCCATTAACGGACTTAGATACTTCAACGCTTGACAACTTCTGGTTGTAACTTTGACTTGGTTGCCATTTCCTTGTTGATCTAATTTCGTCCATAGCATAACCAGGAACCCTTATATTCCAATTCCTTTCTAAATGTAACTGAACATCACGAACGTCTACCGAATCGACTTTTCTATGTTTAGCAAGTCTACAAGCAAACCCTGTAACAGAGGAAATAAACTCATCAGCTAGATCTAATAGCATTTCTTCAACATCTCCGTCTATATTAGTCTTACCATCTCCTTCATCAGCTCCGATTGTGTTCACCAAATCAGAAAGCTTTCTCTTTGTCAAGACTCTACCATTATTATCGGGTATACCTGCACCTCCGGTCGACGCAAAGTCAAGGGTTGGAATCCTTTGTATTGCCGGCGTTCCCAAAATTGGTGATACGCCATTTGCAATACCACCGGACAAGGAAGGCCTATTACTGTTTGCTTGTTTTAGGGTAACGGCAGTTGGGGGTTTCACATTAATAGTATTTGCTATTGGTATTGATGGGACGCTAGGTTTGGTTATTCCGGATAAGTTCATAGAAGGCGCGCCAGGTTGATCTGGGTGAGGTTGTGCCAACTTGTTCGTTCTAGAATCCGTTGTAGAGGGAGAAGCCGTCTGTTCCTTCCCTTGAAGTCCAGAAAAAACCTTGTCTTTATCATCACCTTGTTCTCCTTCTGATACAGGTGGTCTATTCTGTATACTAGGCGTAGCCGTCTGCGGGACAGGAGTGCCTTGTTGCTAATAATGGTTAGTATTTGCGACACAAAAAAAATAACAGAAAAAAGAAAGGAAGTTAACATACCGATTGTTGAGCACTTCTCACCTGATTTAAAGGTGACGAAATAGATCCCCCACTATTCTTTGCTTGCTCCAACAATTGATTTTTCATAAATATTGCATATTTTTGATACTGTGCATATTTGTTCTTTAGTTCATTTAGCTGATTCTCAACAGAACTAGCTTGCTCTCCTGATAAATTAAGAGACCCCATCGTACCCTGAAGCTGTTGTATTTTTCTTTCCAATTCTCCTAAACTACTCTTGAGTTTGTTAAATTTATCCAACGTCACTACATTATTGGCTGTAGCAGCGCCCGGCATCGGCGATGCAGATTTAACTGGTGAAGGCTGATAAGAGGCCTGAGGAACATTGAAATTAGAAGAGGATAACTGCGAATTGGGTCGCTGTATTTGATTAGGATCCATATCTGCCTCAGCGGACCCAGATCTTTCAGTTGGTTGACTGACTGGATTCGAAGGAGCGCGTTGTTGTTGTTGTTGTTGTTGTGCAATCCTAGCCTTCTGCTGTGCTTGATAGTTAAGAAGAATTTGCTTTATAGACTCTGCTTTAGCATAGTGATGTTGTGCCTTTGACGCATCCCCACCTGCTGCCTTTGCCATACTAATTTCGTTTTTCAATGCTTGCACTAATTGATTTGCTTGCCCTGGTTGAATCATTATTGGTCTCGCGGGCCCGGGCCTCGATTGCTGATTTGGGCCTACATTCCCAAATGTATTCGTATCCTGACTCATGTCCTGTCTATTCCTAAATAACGTTTAAACTTGGTTAATTGTAATATATAAATATTTATTAATTTTGTGTCGCTAAATAGTCACATGCCGCAGCACGTGATGTATGAAGTTCTAACTACCTGGACTTGGCTATTCTACTCAATTAATAACAGTGACCCTTGTAGAAACCAAGTTGCTATTTGGGCAAATCTAGTTTTTGAATAATTGTTCAACAACCTGTAAGACTTCTTCATCCGACGAGGCTGGGCTTTGGGCAACATAACTAGGACTTGAGAGCTGAGAGTCGATAAGCTCATCAACTAAAGATCTAAGACGCCTTATTAAGACCCCATTTTTACACCATGTTCGGATAGGCAACCAGGAGTCGAAGATGATTCCGGGAGATATACCACCAGAGAGCAAAGAACTCGAAATATCGTAGACAATCTCACCTCCAAATAGCAATACAGCTAATGTTGACGATACCGTAATGTCTCGAATATATAGCTTATTGGAATAATGCAAAGAGGAGTAGACAACAAAAGGATCCTTAGGAGAAAGTATGGAATTAGATTTCAGGGAAGTGACTGTTTGTCTGGCCTTTTCGAAATCAATGGCCTCACTTTCGTCTAGAACGTCATCATTGACCACAGTACTTGTTTTTGGGAGAGTATCCATGAGTGAAGATGATGGATGAACGAAGACGCGCTTCGCTGGAAGACGTCTCATATTTTCATTTTGTTCGCCATTTTGTTCGTCCTCCAGATTATCCCGCACCCAATATTTTACTTTTTTTGCGTCGGGATCCGCTTCTACAGATCCTGCCATAGAGGAAATATATTTTCTATCTGGGAATTGGACATGTCCTATATGAGGATAAAATGCACCTGTAATTATTGCTCGCAAAAGAAGCAAGTTGTTGCTATTTCTGTTGAGAGCAACGTAAGAGCCATCGCCCGAATTGTTCATAGAATATTTGAAAGAAACGTAACCGATATCTCTAAGAAAAGAGAGATACTGCAGTCTTGTGGAAGATATCTCCTTCAAGATGGAATGAGATAGAAAGTTCTTATCCAAAAAGGTCTTTACGTGTCCTGCATTTGTGCTAAGATTTTGATATTCATTGTAGACATTGAGGGACGCTATTATATCACCTTGGCCTCTCGAAAACCCCATCTGGACTTTCTTGATATCAGCTCGTTTCTCAAAGTTATTGAGGAAAGGAGACTTATTAGAATTGATCGAAGCGATGGTCAAGCAAGGTTCCAAACATCTAAAGATGCAACCAAAAACTAGCAATTTTCCACTTTGCAAGTCTGTGGGTAAGTAAGATAGATATTTACCCAAACTTGATAAGCTATCGTTCACTAGCGCACCCATGTCGTGCAACGTCTTTTTACAATTTTCGATGGAATCTTGATTGGGCGGGTCTAAACCTGAATTCAAAAATGCCAGAACGTCACTTATACCCATTGTCTTTACTATTAAGTATAAGTTCTCTAATCTAGTCCTAAGGATTTCTGGGATTGGTTGCAGGGACATGCTTTGTTCTGTTTCTCTTGAATACAAATGGTAACATGTTCCTTGCTTTATACGTCCAGCTCTTCCTCTTCTTTGTTTAGTTTCGGCATAAGAACACCAATCTTCGATCAACCTTGTCGATTTCAACGAATTGTCGAAGTACATCGTTTTACACCGTGCACTATCAATAACTGCAACACAATCAGGTATCGTAATAGATGTTTCAGCTATGTTCGTCGAGACCACAATCTTTCTTGTCCTTTTACTAGCCACGCGGAAGACTCGTTTTTGCTCACTGGAAGGCAATGCAGAGTGCAAAGGTAAACACCAAACGCCCTTGCCCTTATGTTCAAAAACATTTTCAATCATCCTAATGCACTGCACAATTTCCATAACACCTGGCAAAAACACGAGTAGAGAGCCACCGTCCCCTTCATCTGTTAAGCGATCGTCAATGCTGTCACAAAGCTTCGCAATTAAATCATAGTTTATATTTCCCTGACTGAAATAATGCGAATCTGCCTTCGGCCTTACGACTCTTTCATCTCTAGTGACGATGGTGTAGTCAAGGTTATTCAAAATCTGGTCTAAGTAAATATCCTCAACAGGAAACATCCTTCCCCTTATAAATAAATGCCCTAACTCGATGCTGAAAAAACGTCGGTATAATTCCAAATTTGTGGTTGCCGACATAAGAATAATCTTCATATTTTTGAACGACTTCAAAAAATTTTTAAGTATTATTAAAAGAAGATCACTCTCTAATGACCTCTCATGCACTTCATCAACAAATATATATTCTAATGATTCCATATTTTCTTTCTTATTCTTTGACTTTATCAAAGATTGTAGCATTCGAAGAAAGACTCCAGTTGTGAGAAAAGAAACTCTTGTTAAACTCGATGTTTTATTCTCCCCTCGAATAATATAGCCAACTTCATTACCAACCTTATCCAATCTCTCATCAGAGACCCTTTCTGCTAGGCCCAAAGCTGATATACGACGAGGCTGTGTACAGAAGATTCTCGTTGTTGTATTCCCTTGAGCATATAGATGATCTAAGATAAACTGAACTATTTGTGTCGATTTTCCAGACCCCGTCTCACCCGTCACCAAAGTAACCCGGTGTGAATTAATAACCTGGACAGCTTTTTCCCTTTCCTCCCATGCGGGTAAAGCACTCCTACCTTTCAATAAATTAGAAATTCCGGGATCCAGGAAACGTTTTTTATAGGATTCGCTGATGTCGTCTACTGATAATTTTTTAAAACTATTTCCGCTTGTAACAGTATTTTCTTTGGTAACCTTTATCTGATGATTACGCGACAAACATTTATCAGATTCTCTTTTATCTGCTAATGGTCCAGGATTATCGCAAATTTTTGAAATGTTATCTTGAAGCCATTCAATAATTGCAAAAATGAAACAACTACCCAAGAGCTTATTATCAACAAGGTAGTGAAGAAGGTTCCGTATAATCGACAATTTAACATAATTTGCCAAGCGAATAGAACTATTTTGCAAAATTAATTGTATTCCCGGTAGATCGTTTGGGTAATTTCCGCTCCTATAGAGTTTCACCCAAAGAGCTTCAGAAGCAATATTTTGAGGTATTAGTTGGATTGACACGATGTTGCTTCTTACCTGAGGATCAAAATCACCTAGAGAATTAGAACCAATAGATTGGAGACACTCTATTTCCTCCATCCAAATTTGTTTCGCATCCTCAGTTTCATGATCAATATCTGGAAAGTCTATAAGCTGGCGCGACAATGCAACTGTAATTTTACTTTCGTCTAATCCATATCTATCAATCATCGCTTCAATTTGATCCCTGTCGTAACCGGAATTACTTACTCTTTCAATTAAATACTCCTTTTCAAGATTTTTAAAAAGCTTTAGTGAAACACCTGAGTCTTGATTGCTCCTGGAAAACATTGGAGGTAAATCGTCTTCAGGAACGTGGAATATTAGCCACTCCAATGCGTCAGTCCACCTAGAGGTGTATAAAAATGCTTCCTTTATATGCATTTCCCTGAAGCCTAGACTTCTTAAAAAAGGTAAAGTTGCCTCAGAGTCATCATTACTACCTCCTGAAGGTGACCACTTGATGTGTTTCTTAATAGACTTTTCAATACCAATTCTTAATTCAGGCGAAATGTCAAACATTGGAGCATTGGCCCATACTTTTTTGGGAAAAGTAGGCACATTTTTGAGATACCTTTTAGTAATTTCAGATGTTTGTAGACTCGATGCTCTTTGTTTATGATCGTTAGTCGTTGTAAGAATTACTTGGGGCTTCGCAATCTTCCTTTCTTGTTCCTCTTTGATCTGTTTTCTTTTTTCTTTTTCTTCAGTTTTTTCTCTTTGATTTAAGATTACCGAAAAAGGGTCCGAATTGTATATATTATCGTGTCTATTCTTATCGACTTTTGAGAGTTCCACCCTATTCTTTTCTAACTGGCTCCAATAATCTCTGAATATGGTAGGTAGTATCATTTTCATATTTTTCATGTAGTTTATCCTAAATAGCGCATAAGTCGCCGCATAATGCCTTGCCTCATTAGTAGTTTCCTTCGGACTATATAAATCGTAATCAGGCATCATCTTCACTGTCATTATTTCCTTTGTTTTTGGATTCTCCCAGCTCAATACGGCAATCCCTGTAAATCCCTTTGATGTTTTCTTCATATCGAATTCGACTTTTCTCCATTTTTGCTTTTGGCAGTGTTCATGAAGTAATGTGGCTGGCAATTTCCCTGTCCAACCAAAATTATCCGCTAAAGATAAGCCTCTCTGAGGTTTTCTTGTGTTTTCGTTCTCTTTGTCCTGAGATGCTGACACCTTCTCACCATCTATTTTAGAGTTCTTATTCTTTTTTTTGCTATCGGCTTCGGGTTCATGTTGCCTATTCTTCTGCCTTGCCATCGTAGTTTTAGAAGCTCAATGCTTCTACTATTGTAATG
>JAJLZR010000066.1:0-71806 GCA_030572315.1 [Candida] glucosophila | reverse complement strand
CAGAATCTCGTAAGATTACTACTACTAGAACCCATAAGGTAGGTCCTAACCCTGCCCTTTTATAATATTGCAGAACATTGCTGTTACTTACGTGAAACATGGTGATGACATAACTCAATGTTTCACTAAGTGTTTCATATACTGTTTGTGTACTATTCTGAGACTAATATAATGTTTATACGTACACGTTTCCTAACAAACCAAGCAACAGGTTCCATGGTCTAGCGGTATGACGTCTCTCTCACCCAGAGAAGGTCTCGAGTTCGATCCTCGATGGAATCAAGCGCTTTTTTTAATTTTCCTCTTTTCTCGAGGACTATTCACAACGAATAAGAAAGTCGTGTCAAGTTTACATATTTTAAGAGTTCTTCAAGAATCAAGCTTACTATTACAACTTACATTAACTTTATTTACTCTTCTTCGCTAGTTATCTCTTCACCTTCCATATTTTCGTCTTCAGGATGAGAACAACTATCTTCTTCTTCATTCTCATCGTTCGCAGGATTGACGGCAGACCATTCAATGTAACTTTTATCGATTATTGATTTGCAAACAGGTAGCACCAAAGGATCAAAGGGGAAGTATGCTTCTAAATCTAAGAACTCCTGTTTCAGTTTAAAATTACCCACAGAGGAAGGTAACAGGTCATTATTAGTTTGAGAAATCCTTTCCCTTTTGTTATGTTCAATTATCGAATAACAGTAGCAAACGTTGAGCCTCGTTGCAATTTTAGCAAAAATATACACCACTGTTTCATCGCAATATTTTAAGGGATTGAATTTTGCGATTATCATTCGTTGAAAAAAGTGATCTATGCCACATTCCCACTCTGAATCAGAAGAGGTTTCCTCCACAGAGCTATTGGTCTTGTATAAAGTATTGTATCTGAAACAAAAGATATAAAGCAATGCCTGAAAAGCAGCATAAAAGAGCTTGAATCTCTCCATTCCCCCGCTTGGTCTTTTGTCTCTTATTCTTCCCTTGTTGTCATTATCCATGTCAATAACTTCACATTCTCTTTCTATCACATACTTGTTTAACCATCCAATAAGGTAGCTGACTACGAAAACGATTTGGTGCCGCGATAAGCTTTGAGCCCGAGCAATATATGAGGATAAGTATTGCATCGCCTTTAAACGCTTCTCAAGTATTTCGCTGGTATTGAAAGCAATGTCAATTAGAAGAACAAGAAAAGAATCAGATAGCTCTGGTTGATACTGCGATATTTGAAAAAGGAGGAATTGGATCAGCTTCGTGAAGTGGGTCGAAATGATATGAGAATTAAATAAAGACGTAATAGTATTGAATAGATAAACCCCATTACCATTATTAAGTTCCTCCATAGTAAAAGATTGTGAAGTTCTATTTATTAACAAACTCATTAATGAATCAAGCTTTTTCAGAAGCATTTTGATGTGATCACTCGAACTTACTGGGTTCACGTATTGTACTTCACCTTCACCATACGAATTATTTTCATCGTCATCCTCTTCATCATCATCCTCGTCATTTGAATCTTCATCGTGTGTTTCACTTTTAGGCTTTTGCAGCGTCAGGGCAGTCTCACCAACAGTACTAATTTGCTCATTATTATCCTTCTCCTTGGGAAGACTCTCTTCATTAAGGACATCATCTATCTCGTCATCGTCTAATTCATCAATTTCGTTTTGAAGCTCAACATCCAATTTTATACAATACTCAATAATTAAAAGCCAAACGTCATATTGTATTTCCGGGCAGTATGTGAGAACCAGTAACATATTCGACATGTAATTAATCATTTGGTGAAGGTCCGATGAGAGATGATGTGGCATATGCTTCTGTAATACTGTTGGAAGAGAACTAATAGTAGTTGGCGCAAATTTAATAACCCTATTCAAGATCCTGTGATGATTAGATATCTTTTCATGTTGACTCCCAAATGAGAAGAATTCTGAAATAAGCTTAGAAGTCACATCATTTAAAAACTTTGGGAATGACGATACCAATACGGAAAGGAATTCTGAATAAAGTTCCATGAATAGGTTATAGTCACGATCGCTTTCGAATCCAGGCTCTAACTTGAGCCACTCGTATTCGAGTATGCTAGATATCAATCGCTTACACGAACTTCTATCTAACTTCGTAATATTAGATATGAGGATCTTTAGGACAATATTGAAATTAGAAGTGGATATTGCTTGACGATCATATATAGGAATGCTAATTTTATTAATCAATGCATCAATTTGTTGAAAGTTTCCCTAAACAAGAGTTAGATTCCATTCTGCCTATAACATACTTGAAGAACACTTAGAAAAAAAAATACTTACCTCATCCAAAGATTCTAATGCCGACATCACGTATGTATAGTACATATTTTCCGAAAAGCCGTTATCATTATCCTTTAAAACTATTTCTTTATTGCTTTTCTGTTTCTTTAGTGGAGAACCTTCCGATACACCATCACCACATATCACCCGCTTCCTGAACATAGGGTCATGCAATGACATTATCATTCTTGTTATTCAATAGCACCCACTAGTGTGAAATTTCTATATTAGAGAGCGATGAAGAACTAAAAGAATTTTTTTTTTTTAAGGCACATGCGACATTATATTATATGTCGCAATTTCAAGACCACCTTATGACATCGCATAAATCAATTGAGAAGGCCTACGGGATGAAAGGCCAGATTACTAAGGTCGAGCTTCGTGCTTTGGCTGTATTCAATATATCAGACCATTTTAGTCGACATAGATGGGATGATGAAGTGGGATTAGGGATTTTGTTAGGAACAATACATGACAAAGAAGTAATTGCAGACACATCATTCCAGCTTCTTCATAACAACGATATTGATATAGATATGCATTTTATGAAGGCACGTATACATGAATTCCAAATAATTGATAAAGATAAGGTCCCAGTTGGCTTTTACCTAATATCTAGAAAACCTTTATCTGAACCAACAATATCAAATATGCTTAGAAAATTGGAAGATACTACAAGGAAAGCCTTATATGGATCAAATATTTGCGTAATAGTCGAGCAGTACCATACAGCTGGTCCGGATAACAAATTCTTTAAGGCTTTTAGTCTACATGAAACCTTAGGCGAAATCTCGCTTAGAATGGTGGCGTCGGATACTGAGTATGTCGCTTCTTCTACAGCTGCTCGTCATTCGTCGACAAATATTTCTACAAATTCGAAAAAGAAGAAGTCCGATCAAATGTATGAAGAAAAGTCGTTTGGAATGTCGGCTTCTCTTCGTCAATTAACTGCAAAGACATCTATAATAATTCAATATTGCAACAACAAATTGAAATATCCATCAGCTACTGACTCTCCCACGACCGAAGAACTTAGCCATATTATATGTCACTTGTCCAGAGTAACGTCCTCCTTTCGAAGATCTTGCCAAGCAGACAGTGTTAATAGTGCACGGAAACTTCAGGCTTCTCACTTACACTCGCTCACTTTGCAGTTAGCTGCTCTCGAAGACTTAAAGTACCAGATAATTAGAAACGTATTTCAATATGGCATACATAGTAGTAACTTTTCTTTGGAGTAACAAAATATAGATGACGGTCCATCTATATAAAATTAAAAAAAAAAGTAAAGATGTAATAGTGACTCCGGCGCGATTCGAACGCGCGCATCTTTACGATAGTAGAACTTGAGTCTACCGCCTTAACCACTCGGCCACAGAGCCCAAGTTATCTTGAAAGCTTTCTCCTAGACTAAATAGCAGATGAATAAAACTTTTACCCACGACAGGAAATCATCTGTTACTTCGTTTATTATGCATCAAACAATTATCATTTAGATATTCTAGATAGTTCATTCAAAAGTCTGAAGACAGCTATTAACTCACGCTTTCATGTTCCCTATCTTTCTCGATGACTATATCAATATTTCCCTCTCATGAGTCAAAAACTGATAAAATTACCTTTTTTAAAAATTTTATTTTCTATTTTATTTTATTTTTTTTTTTAATTCCTATGAAAAAATTACACAAAAATATCAATAGATAATTCCTCACTATAACTGTTACTAGGTAATCCCCGTCTTAAAAAAAAAAAAGGTTCGACATACTGAAGGAAACAAAAAGGACAGATATTATAGAGTTATTACCACCACGTCGGAAATGTCATTTTTAAATAATTCCAGTGATGTTTTTGCTGGTGGAGCAACTACATCTCAACATGTTGACGCTGAGGATGATGACCATTTTAATAATACAACCTTTAAGCTCAAAAGAACACGATCCTTGGGGTTACTTGACAACTACATAGGGCCTTTAGAGTCCCATGATGATGAGAATAAACAAAAGGGTAAGTGTCGAAAAGAGAAAAAGGAAAATGACATGATCAATCAGGAAAATTACGACACCCAATGTGAGCAGAAAGGGTCCGAGGGGCATGGGTCCGAAAAGTCGGATGACGTAAATGGCATAAATAAGGAGTTGGTATCCTTGCATGTTACAAGTCCTCAGTTGGTGCCCCATGATGATTCAGACGTCCAGGCTGAACCTTCTATACACGTGGACTATCTTTCACATAAATGGGATGTGTCTGATATTTCAAAAAGTTGGCGGTATGTAATTCATAGAAGACGGGACGTTGAAGATTCTGCAAGACTCGAAAATGCAAGCTGGAGAACTTGGGCACAACGTAGGGGGAACTTAAAGACAGTGAGTCCTGCAATCGTGAATTGGTCCAAAGATAGTGATGTGACTTGGTTATACGGTCCCATATGTAAAGATAAAGATAGAGAATTGAAGCATGAGCAAGTAGCTAATGAGAATAAGAGAGCAACTACTGCGGTTAATAGTGTTGCTGGTGATCTCTCTATTCCGAATACTAATAGGGGGCCTAAACCAATATTGAAACGGAGGACGGTTCAGGACATGATCATAAGTAATTCAAACTTGCTCAAGGTGCAGCTTGCGGCGAAAAAGTTGGAAGAGAAGCAGAAGCTAAAACAGAGCCACAAAAACGATAATGACGAAAAGGACTCGAGTCACTTTTTGAGAGACAGTGATATGGATTTTTATGACTTTGACTCACTCTCAGACAAGTTGAACAGTCAGTATTCTAGCGCGAAGTTTGCTTCTTCAGATAAAAATATTCATAATAAAAATGGCAATAAGATTATTGCCCTGCCCGGAGCTTCTTCGCAAAGTAAGTCACAAAATAGATTTGATACTAGTAAGAAGAATGACCTGATGCTAGCTGCCGATAAAACTACATCATCTTCATGGGAGTCTAATTCGGGGACGATTTCCCCTTTGAAGAGTTCATGGAAAAGGCCTAATGATAGATCTGTTTCTGATGAAGAACCTAATGATCGCCATATACATTTTGATGAACAAGTTCAACAGTGTATTGCTGTCGACGATTATCTGGATGATGATGATAATGATAATGACGATGATGATTATGATAGTTGCGAAGGCGATTATTATTTGGACGACGAACTGGAAAGCTATATGTATGAACATCCTGATGACCTGGAACCAAATTCTCAAGGTCATAGTAACTTCAGTGATGAGGGTTCGAGCTCTCATGACTCTGACTATGACGATGAGGAAGGTGGATTTTTCTTAAAGGTAAAGTCATCGTCTTCCGCACCACCAGGATTATCATCTGGTTTTCGCTCTCCAAATACTGGTGACAATCATCGTGCCCTAAGAGAGGATTCTTCAGAAGGCTTTAATTCACATAGAGAAGGTAAGCCCTTCAAAAATGCAGATGCTCTTTCAATGAATAGCAGCAACAGCAAGGTTTATAAGACCATTCATCCGTTACCTTCGACTACGATAAATTTTGGTTCATCCGAGGAAAGTAGCGACGATGATGTTGATGATGATGACGATGATGATGATGGCAACCTCTATCCCTTTACAGAGCCATCGAGAGTCAATAATAAAGGATATGATTATTATTATGATTATAACACCGTTTACACTTGCGATAACGAACATAAGCTTTACGATATACATAATGATGAGAAAACACCAGACGTCTTAGATGTACCAGAAAATATAGGGTTCGGTTCTAGCGTTAATTATGATGCCATTGAGGGTAGAAAGGCCGACAAGAAAAAAGCCACAGATGGCTCTAAACATTTAGATAATTTTGGCAACCAAGACAGTAATCAAAGTGAAATGGTCTCTACAAACTTTATTGAGAATGCACACACTAGTGATAAAGATTCTGATTCAGAACTAGATTCCGATTCGGATGACGACTGCTTGACAATCAGCACTAGAAGTTCAAGCCAGAACTTAGTCCAGCTGCTATTCAGGAGCCCCATGAGTCCTATGGGAAGTAGAAATAACCAAGAGCATTTACCAAGTTTGGAAAACAATGATTTGCAAAACCGTAAGTATTCAAATTCCATCTCTAGACAGAGCAATTCTTCGAGTTCCTTGAATGAACAGTTTTTGGGCAAAACGTTTACAGCAAAAGATGAAGAAAGTGAGCAATTGGCACGCTCTTTTTTAGGGGTTGATGATTCTGAAAAATCAAAGCATGACAAATATTCTGGCAGTCAGAAAAAATTAAATCCTTTGCCTCCCGAAACAACATCAACCCATGTTTTTCGGGAAAATGGATCTCCTACGCTGGATTCCCAATCTAGCAGTTCGCTGAGTGGCTCTTCCACAGGACATGATGGATCTGCCGAATCTAATCATTCTGATACTTATAATCACGCACCTAGCTATGCATCATTGTCGGAATTCGCTGATAAAAGCGGTATCGGTTCTTCTGGTGATTCAGGAAGCGCCGGTAAGATGTCCTCCAATGAACAGGAGGAAGAAGAAAAAAAAAAAAGCTCTTCATCAAATAATATTGTAGACCAAGCTAAGGGCTTGGCAACCCACTTATTAGGCGGCTGGAAAAATAATGATTCATGAAAGTAGACGTTTCGATCTAAGGAAATACAATTGTTAAATGATGTTCTCGAACAATTATGCATTCTAGTAATACTGAAAGTCTTCAAAAAATCTTCTTTCTTTTTTATATAAAAACGGTAATTATTTAATTCATTATATCTTATATAGGGAATGAAACATTTCTTTGAAGAAACTAAAATGATTACTAGGTAGTTGTGCGAGTTAGACCCGTATAAATTTTAGGTTGCGAAAGTTAGCCGAAAACGAAATTGCGACTAATTCCTGAATATAGGATAAAGTAATACAATTAAATGGATGGTTTCTAGATAATAGCGCTTTAAGGTATTGCCTCTGAAAGAAGGCGCAAAAAGGATTAAGAAATGAATGAAGGAGATGAGGGCGGTAGCAATAATAGGATGATGTACAAAGCACTAAAGGAATTCCTTATTATATTCTTCGTTAGTGGAAATGCACCAGAGACCGGGGGTGACAATAGTTGTGAACTTGTTGGAACTTTTTCCTTAGTAACCCAAGGAGTGTTAGGGTTACTTTGTCTCTTATCACTTCTTGTAAAAAGATACTACGAATACCCGATGCGTCGCACTTGGTGCGTATGGTTTTTTGATGTTCTGAAACAAGTGTTGGGAGCCGTAGGTATACATATTTTCAATGTGGTTTTATCGGTATTGAAAGGATATAACATTTTGGTTACACTCGATGATACCAAGGAAGATCCATGCGACTGGTATTTTTTAAGTATAGTCTTTGACTGCACTGTTGGTGTTCTTATATTTTATTTCGTATTTATAGCGATCAACGCTTTCTGCAGTCAACACTTAAAAATTACTCAAATTGAATCAGGTAAATACGGTTCGGATCCTAATAATCCTTCCATAATAGCCTATATTAAGCAGTTGGCTATATACATTGGCTCCTTGGCTGTAACAAAAGTGATCATTTACATAATAATGGAGTGCTTCGATGACCAGTTATTATGGGTCACTAGTCATATTCTATTGGGTTGGCTTGACAAGTATCCAGATCAAATAACGATATTTGTAGTAATGTTTATTGTCCCGGTTTTTATGAACTGCTTGCAGCTAGTGAGTGTGGATAGTATAATAAGTTATGGTCCTATAGGTGAGATAAGCCAAGGAACACATATCCAAGGTGGAAACTTTCGTGAAATAGCTTGCTTTGGAGAAAGGCAACCAAGGAACTTTTCTGACTACCTGCATATGTATAATCAGAAAGACAGAACCTTATCACAGGATATTTTAAAAAATTATGGGACGTTTAACGACTAATTAAGATTAAAAAGTAAAAAAAGTAAAAAATAAAACTTTATTTGTAAAACCCCACTATGAACATCAGGTATTTTAAGGGGCGTAGTACTATTTACAATTATTTAATTTAGATGGAAAAGCCGTAGCCTTTCATACAGCTTTTATAATCATTGATAATATTATCACATTTACCGCTTTCCTGACCATTGAAAAGAAGGCATTCATCTCTTTGTTTTTTCTCTCCTAAGCATACACAGCATGGCTTAGGCTTAGATGTCTCCGTCTGTCCAACCGCTCCTTGCTCATTCAGTTTGCTGAACGTCATTCTCGTACCTAAAGAAAGAATTTCAGAATTTCTAAGCAAAAAGAAGAAAGTCTCTTACGAATCATAAATGTCGTTTTAGTTTATAGCGACATTTAAAAAACCCTTACGTACCTACATGCACGAAGTAGCAGCAACGACTTGAATAACGACGACTCTTGTATTACTGCATGTTGAAGGTTTACGTGGCATCTTTTATCTTCAAAAATGGCATCAAGTTTTCGAAATAATTCAGATACATATGAAGACAGTTTTTTGGGTTCCAATCGTGGATCTATAGATGAGAGTGTAGATCTTGATGATGATTTGGCCCTCGAGTCCGAAACAGGATCAATTACTCCCAGGGAAAAACATTCAAACAAGCATTCCGACTCCTACCGGTCGATAAGACGTAGTATGGAGTCGGAAGGTTCCTACCTGTCTCCTTCGTATTTCCAAATGTTTAATGACTCCAGCATCAATGAAGACAGCAGGAATACCGAATTCTCTCCTTTAGGACCAAATTCAATCCATGAACTAACAGTTGCATCAAAGCTACTCGAGTTGAAGAGACGCAAAGCTCCCAAGAGGTTTGTTACTATCAATGGAGGTGCCACAACGGTACGTAATTTGGCTACCCCTTCGATAAAAGATATTCCCCAAATACGGTTGCCTAAGTTGAAAGAAAAAATATCGGATAGTCAGTTGAAAGAAAAATACATAGATTGCTGTGAAGAAGACTATAAGAAATTTGAACTGAGTTATAAGCAATTGACGGAGGATGCATTACAGATATTTGCGGAACAAGAAAACGACAGTTCAAGAAATCATGATTCTGTTTCCGTATCATCAGAGTTACAAGATAATGATAATAATAAAGATAATATTTCAGATATTCCTCCAATTTTTTTTGATGAAAATTTTCGATTGGATGACCCTAGGATATACGAGAAAGTGATAGGGAAAAGTGGAATTAGCTCATTTTCAGAGGGTGACTACGACGAGAGAGAGCCATATAGCGTGCCTAAGGATGATTTACAAGAGAACTTGTCCAGATATCTAGACATAGTTGAAGTACATCTTATTAAAGAGATTTCTAAAACGTCGAACTCGTTCTTCGGTACCCTAGTGGATATCAAAGACATACAAACTCAAACAGAGAAAAGCTCATCGAACTTTGACGGAATCTTGAATAAACTCTCCGAATTACAGCTCAGTGGTAGTGAAAGAGGTCTTAATATTCTAAAGAAAATAAAAGATAGAAAGAATATTGATTACTTGGAGTCTGCGATGTTACAGTTGACATATATATTACGCCTTTTTGAATTATCGAAAAAGTCTTTAAGGAATGAAAAATATGAAAAAGGCTTGAACGAGTGCTTAGCAGTAGAGAGGCTTATTGAAGGTACCACGAGCGATCTAGACGACGAATATCAGTTTTTGTACCCGAAGCTATCTTTTCCCTATGTTAATTTAAAGACATTTCCTCCTCTTTCAGGTGTAATATCAGAAGTAAGGAATTTGAAAAACGAGTGTTCTGCAAGCTTTATAGAATCATTTATTTCCTTTTTGTTGGGCGATTTACACCAACACTATGAGCTGACTTCTTATGAAGAGACATTAAAGAGGTTACTTAACTCAATGAGCAAAAAAAAGAAAAGCATTATTCAGCACAATCGGAATTATATGGAAATGAAAGAGGAAAAAAGATCACAACTTAAAAGGTTCGTTTTTAATCTCTCAAAATCTGGAAACTTAAACCAAGCGTATGGGATGTACCTGGATCGAATAATTAATGAAATTAAAGCGGTTATAAGGAATAATTTGCCGTCTACGAATAAAGAAGGCGAATCTGTTTCAGATCTCAATTCTTCCTTTTCCAAGGGTAAGCCAAGTGGGAATTCATATCAACAAGATACAAATTCTTCTCTTGTCTCTAATTTGAGAACTATGAGTGAGAAGAATTTCACACTAATGTTGAAAAGAATATTTGCAAACATTTCTGAATGTTGCCGCCGCCTTACTCTTCACCAAAAGAATTTACTTGATTTTGCGCTTACAATAATCCCTCAGCACTATACAAAAGCCGTTGACGTTATGGCTTTGGATATTGGTTTTGCAATCAACAAGGCGATTGAGATATCGCAGGTAAGATTAGCGAAAATAATTAATGTCAGACTGGACCAAATTGCGGATAGTAATGTAGAACAATATTTGGGCTTTTATGCCCTCACGTCTGCATATCTAAATGAATGCGAACTTATTAACCCGGGATTTCTTTCAAGCGGTGCTGGCAGTTCACTCAGTGACTGGTTGAAGAACCATGCAAATTATTTCGTTCATAGATATCACCTGAATGTTTTGATGGAATTTACAAATGCATGTAATAAGGAGGTTTGGAAGGAAGAAACTGATGAAAATTTATTACAGTGCTGTCAGAAAAATTTGGATGAAATTATATCATATACTACTTACGTTAAATCAAAGGGTACGAAAGGGAGTGCTGTTGACTCATGGTTGGCTTTTATAAATCCTTTTGACAATGAAGGTGATAACTCGAACAAAGTTGAATACTTTGAGGAGGAACTAAAATGTCAGCTCTGGATAAGTCACGATTCTTTTATCATTCCACCTTTGGCCTTGGTAATTGTGAGACAAACTAAAGACTATCTTATTTTGCACAAGTTTTTCAGTCAAAGAAGTTCGATCATCGAAAGCGATATTATTCAATTTTTTGAACTAGTAAATTTGAGATCGGCTCAAGCTATTTTGAATGCTGGTGCCACGAGAACTGCTGGCTTAAGAAGTATTTTGACAAAGAATATTACATTATGTATAAGATTAGTTGAATTCGATATAAAGGTTCTAGAGTCCATCAGAATTCTTGAAGGTCATAATATTGGTGGATTCTCAAGCACAGAATTTGCTTCTCAAGAAAATCATAGTTTTGCTAAAGTTATTGACGATAGCTCAAATTTTGAAAATGATTTATTTATGAAGTTGGTTACAATGATGCAAGATCGTGTAATAAATCATTGCAATACAATTGCTCAGTTAGATTTCACCAAGCCATTTGAACAGAATCAGCAATGCCATGCATATATGGAGACTCTTGTGAAGAATACATTATCAGTTTCGAAGACGCTTTCCAGATATCTTCCTGAAATTAAGATATCATTTGTTCTCCTGCAGATATTTGATATATATAAAAATACCTTGATAGAATGCTATTGCACTAGGCTACCTCAATTCAAAAGCTTTGACGACAAGCATTCCTTGTTGAAGGATATTGATTACTTTCGGGTAAAGCTATCGGAGCTACCAGGATATGGAAACTCTGGACAAATTATATGGGAAAATGTGAATGCGTTACCTACTATTGAGGATGTTCAAATGGAGCAAAAGATGAAAAACGAAATAGAAGAAGAGAAGAAAGAGAAAAATGTACCCAGTAACGATAAATAATTTAGACATTAGTAGAATATATAAATGTACATCTATTCCTTTCAACGTAAGTGAAATTCGCCATCTCTTTTTTGGAAAATTAATGGGTCCTCAGTCACTATAGAGTCTATAAGACCATGCGGCGTGATATCGAATGCAGGGTTCCATACATCTATGTTCGGTGTTGCGACTCCTACGGAAACGGTGTTACCGGCATTGCCATTCAGTAATAGGGGACCTTTTACCGAAGTCAATTCATTTCCCGGTCTTTCTTCAATAGTAATATCGTTCCCCGACGCTGTATTAAAGTCAAACGAAGTTCGTGGAGCAGCAACTATAAAATTTATCTTATCTTTAGGATCTGCATACTTAGAGTTAAAATAATCAGCTAGAGTAGCTAGCTGAAATGTTCCAATTTTGTTAGCGGTATCACCATTAGCAGCAACTCTGTCAGCACCAACAATAACAAATTTTACTGGTGCCTTACTTTCCTTGATTTGTTTGCCTTGTTTTAAACTAGTAATAAGCGATGTGACCATATTGTCACAGATAAGGGTCGAAGGTATGTTTTCGTACTTCAACTCATAAGTAGTCAACCTTGCTCCTTGATTGTAAGGTCTGGTTTCACATGGATAAACATGTTCCAACCAATAGCCTTTCTTGTTTTCTTTTGAAAGTTTTTTGAAAGCACTCCGAATTATGCCCAACGCAGTCCCATGACCTGAAGTAGCCAAAGTTCCAGTATTACAGATCGTAAGTATAGAAAAAGGACCTTCAAAAGTCTGCTTCTTTAGTTCTTCTTCAATGTAATTTACGCCATTATCACCAATTCTCAAGTTATTACTCAAGTCCTCTTCATAAAGAGTTTCAGAGAATTCACATATCAACATCAACGTCAGGTATTGTATTTGGCCGCTTTCATCAAAATTATCACGAAGTAACTTCTTTATGGCGTTACAAGCATTGGAAAGATTAACAGCAGTTGGTCTCGATGATACTAAGTAATCAATCCTCTTGATAAGTTCACTCACACTTAAGGGCTTACTTCCACTGTCCTCTAAATAGTTGTTGAGTTCCACTACTATCGAAAAAACACCCACTATCGCAATTGCTGGCGCCCCTCTTACCTGCATCGATTTAATTGCTCTAAAAGCATCTTCGATACCATGTATTGGAATATACTTCGTATAATGAGGTATAAGAAGCTGGTCTAATATCTCTAACTTCTTTCTTTCTTTATCATACCTAATAGCTTGAAGAGTATTCTCCTCTGAACTCATCACAAACAGTAAGCTGATTACACTAGTACCTCCGAGTTGACAGATTAATTTTTTCTTAATAGCACACTGCACGTGCAAACTATAAATCCTGCATATACATGCTGATTAAAAAATGAGACGACGGATGCCCTCTATTTCCCACATTCCTTTCAATGCATTCCACTTACACCCTAATAATTTTTTTCCAGTGATGGGGCATCGTCCTCCTTTTTCAATATTCAACTCATTATTTTCATTGTCTTCGTCTTCATCCTCTGAGGAGTGCGAGTCTTCACCCGAGATTTCCTTGGTTCTTCTCAGCTTCTCGCTTACAATTTTATGTGATTCCATTAAGTATGTATAAATGCACGAGTAGCAAAACACATAACCCGTTTCGATAATTGCTGGGTTATTTATTTCTCCTTTGCATAAGGGACAGTTCTGACCTGACTTGTAAAGTTTATTCGACTTGCTCCGTTTTTCGAATATAGCCAAGGACGCAGGCAGTGGTAACGAATCATGCAATATATTTCCCTGACTCCGTGCAACACTTTGTGCGAAATCAGAGTTGTTGTACCACTCTAAAAACTTCAAGGAGAAGATGGCGACCGGAAAAAAAGTCCCGAGAACAAGACTCGTAAACCTCCAAGATGGCTTAAAAATGCCCTGAGAAAGAGCGCGAAATAATACGGTCGACATCGATGGTGGTGCCACAATATTCTGTTCTTTCTTTTTTGGCGTCCTTTGCACATCATATTTAGAATAGTCATACTGATTGAGCCTAGCGTATTTAATTCTGAAGAGTAACGTGAGAACCGAGGGAGAGCTACTTTTACCTCCCAAGTACAATAGCATGGTTACAAAATTGGCTAAACGGTACCCACTTTGCAAGGTCGGATAGATCTCAACAAATTTTTTTTTCAAAATGCTTTCATATTTTTCTTTTGCATCATCAGAAGCTGGCTCCAAATGCCCTATAATGTATTTGGGGTACCATAGCTCATACCAATAATTGAATTTCTCGGAAAGATAGGCCGTTCCTGTGATTTCGAATAGAGATATTACCTCTTGTAGTCCACTGAGACTTCGACTTTGTTCGAAAATAGACGCCGACGCTTCCCGCAAGGCTCCTTGATTGTGTTTTACCTCATCTAAAGGTGTCCTGCTCACCCTTTTGAGCCCATAAAAGTTTTCTGTAAAAGTCCCCTGCCAGTACTTAATAAAATACCATTCAATCGCTGTCCGAAAAATAAAGTTTAACTCATCAAACCGATTGGATATTTTTAATAGATATCGCGGATGTCGACTCGCATAATGCACTAGAATATATCGCAATGAAGGCGACAACAATGCTTCTAACTGTCCCGCTGAAATCAATTCAAATATTGTCGGTATCTCCGAATCAAGCTTCGACGCATCTAATGATGAATAATATTCCATATTTGATCTTTTAATTTACTTCAATCGATTCTTCCCTCAACTTTTCACTCTAACCAACTCCGCAGAGTGTAATCAAGGGGGTCGTGTGTTGAAAATTATCACCAATTCTTTGCAACAACTGCAACAGTCTCTTAACTTCAAATGGCTATGATTACGCTGCAGAAGCTAGAGAGTTTAGATACAATTGTTAGGAAACTTTCGTTAAAAAACAGCGTTCTCGAATTATTTAATGTAAATTTCAAAGTAGAAGGTATGGGGGAGTCACAGGACGGAACGCATATCAGGCAAATACCAGTCACACCCCACGAAGTAGCATTTAAAGAAGTGCCAACAATAGTGGACTCGACTGGAAAGCCAGTGGAGAAAAGGAAAGGAGAGGAAGATAGTGCAAATTGGTCCATATTAGAGTACAGTGAAGGATTCGGATCAGAAATAGAACTCAGAGACAGCAGTACCCGAAGCAGTCCAGCAAGGATAATGAGCGCAACAAACAAAGAGTTTTTCACTACAGAAATGACAGAGTCGTCCTTCAAATTAGAGGAATTCTCTGGCAAAAAAATGGAGGGCTCATTTTCCCCACAAAGTACTGAAGTGAGACACATAGACCAAAAGGGCAAACAATACGATAGTGACATAGTACTTACAAGTGAATTTCAACATTTGTCTTCAAGTGGGACGAATTATAAGGAAAAAGAAGGATACCCAGATTCAGAACCTTTCTATTGTATAAGTTCGGAGAAATAAGATCGATTGAGGACGAGTTTAACAACCAAAAATTCACTGGCGAATTATCGCGAAACGAGCAATTTTTACGAGAAATTGTGAATGTTTATTTAAAAATGCAGAGAGCTAAATTTAACAAATGCGCCTAGAAGGCTCTAGCTGACAGGCTCGTAAGTCGAGAGCAAAGCCAACTTTGAGGTATATATCCCATGTATGTACATCAAAGATCTGAAAGTCACCCAACTCAATTGTGGTATTTTCTTTTTGAATTGGGGAAACTGGTCTAAGAGGCTTGAACCAATAATAGTAATGTTCTACCCTATGATCTCTAGCATCAAAAGGTGAAGACCTGCCTTGAGAGTCATGGAGTTTTGCCTGTGCTATACTGTATGGTTTCCAGTTGAGTTTAAACAAACAGGACTCAGCAATTAAGTTTTCTAACGGAGTAAAACCATAATAATAACCAAAGAAGAACGCCATCATGAGTTCATTTATTGCATGAATATTTCGGTTATTTTGAGTTGACAATTGCGAGATATCCTGGACAAGTTGATCAAACTGATTTGTTGCTCGTATGCGATTCCAATATGACTGTAACTTTAAGAAGTGCAATGGGGGTCTAATGGCTTCTTCGCCGTGCTCGTTTAGATGCCAAAATGTAGATCCTTGTACTCCAAGAGGGAGATACGGCTTTTTAATAGACGGTGTATATGGATTGTACAGTGGTGAATTAAAAAGTACCTTTGTGTTATTCGAAATCGTCTTTCGGGTGGCAGTAAATGAGACTATCAAATCTTGAATTCCAGGAGGAAGCTTTATCAAGTTGGTGTCACTGAATAATTCTAGCTCGGCAGGTGCCGCTCTGGAGTTCCTTAAAACGTCAAGATACTTTGAATTTGGATCCTTTTGGCTATCAATGTCTTGTGCATGAGTGAAGACGACTTCATTATCGGTATTGTTGGTGCTGTCATCTGCAGCCTTGTTAGCTTCCAATGGTATTCGAAGGTCAGATGTGTTTAGAGGGCTCTCGTGCTTGTTTAGATCATTAGCTTCACCGTTCGAAGTATTTGGAATGCCAGCCGCAGCAAGAGCCCACTTCACATTTCCCGCGGGCTTGGGGGGTGCAGTTGCGGGTTTTAGGCTTTTCACAATACCTACATCTGAAGCCTGAGAAACCTGACTTGTACTTCTGTAACCCGTCGTTTGCTTAGTATATGGTTGAGGAGAGTTCGCGTTTACAGGGCTAGATAACGAACCACTAGGTACGTCATTAGCTGATTTTGTGGATGCATTCTCAGCAGGTGATTCAGAGTGACGATGAAATCCGTTTGCCGCCTCTTCCATATTAAATTTGTGATCAAGGTCGACGTTTTTGTCGCTTTTATAATTATTATGAGTCGTCGGACTTTCAGCTTCCTTCAAAATTTCATCATATAGAGATTCGTCATTGACAAAGTCAGGTTCCTGATTAGACTCTAAATAAAAAGTTATGTCTTCCTGTATCAATTTCACGGATTGCGGGTCAACGCGGTTTTCTTTAATATATTGAATTGTCGTCTCAAGTTTCTCCATATGAAATCGGTTCTGGTTCATAAATGACTCAACTTCTTGTTTTGTCTCTTCCATGGAAGCATTCTTCTTGTTCTTTTTTTGGGTCAACTTTTCATACTCTTCTTCAAGCTTTTCATTCTGTTGGTTTAATTCGTCTATACTGGATTCAAGAAAACGTACTGCTTCTTGCGCTTCAGGAAGTAGGTTCATTTCATGGAGTTCCAAAGCTGCAAGCATGATGGATTGATTGGAATAAGTCTTCATTTTAGAATTCTTCTCGACATCTTTGTAGCATTCCATGGCCTCTTCAACTAATTTACGATGCTCCTGTAACTTCGCCGGCGCTATTACAGCTTCCATAGACTCATTCAGCTGCCACGTTTTTATTTGATCTCGGTATTTCTGGAGCTTCTTAATCTCTTTTTTCAAGTCATTTTCAAGCTTCTCTCGTTGAGAATCGCTATTGGAGCTTTGATGCCTGTTAAAGTAATAGTTGAACAAGTCCACACCCTCGTTAATCTTCTTGAAGATGGCATCAACTTCTCTGGTTTCAGTTAGTACTAATTCTTTCTTTTTATATATTTAGGTTTAATAATTTCTTTTTGAAGCCAAAAAAAGTCAATAGACATTCGTACTGAAAATCTAACATACTTTTGTAGTTTTCTGCTCGACATTATGACGACGCCTCCAGTAGCTTCGATAAAGCCTTCTGGTACTAGTGAAAAAAAATTTATCAAAAGAAGCCCTTCAATCACGTGTATTTCCCAGGATGCCTCACAAAAAAAAAAAAAAGATCAAAAGAAATGGAATAACAGAAACACGATACAGTCTGATAAGAAAACCGGCTCGGTATATATTCTCTACAAAAGCTACTTTATTTACACCGTAATTTAATTTTTTTAAAGAGACGTGAGCTTACAATTCATCGTGAAGGTAGTCGTCATCTTCCTCATCATCCTCAGAGGCACCGCCAGATCCTGCACCTTCGTACAATTTCGAGGTGACTGAATTCGCAACCTCAACTAATTTTTGCTTTTGCTCTTCATAGTCCTCAGCAGTTGCAGTTCCCTGGTTGTCTTCAATAAACTCAAGCGTCTCTTTAATGGCATCATCCAATGCCTCCTTGTCTTCGTCACTTATCTTCGAGCCCAATCCATGCTCTGATTTGTCACTCAATTGTGACTTCAACAAGTGAGCATAATTCTCTAAAGAGTTGCGGTTCTCTACCTTACCTTTAACCTCAGCATCTTGTTGGGCATATTTTTCTGCCTCTTCAACCATTCTATCAATTTGCTCTTTAGACAATCTGCCTTTATCGTTGGTAATAGTGATACCTTCTGACTTACCGGTACCTTTGTCCTGTGCATCAACTTTCAATATTCCATTGGCATCCAAGGCAAATGTCACCTCAATTTGAGGAACACCTCTTGGTGCAGGTGGAATACCGGTTAACTCGAACTTACCCAATCTATTATTGTCTTTGGATAACGCTCTCTCACCTTCATATACTTGAATTAATACTGTAGGTTGATTGTCCGATGCAGTTGAAAATACTTGGGATTTCTTGGTTGGAATAGGTGTGTTTCTTTTGATTAAAGTAGCCATCACCCCACCACTAGTCTCAATTCCTAAGGTCAATGGATTCACATCTAACAACACAATGTCATCAACACCTTCTTCTCCTCCCAATATACCAGCTTGTACAGCTGCACCATAGGCAACCGCTTCATCAGGGTTAATACCCTTGGTAGCCTTCTTGCCATCAAAGAATTTTTCTAACAACTCTTGTACCTTAGGGATCCTAGTAGACCCTCCTACAAGGACAATATCATCAATGTCATTCTTCTTCATGCCAGCATCCTTCAACACTTGCTCGACGGGCTTCAACGTTTTCCTAAACGCTTCCATGTTCAACTCTTCAAATTTAGCTCTTGATACTGTTTCCGAGAAATCAATACCATCCACAAAAGAGTCAATTTCTACTCTTGCACTCATCTGGGAAGATAACGTTCTCTTGGCCTTCTCTGCCTCACGTTTCAATTTTGACATGGCCTTAGCGTTATTTACAACGTCCACGTTGTGCTTCTTTTTGAAAACTTTAGCCAAATACCTTACCAATCTGTTGTCAAAGTCTTCACCTCCCAAATGAGTATCACCAGCGGTCGCCAACACTTCAAATACACCTCCTTCAATAGATAAAAGTGACACATCAAAGGTACCACCACCCAAGTCGTACACAATAATCTGTTTCTCCTCATTGGTCTTGTCCAATCCATAAGCAATTGCTGCAGCAGTTGGCTCATTAACAATACGCAAAACATTCAATCCAGCAATCGTACCCGCATCTTTTGTGGCTTGTCTCTGAGCATCGTTGAAGTACGCTGGTACCGTAACCACCGCATGCGTGATCTTCTTGCCGAAATAGTCCTCTGCGATCGACTTCATCTTTCCCAATATCATCGCAGAAATTTCTTCAGGCGAGAAGGTCTTGACTTCCTTGTTGTATTCTACCTTAACCACTGGTTTGCCATCCTTCTTTTCCACCTTGTAAGGCAAATTTTTTATTTCTCTTTGCACAACTTTGTCGTTGTACTTTTGCCCAATCAATCTCTTAATGTCAAAAACCGTGTTGTTCGTATTGCTAGCCGCTTGGTTCTTGGCAGCATCTCCTATCAACCTTTCATCTTGCGAGAAAGCAACGTACGAAGGCGTAATTCTACTTCCCTGTTCATTAGCCAAAATTTCAACTTTCCCATTTTTCATCACTCCTACACATGAATAAGTAGTTCCTAAGTCAATTCCAATCACTGTTCCATAACTTTCCTTACTTTCTTCTGCCGCCATAACTGCTCCCTGTCCGCTGTAACTCATTAGCGGCAACAAGGCCGCTAAGAACACATACACTAGCGTCACTCCTGATACAACCGCCTTATTCTTTATGCTCCACATCTAGTATTATTTATCAATATACCCTTTCTTTAAGGCAATATCCAAGGCAATATATCTTAACTTTTCGCGCCGGTGAGAATTTACCTTTATATATGTGAAAAAGAGGCTACGTGTTCAAGATTGATCTTATATACGATTTTGTGTAATTGTTAACCGTTGTTAAAGAATTTCCAAAGAACATTCTAGAGCGAAAGGAAAAAGAAACCTCCTCCCTCTGAGTTAAAGACGCGTGTTCGATGCTCAGATGGAGCACAATCTAAGACAAGAAAATACTCATCACACGACCACTCCTGCATTGAACTCGAGGGCGTCCTTTAGCTAACTTGTAGCTTTATCCCATGTGGCATTTAGCCAAGCGAGAACAGAGGAAGGCAACAAATGCATGCTTTGCATATAGCGTGCCTTGCATATAGGAAGGTGTCAAATTTCAGAAGGCTGAAAAGCAGATTGACTGTTACAGGGAGGATGACCTGCACATAAGGGAATTTTGGCAAACTAGTGCACTAGTGAGCGATAACATGCAGACAGACCCGCAGAAGTTTACATGTTATCCCTTAATTACAGTTTAAGGAGATCATTCACCGGTTAAGAGCAAGTGCAAACGATATTCTCCTGACCAAGACTGAAAACGACTATATATATATATATCTACATATATATAAGGACGTTGAAATTGCGATATTAAAGACGGCTGGTAGTATAGGAAGACTTCTGCTGGAAGGTATAAGACAAACTCAAATTCAGTTAGAAGACTACCGGATAATGAATTATTCAGAGGAATTGAGCAAACTAGAGCAAGAATTGAGGAAGAATCAGCCGGCGGATGTTCTTCAGTTCGGAGCAGACTATTTTAATGGCAAGATTCGTCAACAAAGAGAGATGGTGTGGAATCAACAAGACAAGGCAAAGGCAGCAGGCCTAGACTTATTTCCAGATGTATCATCAAGAGGACAAAGTGTATTTAGTAAGAGAATGCCACATTTTAGGTGGCCTTTTGGAAATAACGACCCACACCAATCAGTAACGGCAGAGAATCATGCACGGGATGACAACCAAGGTCTTTCAGCTAATCCTTCGGCGCCAGCCAGTAGTGGGGATCCAAAGGAAGAGCCCCACTTTACTGGTTCTTCAGATAACTCACATGGATTGCATAGCGAGATACCTAAGGCCTTTAATGCTAACAGAAGAACTTCAGTGTCTGCAGAAGCTATGAATCCGGACAATTTCAAGAATGACTCATGGGAGCCACCTCAAAACAACTTAACAGAAGAAGAAAAAGCAGAATTGAGCAAGAAGTTATCAGGAAACTTTCTCTTTAGGCAATTGGACCAAAAATCAAAGGCAACTGTGCTTAGTGCTTTGACCAAAAAGATATTTCCTCAAAATAGCAATATAATAACTCAAGGAGATGTGGGAGATTTCTTTTATCTAGTTGAATCTGGCATTGTTCATTTTTATGTTGATGGAACTTTCATGACTTCATGTCGCGAGGGCTCTTCTTTTGGTGAATTGGCTCTTATGTACAATTCTCCTAGAGCAGCTACTGCAGTGGCTGCTAGTGAGGGTGGTGTAACCTGCTGGGCCTTGGATCGTTTGACCTTCCGTCGTCTCCTCTTGGAGAATACTTTTAACAGGAGGGTCATGTACGAGCATTTCTTGAAAGATATTAAGGTCTTGAGCAGTTTATCTGATCCCGAAAGACTGAAGTTGGCTGATGCATTAAGAACAGAGAAGTATCTGAAAGGTGACTATATAATCAAAGAGGGCGACCAAGGTGAAAATTTCTATTTTATAGAAAGTGGCTCATGTAGGGTATTGAAAGAAGGCCAAGGCGAAGTTGCAAGATTACAGAAAGGTGACTATTTCGGAGAAGTAGCCTTGTTGAATGAAACGGCGCGGCAAGCAACAGTTCAGGCTGTGGATAATGTGATCGTTGCTACGTTGGATAAGTCTGGATTCACTCGCTTATTGGGTCCTGCTGTTGAGGTGTTGAGACGCCAAGATCCAACCGCCCACTAATATAGATAATGCCAGCGCCAGTATTCTAGGGATAGGTTTTTTTTTCTTTTTTTTGTTCTTTTTTCCGTGTATTTAAGCTAATGTAGTTGCTAAAGTTTTTTCCTTTTTTTTTTTTTTATTAACGTCTTTCAACATGGTGTTAGCCTAAGAGATTTCGTCGCGAGTTTTTTTCAATTTTTTTTTTCTTTTTCTTTTCCTTATTTTCGCTTCGTATACAAAACTTCAGTATGATAACCTCTTTTCGCTCAATATTGCCAGCTACTAGGTCAGGAGGCTTCCTCCCACACTGGTTGCTATTTATTTCTGTGGTATCTCTCTTCAATTCTTTACAGACTTATGGCCGAGATTTAAGCTTAACGAGGAGAGTTTATGTGTCTTCTCCGCCTACTGAAGTTACCCACCTAAGTGCTAGAACTTTCGGTACATGGACTTTTATAACTGCAATCGTCCGATTATATGGCGCTTACAATATAATTCAGAACAAAGCTGTCTACGAGTTATGTATGTGGACTTTCGTTGTCGCTGGTATTCACTTTATAAGTGAATGGTTGTACTTCCACAATTGCAAACTAGGAAAAGGCTTACTCGGTCCTTTAGTGGTAAGCAGCTTAAGCTTAGTATGGATGTATTCAACAAAAAGCTTTTATTTAGGTCCATTGAATTAGCTATATATTGTTATTTCAATTTTTTTTTTTTTTTGAACTTTTGATTTTTAATTTTTATGTACAGGTGTAAGGTTGTCTTACCTTATTATTGTCAATTTATGACGTTGTCCTCTTTAGTCACACGGTGGCATTAACTAACGTCTGTGATAGAGCTCCTTTCTCGAGAGAGACGATAGGCGATATGCGAGACAATTATCTGTTTTTTGAGGTTGTAATTCCCTTATGGAGATCTCCATGCTTTGAGCAAAAAATGTTCAGGTGCTCCGCGGAGGAAATTTTGATAAGAATATATATATATGTATATAGATATATAAATGTTTTCTATTGGACTCAAGTAAACTTAGATCAATTGAAGTAACATAGAGTACAATGCTGACTTTAGAAGTTCAAAAATTGACTGACAAGCCATTCGGTTGCATAGTTAAGTTACCACTGTATTGTGGAAATGACCCTTCACAGTTAAACGAGGGAGATTTCAAAGAACTCTACGACTCTCTTCTTACCAACTTGGTGGTTGTTATAGAGGGACAAGAAAAGCTCTCACCTAAATCACAATATCTCCTCACAAAGAGATTTGACCCATCTATTCCAGAACCGAAAGAAGATTCTGGCTACCAAGGGTACGGCCATGGTAAAGAATTCAGACACGAAAAATCTGTACTCAAGAAAGACGGTACCACGGTCAAATCACAACCACAAGTACAAATACTCGGTCAAGGAACTTTTGAAAAAGACGAGCCAGGAAACGAGAATGGAGAGAGAATCGTTTTAAATCATCCTACGCACACCACTTTTCATCACAAACCCTTACTGGAAAGTGAGATTAAGGATAAACATCATACAAGATTTTATAGATGGCACATGGACTCGGCTTTGTATGATTTGTCCCCTCCATTGGTGACCACCCTATTGGGTATTCTTGTACCCCCTGCTAATGAGATGCAAAAAATCACCTACGAAGACACCGGAGAAGAGTTGACCTTGGCCCCAGGAGCGACATGTTTTGTTAGCGGAAAACAGGCGTTCGATAGACTCACAGAAGAGGAGAAAGAATTTGCTTTGAATACAACTGTTGAATACCCCCCTCATCCGTACATTTATATATCTCCCGCTAAAGCAACCCTGGATGGGTTGACTATGGTTAGCGAAGGCAAAGAAATGCCTCTCAATGAGTTACCTGAATGGGAGGAATCAAAAATCAAAAAGTTTCCTATGGTTTGGACCAATCCGGTCACGAAAGAGAACCACTTGCAAATACATGGTTGTTGCTTGAAGGCACTACACACTAAAAAGCCTGACGGTTCCGTGGAAACTCTTACATTAGAGGATGCCCGTCAAAAAGCCAGATCCTTAATGAGGCCCGCTATTTCTCCACAACGTGTCTTGGCTCATGCATGGAAGAAAGGTGACTTAGTCCTATTTTTCAATAGAGGAGTATGGCATAGCGTGACAGGTGAACTTAGAGGTGTTAAAAATGGTGTCGATGAGAAGCGTTTGATGCACCAATGTAACATTGCCAGTGGTAATGATCCTGTGCTTGTCAATTAAGTTTTATATTTTGCTTTTAAATCATGTTAATAGGATTCAGGTTATTTTGGGTTAGCCTGTATGATAATAAATTGGTAGTGCACTGTTTATGTCCGCAAATGTAGAGCAACACTTACGTTGTACTGATCATTAAAGTTAAGCTCGTTGTATAAGCTTGTAGTATAAGCTTGAAGGATATTCAAGAATAAAAAATGGGCCGCTACCTTACTTTGGCTACTTGTAGCCTTAACCAATGGGCGTTGGATTTTGAAGGAAATAAAAATCGAATCATTGCTAGTATTATTGAAGCTAAAAAACAAAATGCCAAGGTAAGAGTTGGACCGGAACTAGAGATACCTGGTTACGGATGCTTGGACCATTTTTCCGAAAATGATACCTTCGAGCATTCTTGGGAAGTATATCGAGAAATTTTAAAGGATCAAAGAACGAGGGACATTCTACTTGATATTGGGTTACCAGTTATACACAAATCTACCAAGTACAATTGTAGAATTATTTCCTTCAATGGAAACATATTATTAATTAGACCGAAGAGGTACCTAGCAAATGATGGTAATTATAGGGAGATGAGGTATTTTACACCCTGGATGAATAGTAGATACCATGAGACATTTCGATTGCCTAAGATTATCACAGATTTATATGGCCAAAAAGAAGTTACTATCGGTGACTGTGTAATTGATACGTTAGATACTTCGATTGGGTCTGAAACATGTGAAGAGGTTTTCACTCCTCAAGCGCCCCATATATCTATGGCACTAGATGGAGTGGAAATTTTTACTAATTCTTCTGGCTCACATCACGAATTAAGGAAATTGAACACAAGACTTGACTTGATCTTAAATGCCACTAAAAAGTGCGGTGGCATCTACTTGTATTCGAATCAACGAGGGTGCGATGGGGATAGATTGTATTACGATGGATGCTCTTGCATTGTAGTGAATGGTTGTATGGTAGCGCAAGCTTCGCAGTTCTCTCTTGTAGATGTTGAGGTCGTCTCAGCAACTATTGACCTAGACGATGTGACGTCTTACCGAAATCAAAAGCTGGGTGCCATACAAGCACAACAATGTGAAAAGTATACGCGCATTTTTGCGAGCGTAGAGTTTTTATCTAGTTCTGGGCATTTGGATTCAAGTTTGAAACTCACTAAAACAAGAGAAGCCCGTTATCCTTTACCAGAGGAAGAAATAGCTTACGGGCCCGCCTGCTGGTTGTGGGATTATTTGCGAAGGTGCAAATCCTCGGGCTTTTTTCTACCTTTGAGCGGTGGAATAGATTCTTGCGCTACTGCCGTTATTGTACATCTGATGTGCCGAATAGTGGTTAAAGAGTGTGAGCAGGGAAATGAGCAAGTAATATCTGATATTCGGATGCTAACAAGACAGGATGACTTCTTCCCGAGAAACCCTTCAGAAGTTGCTCATAAGTTGTTTTATACGTGCTTTATGGGGACAGAGAATTCTTCTAAGGACACGAGATCCAGAGCTAAATTATTGGCAGAGAAAATCGGATCATATCATGTTGACATTAATATAGATCATATTGTGAAAGCAGTCGTGTACGTATTCGAGGTTGCAACCGGTAAAAGACCATTATTTAAAGTTTTTGGAGGGTCACAGACTGAGAACTTGGCCTTGCAAAATATCCAAGCGAGATTGAGAATGGTTCTTGGTTATATGTTTGCTCAATTGTTGCCTTGGACTAGAAATTCTCTGGGAGGCCTTCTTGTTCTAGGGAGCGCTAATGTTGATGAGTGTATTCGTGGTTACTTAACTAAATATGATTGCTCCAGTGCTGACATAAATCCTATCGGCGGTATTTCAAAGACGGATTTGAAAAAATTTATTTCCTGGGCTAAAGAGAACTTCTCTTTGCCCATATTGGATAAATTTTTGACAGCGGTTCCTACTGCTGAATTAGAACCTATTACAAGCCAGTATGTGCAAAGTGATGAAATTGATATGGGTATGACCTACGATGAATTATCAAGGTTTGGTAGATTGCGCAAGGTTGATAAATGTGGTCCGTACTCGATGTTTATTAAGTTGTTTCATGAATGGTCGCAACCTCCTTACAACTACACACCTGAAAAGGTTGCAGAAAAAGTAAAAAAGTTCTGGTTTTTTTATGCGGTTAATAGGCATAAGATGACGACTATGACGCCAGCATATCATGCCGAACAATATTCTCCTGAAGATAATAGATTTGACTTAAGGCCATTTTTGATTAATCCTAGTTTTCCATGGCAATCACGCAAGATAGATGAGACTATCAAACACATTAACAGAAGAAATAAGGAGCTAGAACAATTAAGCCTTAGTATTGATTAGCTTTGTACAGTTCTTAGTTTTAATAATAAAGACTTATCTTACTTCTTCTATATCAAAAGGACAGGTGTCTTTGAAAAGTATTAGAAAAAATGTTCACTTGTATAGTGGACCTCCCCATTTAGGTGTAATTTTTAACGTATTTTTAATGTACTCTTGTGGAGAATTGTTTTTTTCGACAAAATCAGTAAAACTTATGCTTAGCTGCGCGGGAACGTCTTCTTGAACGAAATGGCCAACATGATTTTGATTGAAAACAATAAGCTGATATTTGCCCTGCATTTGTCCTACGATAAGTGGCGTATCCAAACTCTCGTGTTTAGACAAAACTAGTAGCTTTGAAACATGTCCTCGTTTTCCGCAATTTATAAAATTACTTGAAAATCCTTTGAACCACTCATCCCAAAAAGGTGCCATTGGTTTCAAATCAGTTTTCCAAACCAAGCCTTTGGGCGTCTCTCTAAGAAGATCAGGAATACTGATCTTAGCGGAATCTTCATTGTAAAGTAAACTAGTCTTTTTAAGAGACCACTTAATAGCGTCATTATAAGTAGCAAAATTGTGCGGTCTCATACGGACAAAACTAAGCATATGAGAAAGAGCATCAATAGCTGTCTCTTCCACAATGTCCAATGAAATAAGGCCGACCACGTCGCAAGAAGTGTCTGGACATTCGACGAGATAGTTGGTGACCACAGAACCCCCTAGGGAATGTCCAACAAGATAAATTAATGGTCTTTGCACTTGTTTTTCGTAAAATGTTTCTAAGATGAACTTGAAATCTTCTGTGAGCGCTTTTAATGTGTAGTCTACTGGATTCGTCATACTGGAATCTCCATGACCTCTGGCATCAAAAGTGAAAAGACCGATTTTCTTGGAGCTGCGATCGGATACTTCTTTCGCCAATTTACAAAACGTCATCGCAGATGAACCAGCACCATGATGACAAACTAAGACGGCCCCACCTGGCGAAATTGGGGGAGAGTAGTATGTTTTAAAGCTGATTCCTGTTCTTGAATCTGTATAAGTCTCTTCTATGGGGAAAATAAACGCTTTAGTTGCTTTGGTATGATTCCTTATCTTCTCGTACTCATATTTTATGATCTCATTATGGTCATCATCATTATTATCATCTAAGTTTATCTTATCGCTATTCTCCTCTAAAGTTGGTAAACCAACTTGCTTTTCTCTATCCTTTATTTTCTTTATAAACTTTTTATGTAACTCTGACATCAAATTAACCTACTGATGTATGCGAATATGATTTTCATCTAAATATGACTTTCATCTAAATTTTCCCATTGCAAAGTCATACGAATCTTACAGATACGATACGATCGAAGAGAATTCGCATAAATGAATATGAAGAGAGAATTTGAGAAGATGGCAGTGGCCTTATTCGTTGGTTTCAAAGCTTTGCTTCTTGATGAAACACCAGTGGCGTGTGTATTTGTATCTGAAAAAACTGATAGAATAGTTAGTATGGGACACAATGATACGAATCGTTCCTTGAATGGGACAAGGCATGCGGAATTAATGGCAATTGATAGAATTTTGGAGGATATAGTCCCCTCTGAGAGAAGAGGTGATATCTCATTCATTGAATCAATATTTTCTGAGTTAACGTTATACGTGACAGTAGAACCATGCATAATGTGTGCTTCTGCAATTAAACAGCTAGGCATAAAGAAGGTAGTTTACGGCTGCCCGAATGACAGGTTTGGAGGAAATGGGACTGTTTTAAGTATACATCAGGACCATATAAATAGAGATTACCAAAGCTACGGAGGTATACTCAGAACGGAAGCCATACAACTACTAAGAAACTTTTATATCCAGGAAAACTTATCGGCTCCCCAACCAAAGGTTAAGAAAAATAGGGAGATCGGTAGTAAGGAATTCCCACCAAGTATAAGTTTTCCGAAGTATATGGATCCTGGTACTTTTGTGGCATATTATGGTAAAGATAGATTAGAAAAACTTTATCACAGCGCATGCTACGAAGTGACTCCCTACTTTAAGCACGGGTATAAACTAGAAGACTATTTGTCCTTAGATTTATTGCTCAACACTCCTTATATAGGACGAATGTACGAAGCAAAAGAATTAGAGTCCAGTATAGCCCAAGATCTACAGGACTTTTTCCCGTTGTTTTATGAGATAAATGATTTCCATAAAGTAGATTACAACAAGAAGGTTTCTACAGTTGATGACATAAGTCAGGAAAGAAAACAACTTTCTCAAAAGAAGAGAAGGTTAAATGAGCATTTTGATTTAGTGGCCAAGTGAAGTTCTGAAATCACTTTACCCCTACAATAATTTTGGCCTTCTTTTAAAGTAAGTGGAAACAGAGGAAACGAAAAAAAAAAAAAAAGGAACATGTAGACGGTACTTTTTCTACTAATTCTATAGGGAAAGGTATAAGACTACTTATAGACTGTATTATATAGACATTTTTAGGTGTTATTATGTCGTTGAACTCTGCGACAAAGTCGTTATCGATTGGTAATAGTACAAGGCAAGGTCATCAATGTGATTACATTGATACAGTAACATGAAAGGCTCTGATGACGAGTACTTTTCTTCCGGTGGAGAGTCAGATGAATTGAGTATTTCATCGTTGGATAGTTTTGAGGGGGAGGAAGCTCCATCTCGAGATAAAAGACCTCGAAGTACAAGATCTAATACTAGAAGCCGAGGTCGAACTGGAACACCTAATGATTTGAAAGGAGCAAGTGGAGGTTATTCCTGGGAGGATCAATACCAGAGATCATGGGAAATTACAAAAGAAGCAGATGATGAAAGTCAATCTTTGGAAGCTATCATACAAACTATGATTGAAAATAGGAAAAAGAAAATTATGAAAAATCCTACGATTCCATTTCAAAGAGGAATCATAAGGACATTGATAGTGATAGTGGACGGGTCAGAAGTAATGCTTGAAAGAGATTTACGGCCAAATAGGTTTTCTATGGTTTTATCTCTGTTGCAAGATTTTGTTGTAGAATTTTTTGACCAAAATCCAATATCACAGTTAGGAATAGTCATGACACGTAACGGGATAGCTACCTTAGTGAGCGAAGTTGGTGGACTGCCCCAGTATCATTTGGATAAATTGAAGTTGTTGAGAGGTAAACAAAACAACAGATATGAGCCCAAGGGAAATCCTTCCCTACAGAATTCGTTGGAAATGGCCAGGTCACTTTTAAAGTATAACTTTGGAAGTGCTGTGAATGATACAAAGAATTGCAAAGAAATACTTTTGATTTTTGGTGCTTTATTCACTAGTGATCCTGGCGATATACACCAAACTATAGATAATTTAGTTAAGGACGAGATACGAGTTAAAGTGATAGGGCTTTCCGCACAAGTCGCGGTCTGCCAGGAACTTGTCAATAAAACTAACAATCCACATGTCAAGAAAGATTCTGTCTCTGATGGTCCATCTACCGACTATGGAATAGTAATGAATGAGGCACATTTCAGAGAGCTTCTAATGGATTGCGTGGTTCCACTTCCTGTGACGACTTCAATGATACAACAAGAGAAAAAGGGTGTTCCTCTTATAAAAATGGGGTTTCCTAAAAAAACCCAGCAATCTTCATCTTCGCTGTCTTCCAATGTAACTTTCAACGTTCCTCAGCTATGCGCTTGTCATCTCGAAGTTTCAAAAAGTTTTGATTCTCTGGGGAATCCACTAAATTCAGGAAAAAGAAACGCTTTTGGCTATCAGTGTCCGCAATGTTACAGCAGAGTTTGTCACTTACCAATAATTTGTCCTGTATGTGGTCTTGTACTTATCCTATCGACACATTTGGCTAGATCTTACCATCATTTAGTACCATTACCTGAATATAAAGAAGTTCCGCCAAGTCAATCATACAAAAGTCTGCATTGTTATGGATGCTTGCTTAGATTTCCAAGCGGCCCCAAAGAATCTGCTAAGAAGAGTAAAATCGAAAATATCACCAGTTCAAGATATAGATGTACGAAGTGCCAACATGATTTTTGTATCGATTGTGACGTATTTGTGCATGAAACACTACATAATTGTCCAGGTTGTGAAAGCAACTATGAATGAAAGTAATCTTACAATATAAAAATTACTAGATGAAAGCATGATACTTAGAACACTTATTTAATGTAATCACCATTATTTCGATCCCCAGGTAGAATTATTACCCCATGATTTTTTATTTCCTTTATTAGTGTCACCCCACGTAGAGGCGCCACCCCATGTAGAAGCACCACCCCATGTGGATGTAGCACCATTCCTTGCACCACCCCAACTAGAAGCGTTTCCCCACAGGGACTTATTTCCTCCTTTTCCACCCCACGTGGAGCCTCCGCCCCAAGTTGAAGAATTACCATTGCCACGCCAAGTAGAAGCTCCTCCGTCTCCCCAAGTAGAGCCCTTTCCGGCGTTGTATCCAGGTGTTTTTCCTCCTCCCCATGAAGAGGCACCACCATTTCCTCCCCATGTGGAGGCTCCCCCACCAACTGCAGGAGTCATTCCACCACTGGATCCCCAAGAAGGCTTGGCAGAGGAAAATGCTGGTCCCCACGATTTACCTTGATTATTGAAGGAGTTAGCTCCCTGAGATGCTGCAGATGACCCAATAAATCTTAAATATGGTATAGACTCACCCTTAAGTAAAACACTTATAGAATTTTTATTAACTTTGACAATCTTTGCCGTCGACTGTAACTCAATTCTTGCAAACACATCGTCGGTATCTTTCACTTTTCCTATTAAACCTTTATAGTTTCCACCATTTATTATTACATCATGGCCAAGTATTTTCTCCCTTCCATTGCTTTTAAATCGAAGAGCCGCATTAGCACCATGATTAGGCGTCTTCACGTTAGGATTCATACGAGTCAAATCGGGCCCGAAAGTTTTAGAGACCATAGAATCCTTTGAAGCAACAGTACTAACATTCATGCAATTAGTAACAAAGACACCCAAGTTTTCCAATATTTCGTTCAGCTTTATAAATAACGAATTTTTATATATGTGTAATACGACGCCCTCTCTTTTTTTGTCCCCAAAAGCTTCTTTAACTGTGTCACCTATTTTTATCGTCGATCCATTCTTGTCAGTTGCTACCTGTTCTCGGCGACTTAATTCAACTTTACCAGCTACCCCCGAAGGTTTTGTTGAGATCAATCTGCCGTCAGAAGTTATAATTTCAAATAAACCTTTTTCAGCTTTTACAACAACACCAACTGTCGCCGCGTTTAGTTGAACGAGATCTTTTAACTCGAAACCTCCGCCCGTAACATCCGCATTCAGCGATACTTCAGTTGCCTTAACAAGATAATTTGCAAATACTTTAATGTCTTGTTTCATTTGATCACTAATTAAAATCACAGACTCTTCATCCACTTGTATGACCAACCCAGTTTCATCAGCATGTTTACCCTCAACCACTCTGACATGATCACCTATGGCAAATACTTTTCGGATATCGTTTGTGGGGACAGTCAAACGTCTACCCAAAAGCTCAGAATCGCCACTGTCCGTCACAACTATCGTAACTTCATTTAAAGATATATTGTGTACTTTTCCCATCGTGCGCGCTTGCTCGCCACGACAGATTTCCACTTTGTCACCGGGCTGAAAGGTCCCAGTTTGCTTATTTTCAGATTTGCTATTCTTGAGAGAAGCAGCTATGTTGGATAGATCAAAACCATCCTCCTCTGCGTCTCCGGTATGGAACCTGTCCAATTCTTCAAGCCTAGGATGAACATCTTTAGTCTGGATAAACTGTAACTTGAAGTCCTTGAAAAGGAATCCATCGATATATTCTTCTCCACGGTAAATGAAGGAGCGGGGTCCTCTTCCAGGTTGGAGGTGTTGAGCATCAAACATTCTAGCATCCTGCTCACTGAATAATCTTGGCGGAGGCTTAATCTTCAGCACAATACGCCTTCCTTCCTTGTCAGTAGTGGTATTCTTACCATAGTCTAATCGAGGAACCAATTTACAGCGCACATCCAAACCATTCTCAGACAAGTTGTCCACAAGCGCAAGGTCACCCTTATATTTACCCCTTGTTATCCTCACATATATGCCTGGGACAATCTCAACGTCCGATGATTTGACCTGTTTAAGAAGGTCCGGATACTCACGAACAGGAACAAGTAATCTCTGCTTAGCATAGACGTTGACCATACCGGACAAAGCCCTTTCAATTGCCTCAGGCTTCTTAGCTTCAATATATATATATCCTCTGAAAGCATCTCGCTGAAAAACCGTCAAAATCTCCAACGGATTTTTCAGTCTCTCTAAAGTCCTCTTCTTAGCATACAATTTACGTACGAGGTCTTTCTCACGACCTGGAGTGCACCTTATTGTATATATAGGAGGATCATTAATAGATGGCATCAATAATTTTTGAGACACAGCTCCACTTGCCATAGTGTCCCCACGGTATACAGAATGTGTCTTACGATAACGTTGCTTCAATGTTTCTGCTAATTCTTCGGCGTCCTGATCCTCTGCATCCTGAAGACGACGGTCAAATTGTCTATGCAATCTATCATCTTGATTCTGCTCTTCTTCGTTACCATCTACTCTGTTATCGTCAGCAATAAATTGCTCTCTCAATAATTCTGCCTCCTCATCATCTTCATCCAACTCGTCTTCTTCCTCATCATCAACTTCTGCCTCAATATCAATAAACTGGTTCGCTCTTCTACGTCTTCTCTTAGATTGATTTCGATTTTCTCCTTCCTGTCCTTCATCCTCATCCTCATCCTCATCCTCGTTTTCCTCGTCATCATCTTCCTCATCTTCACCTTCACCTTCACCTTCACCTTCACCGTCGTCATCTTGTTCACTATTTCTATGTTCGTTTGCACCACTCTTTCCTAAATCGCCTTCCGCCATTTCGGAAGCTTTGTTTCCAATATCATCTTCATTTTCTTGCTCTTTTTTTTCTACGTTAGACGCCTCTTCATTTGTCTTAGACTCCTCTTCTTTCATCGGAAGATTATGTATTTCTTCTGATACAGAAGATGTTGGCCCTCCTTCAGTCGATATAGCTATCTCGCTCTTCTCGTCTGATGTATTCTCTTTTGGGGTCTTTTCTGCATATTCTTCATTAGGTTCTTTATCGGTTTCTTCCTTTTGTTTTTGTTTTTCTCTAAGTATTTGCTTACTAGGAGGCTGGTCTTGATCTTCATTTTGCTCTTCATTACCAAGTTTGCGTTTCTCTCCTACTTGAGATTCTTCCTTTTCGTCGTTTTTAATTTCCTCCATCTCTTCTCTTTCGTCGTCAAACTCATTCTGGTCTCTATCTTCAACGTCATAAGCCTCCTCTTCCGATACATCATCATTAGAACTTCTGTGTTCAACACCCTCCGAAACTACAGGGTCCTCATTTACCTCTAATGCCATAACTGTTTATTTGAAGATGTTCGTTTATTGAAGTTGGGTATAATATCTATTTATATGGTTTGGAGGACGGTAAGTGTGACGGGGATGATCACGTGCAAACAAAAAAAAAAAAGAAAAAAAGCTTCTCTACCGTTTGTGCTAACTTGATGTCTTGAAGCGTAAAGGAAGAATAGAGTAAAGACAAAAAAAAAAATAAAAAATTAAAAGAGGAAGCGAATAGTGAGAATAGGAAATGATATATAACTAGGGTAATGTTTAGCACTTTTAATAGCTGTTTGTGCTTGCGAGTGCAAATGGGCGAACATACAAAAAAAAATTTTTTTGCACCTATTTTAGTCGTACCGGCATAACATGCTTAGTGTATTCAAAAATAAAAAAAAATGAATACTTGCTAATACTGTAAAGTTAAGCCAACGAAAGTCCAGCTTTTTAAACAAAATGTTGGTTTATCTAGTGAGCTTTTGGTTTCATTTATTGGTTCTTTTCGCCTTAGAAGTGTCGGACTTCAAGATTAACGAAATAATGCCAAAAGATCAGAGCCAGCTTATCAAGATAGAAAGTGTAGATAGTCTATCCCCCAAAGATTTTAATAATAAGGATGCTATGTTTTGGTGTGAAAAATGCAATTCTGTCATTATGCATCGTAAGAAGTTAAATACTATCCATAGATCAGGGTTATCTTTATTCGACGAAGGTGAATACAATGATACTTGGTTTGAATTTGAAAAAAGCCAGACTCATTTAGCATTGGGACCCCGAATTCCGGTCACTGGATGTTTGAATAGTATACATGGCGATGGGGGTACGCTTCAGGGTACGATTTCAAAAAGTCTCGGTAACTACTTGATGTTAGACTTAACATATGGCTTCACCGTAGCCAATTACTTTTCTCCACAGTGGGAAAATTCAATAGATATAGCAACGGGATTTACCATATCTGCGACGTTCTCGTGCACTATTCCCTCCAAGGGTGTTGGTCAAATGTTCGTGCAAGCGTTCTTCGATAAAATTGAAGAGGGTCGATATCGATTGTGGAGGCCAACTAGCGAAATAAAGAAATTTGGACATGGCTATAAGAATACTTTAGCTAAAAGTGATTGGAATACAGTAAGCGCTCTTTTGATTCCATCAAATAAGCAAAGGCCTATCATTTCTTGTGTTACGGATCCTAACCAATTAGAGTGTCTTCTGTAGGAAGAAAACTCAATAGCTTAGTTAATGGAAGGTAAGCTTAAGCTTAAGGCCCAAACACATATTATAAGTACAAGAAACGTAATTTAATTAGTTTTTTTTTTATTTCTTTTTTTCCCTTCCTTCAGATAATGAAAGCTAAAAGTTAAGACCCTTTGTACTTCGTATTCTGGCAGCGAGGTCAACAGAAGTAATAAGCGAGACTCTTCGCTTTACTTCTTTTGTCTTTTTTCTTTTTTAAAAAAAAAAAAAAAAAATATCCATTTAGACATCTGAAGGGGCACCGTATCAGTACTATCGCAGGGGTATCTGGATTTCGTCTGAATAATAAGCAAAATCAAAAGATTTTGAATATGAATGACTCACAAATCAAAGATATAGCTCATGAAATAAAGAATTCATTAAAGCAATACCCCGATTTTCCTAGCAAAGGTATTTTATTTGAGGATATTATGCCTATATTCGCCAATGCAGATTTATTTAACAAATTGCTTAATGCATTCGAATTACATTTGAGGGACAAAAAGGTAGATTTTGTTGTTGGACTTGAAAGTAGGGGCTTTCTATTTGGACCTGCGTTGGCATTAAAGCTTGGAGCAGGCTTCGTACCAGTGAGGAAACCAGGCAAATTGCCAGGCGAAACCTACGTAGTTGAATTTCAAAAAGAATATGGTACAGATAAGTTTGAGGTCCAGAGGGGTGCTATACATAAAAACGCTAAAGTGGTTATTGTTGATGACATTTTGGCTACTGGTGGTAGTGCAGAGGGAGCAGGTAAATTAATGAAACAGGCAGAAGCAGATGTAGTTGAGTATCTATTTATCTCCGAATTGGATTTCTTGAAAGGAAGAAAAAAGCTTGACAGTTCTGTATTTACTTTATTGAGTAGCCAACCTAGCAGCTTGCAACTGTGAGGGCACTATATGGTTTAGATAAATAGACATAGGCGCTTGTGTTGCTTGATCACGTTTATAGAATAAATTCGATTTTTCCTCTTGTACCATATTTTATCCACTTTTGAATATCAAGAAAGCTAATTGTCCTATGTAAAAGTAAACGAAATACCCCTGTTCATGTGTAACGTAAGACCCAAAGCTTTTTCCCACAATGACATGCCATGTCGCTCCATATAAATGGTCTAGCTCCTTTTTCAAAAAAGTAGCTATGTCTTTTTCAACTTTATAGTTTTCTATAGCTTCTTGTGACAACTCAAATATTTTTGCTTGAATTTCATCAGCGAGATCAGAAGCCTTCAAGATAGCTATTTTAAAGAATTAGTATTCGTATCAAAATTAGCTGATTCTTCAGTAAAGATATTCACTTACGCGCAGAGGTCCTTTCGGCCATTTCTTGTGTTATGTATATTGAAATGAATATTCAAGACATAAATTGAATCGCACTTCGCGAGCACGCAGTGCTCTTTTTTTAGTTTATTTCAATGGTCTAAAATTCTCCCTTGTTTGAACAAAATCTACACAAATATCTCTTATGATTTCCATTTACATTTCATTTCAGGAAACCTCATTTCCAACATGATATGAAGAGCTATTCATCTTTTCTTCGCTACAGTAGATGGCAGCACCTTACTGTTATGAAGAAATATAGGTTCTACAATGTTATTTGAAAGAAAAAAAAAAAAAAAAAAAAGAAAAACATTCAATCATTTACAAGGAGTACGAACCAGTTGATGAAGTTAGTTTTGATAGTAGTAGAAGCCAATGAAAGCATTCATGATTTGCTTTATTGTGATCTCTTCACTATTCTCAGGTCTACATGTTATGTCATAATAATATGTAGGCCTTAGAATAAGAAGCAGTAGTTTTACCACGAGTTTAAAGGAAAGTAGTATGAGAGTAGTAATTGTATGATAGTAGCGATTTCGAAGAGATTCCTAAAGTAGTAGCTGGTAAAAGCGGGTGATTTTATATTCGAAATGTAGTTTTCGTCGTAATGCGCACTGAGAGAGCTTAATCGGTACAAATTGGAATAGAGTGCTTGAGCATATTTCTATAGGAGAGAATAAAACTGAATGAAAGGGGAAGATGCCAGAAGCAACTGATGCTTCTACTATTTGTACCAACTACCTAATGGTGGCTCATATAAATAGCGTGGCTTACTCGATTTATGGTTTATCAAATTCTAATCCAGAACATGATTTGCTAGAAGTTGAACTATTGATCAGACAAAAGTATCCCCGATGCCTAATAACTTACTACAATAAGAAAATATTCTATTATATGTTTGGTCATGAAGATAATTACGTTCCTATTACCAAAGAGCATCCATCTTTGCACTTGATATATTCACAGAGGGTTCCTGTTGACAAATTAGCTAGTTGCCAAATGACTGCGACTTCTAAAGAACAAAGCAATGATTTAAATTCTGATCCCGACTTAATGAATGCTAGCTTAGGTTTCATAAAGGCAGTTAAGAAAATGGCCTTATACAATCTATCTAAAAGTGAGCTGGTTAAATTGTTCGGCAATCATGCTGTGACAAGAGAGGCCAAATTTTCGAACCGAATTGTATATATTGATGTGGTGCTAGAGCCCAATGGTGATTTATTACTCTCTCTAGCAAAGCGTCCTCTTGTGAATTTGTATGACTCAACGTTGCTAGGAGTTGATGTCATAGAACCTAATAACATTAATTTTGTCTTGTATTTGATACCTATGGGTGTTCGATGTCATCTATACGATAGAGAAAAAATTGAGTCAAATTTTACGACGAAACCGCCGAAGTCTCAGGAAAGCATCTTAAGGCTTATAAAATTAGTTACAGGTGTGGAGATGAAAGTTGGGAACTTGCTATGGGTGAAGTTGAAGCCCGATTTTAAACATTTGAATAACCAGATGTTAAACATTGCAAAATATACAGACGAAACAGACAACAAAAAATTTATTTTGTGGCCGTGGAACTTATGTTTGCTTCAATTCGGTTATAGAGAAAGAGAAGAAGACCAAATTCGTGAAAGTACATGCGACGACCCTTTATCCTTAATTTCGGAATTTATTGATTTGAATATGAATCACTATAATAATAGTATAAATAATAACACATTAGTGGGACATCCGCACAACGAAAGCCTATTTAGCGCGGATTCGATAGCGCTGGCTTCAGGCGGACCGCCAACTGATATCAAACCAGATTCAAATGACCTTGGAAGTAACTATACAACGGATGATTATAAAACTCCAGGAAGCGTCAAGGAGAATAATGAACTCTATGATAAGAAGACGGAGTCTAAAAAAGAAGATATTGGCTTTGGTATAGACGAGGGAATGGGAAACGATATTGGAATGGATGATTTGTTTGGGGGGACAAGCGCAGATGATGAAGACCCAAGGATTGAAGGCAGCGACGTAGATAACGAGGCTAAAAGGTCCGAGAAAGCTGATAGTATGGATGTTGATGCCTCTGTCGGCATGCAATCATTCTCTTCGCAATCTGAAAGAGATACAAAAAAACCTGAACAAAATAGTGCACAGGTAAGTGGTTATCCACAAGAAAATTTTCTTGTTGATATTCCGAGGGAAAAGATGACTATCCCTTCCTTTTCGGACTTAAAGAAAGAAGCGCCAAGTGAATATGAAGACCCAGGAGCTCCCGGGCCATTCATTCAGACACCAAGTGTAATACTGAGAGATTCAAGTAAAACAATACCGAATAAATCATCTATAAGTCTGGAAATACCCATAAACCTGGATAGAGAAACTAAAGATCAAGACGAGAAATCCGTTTATTCACCTATTCCTTTCAACCCGATGATCAAGGACAACATAGATAGCAAATATTTTAGAGGAGGCAAATTTTTTGTTGAAAAAGATCAGTCGCTAATTTCACCTGATAAAAGAAGAGATAGCATAAGGGCGACGAGTGTGAGTGGAACACATCCATTGATGACCTCCAGCTTTCCAAGAAATTCATTTAGTACTAAAAGTGCGACTTCGTTTATGGAAAACACTGGTGATATTATGGGGGTCGATGAGAAAGCAATATCTAGTAGTGACAAGGAAGCCGAGAGTGATGCTGATGATGAAGAAAATTATACCAGTGATGTAGATCAAGACTTCATAGGCAAAGGATCACCTCTAATTACTAATACTGAAAATTATTTACTAGTAAACCAGCAGTTACAACATGATGAGAAGGGAAAGCTTGAGGAGTATCCTTCACCTAATTTAAATACGGGTAGTACCACTTTCAAACAAATCACCCCATCGCCTAAACGTACATCTTCTTCCGTGGTGCTGAATTCTTTTTCTGGCCACGTAGGTAATATTGCGTCACCACTGGATAATGAAGATCAAACTAGTCAGAATTATCAAGAACCTAAAGCTTCAAAGACCACTCAGTTGAACGATTATGAATCAGGAAATGAGCAGAACTTGAACAATATTTTGCCTGAATCTAGCTCTGACGTTTTAGATTCGACCAACGTTCTTCCGTTCATCTTAAGGAGTGTTAATGTTAATACTATACCACTGACTTTTTTTGTTAGAAATAGTAAAATAAAGGAATTGGCCAACACTGCAGACCTTGATGTGGAATCTAGTGTTTATGATGCAGTTGATTATCAAATAGAAAAAGAGGGGGTTTTAATTACCAGTCTAGATCGTCTAGATGAATTGCTAAGATGCTTAGAAGCAAATATAATCTTTGATACAGGTCTTGGTATAAATTTCTATTCTACAGTAGAAGAGTCCACACCCTCGGTCCTCGAAACTCTACAGAATGGCACTTGCGAAGAAACTATGCCTGATGAGAACCTTCTATCTTTTGTATCTGACATATTTCCGTTGTCTTTCAGAATGACATTGAGCGACTTGTGTAGCAACGCGGGACCGTCAAAGGATGGTGCCTCAGGTGTGGATGAAGAATATGAAAAACAAATGAGTTTTCTTGAGAGTATAGCACAAGATAATATTTTTCCGCCGGGTACGAAAATGTCGGAATTAGAGTGGGATTCTTTAAATTTGGGTTTAGAGAAAAATAAGGAAAATTTCAACAACTTTACCAGTGCCAAAAAATTAGAGAATAAGAGTTCTCTGAATTGTGATCCTTTAAATTATTTCTGTACTCAAAAAAACAAATTGCGACTTTTGAAAGGTAAAGAAATTCTTCATTTGAATAAATTGGCTCTCAACTTTTGGTATTATTTGAATTTTTGTCCTCTAAATGGCAAGAAAAATTTTCAAATATTATTAATATCAGAGGAGAACAGTGAAAATTATGGAATGGACTATAATATGGAATTTCTTGACTCCTTGGTTTCCCGATATAACGAAGGTAATTTTGGCACATTGTCAAAGGTGAATTTATCAATTACAGATTCTCGTGCTGATTTGGCAAGCATTACTAATGGGTTGCTTTTATACCGCCTGAATACGGGTAAGTACGATGGTTCTTACAGCGAAATAAACAAAAAGCTCAAATCTTTAGCTGAATTGATAAAACTGGATCTAATTAATAAATCAAATAAGTTCGAATTTGATAGACCTTTATTATTACTATTCATTAATTTCGATGAAAGCTTTAATTCATTGCTTTTGATTTCGAAACTTGTTCATCACTTCAAAACTTACCTAAGTGATAACAAATTGCCGTTGGTTGAAGTTTTTAGCTATGTTTTACCTTGGTCTTCGGTTGTGAAGAAAGTCGGTCAACAAAAACGGTTGAGATATCTTTCAAATTACAAATTTACTAAAATTGCTTCTATTTTATACAACCTATGCCCTAAAAAGTATCCCAATGGAACTATATTAGAAAGCAGTTTTGGTCAACTTCATTCACTATTAGATAAAGAACCGCCTAGAAAATTAAGGTTTGTATCTAGCAATATCAATGGTAATAATGATACTGCTTTCAATGATGATATATTTCTTCATTTTGCATATGACAGGTCATTGGACAAGAAATGGTGCTCGGCCGCATGGTCAGATACACTTGGAAATGTTACACATACGAAATCTTGGTATTGCTCATCGATTCCTAGGAATGCAGATGCAGGCGTACATGACATTGCTGGGGTTGTCGAGGAAATGTGGAATATATCGGTGTCTTTAATTAAAGGGTTGAATGACTTAAATGCTAAGACATCGGCGACCCTAAGTGGTAAGAAGTTTTTGGTTCTTTCGAGAGTGAATAGCGTTATTCCCGACGAAGAATTGATTCATTGGAAAAAACTTTCCGCTAGGAATAAGGACATTTCCTTAATAGTGCTAGCAACTACAAAGTTTCCGCGCTTGCTCTTTAAGACGTATTCGAATGAGGAGACTATGAAAGCCGAAGGTGAGTCGAAGAAAAATGACTCCGACCGAGTTTCAGGCGAAGACGGGCAATCGGATAGTGAGATCCAAAATGTTAATTCGGACACAACGCCAGGACAAACTAAGCTTCAAAATGAGCCTAACTTAAACGTTTCAAATGTTTCAACGAATGCTAGTATAAGTAACTCGGATATGAATATGGAATTGGATCAGCAAACGAACTCGTTTCCTGACAAATTGTTTCTGCAGGATGCGCTGGATTCTCCCATATTAACGGAAGAACTTACCCCAGAGAAGGCTGACGCAGTTAGTCAAGTCCGAGACGAAGATTCCTTATGCGACCCGTTTGACTCTATCTTAGCTGTGATCCCCGAAAGACCTCTTTTCCCTTTTTGTTCGCCAGGGAGATTTGGTGCGAAGATGGGTTTTCTATTGAAAGAATGCCAATGCGCCTATGGTGATGAAGTCAAGAGATACTGGGTGTTTGAAATAAACCTTTTAAGCTGTTCAGAATATTGGAACTCGCATTCACTTATGAGCATATTACTTAAGCAGTTTAGGAATCTTATTGACCTTGGCGAAATCATAGGTTTGAGAGGCATTTTAGACTATAGGTGCAGTAGGAAGACAGCAAATCATGGCTCAAGCGATTTTAAAAAATCTAGCGCCTGTGCACATGGTCTTATGCCATGGCATATAGCAGCTGTCAGCAAAATGTTAGATTATTTGGTTCATATTGAAGTCGAGGAATAAATATCCTGTATATAGCAAAACGCTTATCTTGGTACTAAAAGCTCTGCGCGTACAGTTGATGTTTACAAACATTACAAGCATTACAAACATTAAGCAAACAAAAAGGAACTCACTAAAAGTGTATTATTTGCTTCCCTGGACCGGAATAGAAGGCTATGTTGTACGTTGATCCGGATTCGACTAATGATTTAGTTGATAAGTTAGAATTGGATAATTTAAAAGTAGATGACTTAACTGAATACTCTGATAATGACCCTATATTCAATTCGACTCCCAGCATCGAAATAGGAAGATCAGCAAACAATAAAAAATTAGATACGACTGATTCACCATTAAGGAAATATAGAGGCAGAGGTAGTTTGGGAAGTTCGCCTTCTAGAAGAATAAGGAATGACTACTCGGAACATCTACATAGAATACGAGGAAGTAACAAGAGTCCATTAAAAAAAAAGACAAGAGCTTTGCAAGATGACAGTATTTTCTTGGAAGACCCTTTCAATGTGAGTCTTAGTCTTGATGGGTATGGATCAACTAATGACGATGTTGACGAAGAAATACAAAAAATATTGGATTCGACTTCTGTCAAGAAAGCAACAAATGATGTAGAAGAGCAAGATAAATCGGAATTGTTAATTAGGGAGACTCATAAACTTGTTAACTCATTACCCATATCGACGACCAGCAATAAGGAGGGGGAGATTTACCAGTCCCTATTGACTTCGTCAATCAACAAATTGATTGAGCAGTACGAGAAAACTAAGTCCTTATCGAAACTCAAGACAAAAGAAGCAAGGAACTTGAAAGAGCAAGTGAAAAATCTTGAAAGTAATGTAGAGATTCTTCGGCAAGAAAACATGGATTACAAGCGCGAAATCAGCAGATTAAGAAGCGGGACGAATGAAGACAGTAAGAAGGAGAAAGAACTTCTAAGGACAAAGCTTATTAAATACAAAAATTTAGTCACTGAGAGCGACCAAAAAAATCAAGAGCTTAAACTGCGGATTGAGGAATTGGAGAAAGGGAAGGAAAACCCAAAAAACGAACACTGTTCAGATCGTATTGTAGAACAACCATCAGAAGATAATTACATTGGTCCCGAAGCAAAATACTCAGAGGAATGGAATAAAAAATTTCTGCAGTTGTATAATCAATTCATGGATATATTAAACCGCTCTAACAAGAATGAAAGTCGGAAGAAGGAACCAATTTCTCTGCAACTGAATCAGTATCAAGAGACTACTGCAAATCAAAAGGAAAAACCAAATATGAAAGTATGGGGTATCTTGGATGACTTGGTCAAAGCGGTGATAGAAGAAAAGTCCGAAACCCAACCAGATAACTCCGCATCGGAGATACCAGAGGATAAATCGAGCGAAAAGAAAGATCTCTTAAATGATATTTTGTACGCGGTAGAAAAAAATAATTCCTTATACAGTAACTTGGCCCGCATTATTCACCAATCGCAAACACCACCACAAACAGATACGAAAGGTGGTGAGCCTAAACCTCCGACGAGAGCCTCCAATGTATTGAGTTCGAGTAGTTCATCGGATGCAGAAAATTCATATGAACGAAATAGTCTTACTACTGATAATGCTCCATCTACAACAAAAGAAGCAAAAGCTAAATCTTTAATCCTAAAGTGCTATCTTACGTGCCCACACCTAAATCCTCATAATAAAAAAAGACCCTGTGCGAAGTGCTCCACTTTCGAATCTCAAGTCAATGAGGGTTCAGAAGACAATAAAACAATGAACTTAATGGGCGAATACCAATGGAGTATATAGAAGGATGTCTTTACAGCAAATTTAAGCTCGCATTCTTAGCCAACTTAATTTGTAAACAATTTTTTCAATCATAATCACTTCCCTCTAACTTGTATTGTTTCCTTTTAGTTCCTTTGAAATAGCAATACCGTAAAAAGCAATTCTAATGTTCATTCGTTAACTATGGCGAATTTTTTTTTGTTTACAAATACTCCATAAAGGTTTAACCACTTTTTTATTTTTGTGTAATGTACACGGGCAAGCAATTCCTTTAAGATCAATAAGTTTTCTTCACAACAAAACGAAAGACTGAATCCAAATAAACATAGCTGAGTAGTTTAAAACGTTGCTAAGAACCAAGACACATAAAGAGGTGATTGTACGCGGCTTTTTATACCAACAACGAGGTAATTGAGAGCAAGGTGCCGCCAAGTGCTTCGTTTACTGTAAAAAAAAAAAAGCCTCCTTTTTTTTTTTCTATCGTTAGCTGAAAAGAGAGAAGAGGACCTTGTTAACAAAACAATGCCTCAGACCATTAATAATGAGAATGAATATAGGCTTACACGATCGAAAGCTCTTAATGATCGACAGGTAAATACGAATGAGATAGGTCGATACAGCACACATTTGCAGACAACAGGAAAATCTGTTTCGGCACAAACCCAGCAGTTTGAAAGAGATGATATTAGTGGATCACAGGTAATCAGTGACAATGCAATTGTGGGTAGACGGTATCTAGGAGATGTCTCTAATCAATACGGATTAAGCGGACAAAGAGCAAATGCTAGTAATCGAAAACAAACCTTAGGAAACGCGAATGCACAAATTCAGCCGCAACACAGGATCTTGGTAAAACCAGAGATGATAGTGGGAGAGAATGAAAAGCAGGATGAGATGCATAAAGAGTATGGACCTTCGAAAGACGAGGTCAACAATCAATTTTGTCTAAATAAGTCATCAACAGTACAAGCTAGTTCAGAACTAGGGTCCTCATCATTTTCTGAAAACTTTTCAAATAAAAATATTGCTCTTCCCACAAGATTACCACAGAAAAGACAAGCTACCGAGTCGTCTACGAATTTAGTAGAAAAATTGCACGTTACAAACCCTCATGAGAATCTCTCGCATAAAAAATCAAGAATTATAGACTATGAATGGCAAGATCTAGATGAAGAGGATATGGACGACCCGTTGATGGTAAGTGATTACGTCAATGACATTTTCCGTTATTTGCATGAGCTAGAACTTAAGACCCTTCCTGACTCGCAATACTTATTCAAGCAAAAGCATTTGAGGCCGAAAATGAGATCTATATTGGTCGACTGGTTAGTAGAGATGCATGGTAAATTTCGCCTTTTACCTGAAACCTTATATTTAGCCATAAATATAATGGACAGGTTCATGTCCTTGGAAATCGTGCAGATCGACAAGTTGCAATTGTTGGCAACTGGGTCGCTATTCATTGCTGCCAAGTTTGAAGAAGTGTTTTCCCCATCAGTAAAAAACTATGCCTATTTCACTGACGGTTCTTATACTGAAGAAGAGATATTGCAAGCAGAGAAATATATTTTAAAAATACTAAATTTTGACCTCAATTATCCTAATCCCATGAACTTTTTACGCAGGATATCCAAGGCTGATGACTATGACGTGCAATCGAGGACGTTAGGCAAATACTTGTTGGAAATCTCAGTAGTCGACCATAAATTTATCGGCATGTTGCCTTCACTATGTGCGGCTTCTGCCATGTATATCGCTAGACTAATTTTAGGTAAAATGCTTCTGTGGACTGGTAACTTAATCCATTATTCCGGTGGCTACAGGGTAAGTGACATGAGAGGTTGTGTGGAGATGATGATAGAGTATTTGGTTGCGCCAGTGGTGCACGACGAATTTTTCAGAAAGTATGCCGCCAGAAAATGCATGAAGGCAAGTATCATATGTAGAAGTTGGGCCAAAAAGATTGTTTCAGGGGGGGTCGATGTTTTCGCTGAGGAATTGCACAGTAACAGAGCTGGTGACATTGATGAGTAAATTGCATTGTTATAACTTTTTTGTAGGCATAATTCTTTGTAACTATCTATTAGTTAATATACTAAAATCCGTAAAATTTAGATCCAGAGTAACAATTTTAGATGGCGCTTTCTTTTTGCTTATTTCTTTTTTATTTTTTTTTTTTAAATCGCTTTGTTTTATTATATTTTGTCTTATTTTATTTTTTTTCTTTGACTGTGTGTAATGCGTAGACTTGGTTTGTTGATAATTCGCGCGTATGCTTAGAAAAGTCTGATGAAGTAGTTATCAAGAAACGCGATGTTTGATGGAACTGTGTACTTAGTGATAGAGTCGAAGCAGTTTCATGGAGATGAGGTGGAAAAAATTAAAGATATTATAGAAAAAAATAACGATGAAGTTTACATTAAAGAAGAACATGATAACAAAATTAACTTTTTAGACAACTTGGAAAAAGAGGACGAGGTAAAAATAGACCATATAATTAGTGTATCAGTAGAATTCATTGAGTACAGCATTGCGAAACAGACCTTTATTTCCGTTACAACTCCGCAATGGGTATATGATTCTTATGCAGAAAGGAAAGCAGCCAATCCTAAACTATACAATCCAGATCCCAGGTACTTCATGAAGGATGTTTTTGTTTGTGTTGCGGATAATTTACCGCAGGGAGACAAGGAAGTAATATATGGAGGAGTCAAAGCATTTGGGGGACAATTTTTGGATGATTTGACGCGCTATACCACTCATTTGGTTGCGATTGATATGAATAATGATAAGAGTATTGTTGCAGCTAGTGTAGCTAATCTTTCCTCACAGGAAACAGAGGATGGCTCAAAAGTAGACATTAAAATAGTTTCGCCCTATTGGATCGATGAATGCATAAAGGTTGGTAGAAAAGTAGATGAGGGACCTTACCTTTTGAATTCTTCTTCGGAAACTTTCACACACTACGAAGATATGGGCATTCATCCCTTAGTTAAGGATAAGCACGTATTAGCGGTAGAAAGCGGTGACTGCAGGTTTTTTTATGGGAAAGTATTTTATATTTCTACTGACTATGAAATCTCGGATACTTTAAGAAATGCGATCGAGACTTTAGTCGTGAGCCATGGCGGGAAAGTGGCTAAGGACTTTAATACCGAAGATATTGATATCTATATATGTAAATATCGCTCAGGGAATGTGTATCTTGCCAGCTGTTTGTCGAACCGAATAATCGTGGGAAATTTACAATGGTTCTATTTTGTGGTTACCACAAATGAATGGGTTCTACCTATCAGCTCAAACTTATTGTACTATCCTATTCCGCCACAACCTTTACCGGCCTTTGAAGGATTGAAGATTTCTATTACAAACTACAGCGGTGACGCGAGATACTATTTGTCTAGATTAATATCTATCTTAGGAGGCACTTTTACAAAAACTCTCACGCGAGAAAACGACTATTTAATAGCTGCTAGTCCTAATGGAAAAAAATTCGAGGCTGCTACTAGGTGGAGCCATAAAGACCATTCAGTCAAGATTGTGAACCATTTTTGGTTAGAAGAATGCTACACTAATTGGTGTCTTCTTGATTATAAGAAATCTCACTATCAATTTTTTGGGGACGGAATAAAAAGTATTGAACGTCTACTTGGTAAAACAAAATTAAACACAGAACTAATAAGGGAATCGGCTAAACAGAGTAACGGAGAAGATAATGAAATTAATTCCGCGTCGCCATATCAAGAGTCAAATGAAAATGAAGACACTAATACAAGAATAGGCCTCAGAAAAAGCTCAGAAGATTTAGCTAATTTGCAAGAAGCAAGTAAATTGGGTCGAGAGACCCAACTAAAAGGACCATTGAGTTCAGAAAAAAACGACGCCTCGCAGATGCTTGAGAAGGACTTGAAAGCTTCGGATACTATGAGTGATAACGAGCCACAAGAAAATAATTCCGAGATAGAACTGCGTCATGTTTCTGAGAAGGCTGATAAATATACTGAAGTTATGAACGAAGGACGTAGCCAAAGATCAGCCAAAAGAAAAGCTGTCAATAAATTACATGTGGATATGAGTGACTTGAATGAATACCAAATAATGGCCAAGAGCTCAAGGAAAATGAAAACTTTTATGGAAGATATAGAAAAAGAACTAAACAATAGAAATGGCGACAAAAAACCAAAGTTAGACGACACAACTAAGAAACAAGTACCGAAAGGAGACAAAGCCGAGAAAATGAACATATATGCCATTGTAACGGGATCAGAAAATATTATATCATTGTCTCGTCATGACATTCATCTATTGAATAATGTTGGTATTAAGGTTTTGACCGACAATTCCTCATGTCAGTTAAACACATTATTTGCTCCTAAGGTACTTAGGACAGCAAAGTTTTTGAGTGCCCTTTCCAAAGTAACGAAAATAATTCATCCCAAATTCTTGTTGGATGTTTTGGACGAGCTCCATGCATCAATTGAAACCGGAATAGAGAAAGTTCTCGCGAACTATTCAATAGATGACTATTCTTTGGAAAAAATGTTACCAAAGAATTCTCTAGGGAGTGAACTGGGAATTGATTTCTTAGACAATCGAACCTTTAATAATTTATTAGTGAGCCCCAACAAAGGTAAAATTTTTAGTAAATTAAGAGTGAATTTGTCAGTAAATCTTAACGGGGGAGTTCAAACAATAACAAAGATTTTATGTGATCACGGTCTAGAGGAAGCGAGAGCACTTAAGAATTCATCCAGTAATATGGGGAAAAAAGTTATAATTAACCATGATGGAAAAGCGATTCTTATAGCTAATAAAGAAAAAGATCCAGAGTTAATTAAAAAATTTAAACATTACGTGGATAATGCAGTCGTTGTTGAGTGGGACTGGTGCGTGATGTCAATATTTAGAATGAAACAAGAAGATTTCAAGAGATACACTCTTTAATCTGACGGATAACTTAACCACTGCGTAATTACACTCCACCTGCTACATTTCGTATCCTTTTATTTTTATTTTATTTTATTTTATTTTTTTTTTTTTATTTTTGGTCTCCCTCTCTTGACACTTCTCAACGGCACTTTATGTAATGAGTACAGAACTTCACAATACAAAACCTAAAAACTATATATCTATAAGACTTGGCCCATCGTTACTTTTTGGCTCTTGATACTGCGAAGGATTTACGTTTCCGAAACCGTAACCTGTATGATTAGAATTCATTTGATTTTGATAACCAATTCCAGTATTCAAGAACGGATTCCCCGTAGCATTTGAACTCAATCTTGGAGGCTCAGAAGGAACCTGCTTAAAACCAGTACCGCTTGAATTAATGAACAGCTGGGTCCTAGTGTGCTGGTGTGGAATTCTCGTGGCACCAGTATTTCCAAACGTATCAACTCCTGTACCCTGAGCTAACAAGTTGTTCAACTCCGAATGTGTGCTGTCATTATACCTCGAAGAGGATGTGTTCTGAGGCTTAAGCTGGGTTGGTTGTTGGCCGAGATTGTTGGCGAACAGGTTTTTGTAATTATCGGAAGTCTGTTGCCTCTGTAATTCTTGTTGCCTGAACATTTCCTGCTGCCTAAGCATTTCTTGTTGTCTCTTGAGCTCTTGTTGCCTAAGAAGTTCTTGTTGTTGCTGAAGCAGACGCTGTTGTTCTTCCTGCTGTTTCTTCTGAGACATATCCATCAATGTTTGACCTGCCTGTCCATTTTCATCACCTGAAGGCAATGCAAATGGATTATTCGAGCCAGTCTTTAGCGGATGTAAACCTTGAGTTGGCTGTTGATCTGGTTGATAGTTGAAACCGGTAGTTTGTGCTTGTTGTTGCGCCAATTGATTTGGATCTATCTGCAGGTCATAAGGATTATACACGGCTGCCGCCATCGGATTTTGACCAATGTCACCAAACATATCATAATTCGTTTGCACCGGTTGAGCATAAGTAAACTGTGGTTGCTGTACAAGTCCCGTCGCAGCATAATACTGAGGCTGCATATATTGCACCTCATTATCATCCTGCAAGTCTAGCAAGTTTGAATTTTGATTATTTCTTGCTTTCCTCATCTCCTCTTCCTCCATCGACAATCTTAATGCAGCCTTTAGGTCGTCATCGTTTTCCTTAGGTCGGTTGGATTCTTCCCTCGCCGTCAACTTCGAAAGTTCTAAAGCACGCTCCAACTCGGGATCATAATCATCATCATCAGCTGTGTTTCTTCTTCTTCTTGGTGGTGGACTAAATCCATTTCTTCTACCTGGTCTCCCTCCGAGCGACCTTCCTGCTGCTTCTCTTTCCTGTTGTATTCTCTCGTCATCGATCAACAATGACACCAACTCCTTAGCCTTGACTCTGACAATAGCTCCTTGATCAACACCAGCTTCATCAAAATGTATAAATTCCCGAAGCGTTTTGATGATATACAAGTTGTCTTTTGACCAAAGTACACATTTTTCTGATCCGTATCTCACAAGATAGTCCAATACAGTTAATGATTTCGCCACATGCCTCCAATTTTTGCCTTTATCATTAAGACGACGATCAAGCATATCCATCACCTCTAAAAAGTCCGTTTGCGATTGATAAGTAGTATTTCCGATTTCTTCCATTTCATACGTTGAAGGCCCGCTTGGCTCATTGGATGTAGCATTTCTCACAAGCACCTGCACCGACGAGTATCCATTCGTTAAGTTCTTAATAGAACGTCTGAGTGACTTCAGCATCTTTCTTTCTGAAAACCTCTCCTTTTCTTTTCCGTTAGGAACGTAATACTATAAAAAAAATTACTTATGCTGTATTAATGATCAGGGTACTCTAATCAGGTTCCGAAAATTTGAGGTTTTGTGTAACTTTCTCCGAGATCGCCAGCAATGCGCAACTATGCGACCAGAATCTTCTTCCAAGATAAACTGTAGGTTCGATGTAATGGTGCTGAGAGTAGTAGAGTTTAGAGGGGATTCGACATTGCTACAGTTCTTTTTAATAGAGAGCTGAATGCTTTATTTTCAATTTCATTTCTAAAAGGTCATTTTTTTTACCACAGTTGAACTTAAAATAGGAAATAGAGTAATACTAGACTAGAGGGCACACGGCAACACGAACATTTTAGATGATAGTCAATAATGTTCCTCATAGAGACAAATTTCGATTAGGGGAGCAATCAAGACTAGGAGCGAGCTTTTGCTCACACTCACTTACACTCACTTTGTCCTCTTGATTTGTCTTTCTTTTTTTTTTTTTTTTTTTTTTTTTTTTTTTTTTTTTTTTTTTTTTTTTTTTTTTTTTTTTTTTTTTTTTCTTTTCTTTTTTCTTGCTAGCCTGATCGCAGCCCTTTGTGCTATTAGTTCTCATCCAAGGACCCTTAAAGCAAGCTCTACTGTAGCAAAAGTACCGGCAGAACAAGGAGTGGCTCTAAGCAAGCAAGGTATTATTCCCTTCCAGAATCCACGTAAACCACCTTGTGCAAACACATGTTTCAGGGCCAAGATTGCACTTCCTCTGAACAAGGAAGCAGGACCAAACTTATCGCTTTGCACATTGGACTTTATGACATCGAGGGGGTATGCAGATAACCACAAAGCATTACCTGCAGCTGCACCGCAAGCAAGTAGTTGAGGGGGTGCAATTTGATCTCTTGACTGAAGATTCTTAGATTTCAAAAGTGAGCTGATAAGATACTCATAGGTAAGAAACCACACCCCATAGGATTGAATTTCTCTTAGAAGGGTGATGTTAAAACCTCTATATATCCCTCTAATGATACCATTAGAAGAGTAGAGGTTTCTTACCGTGCTGCGGATCGATCGAAACTCGTGCTTTGTATTAGACTGGGACAAAATCCTTAATTGCTCAATTGGAGAAGCAATTGGAGTATTCAAAATACCAGCACATGCACCTGCAATATAGACCTGAGGCCATAAATTTAAACGGGATTGTCCACTGCTGCGTAGTAACTGACGCTGTGCTTCATAGAATCCGTAGAATTGTAAGGATACACAGGCGCCCACACCAATAAGTGGTGCTGATGTACCTTTATAAAACGCGAGTGGACCCTCATATTTGAATACATTTTTGATGACTTCAACTGAGTTAGTAGGCCTGACTGATGTTTGGAGCCTAACTTTGACTAGATCAGCTGGTTGCCCAATTAACACTTGTGCTACACCACCAGCAAATCCAGCGATAGTATCTTTGACTTTCCTCGATGCAGAAGAATCGATTTCAGCCATAGTACAACTTTTTAATCAACTGTACCCAAAATCTTCAGCATCATCTCAGACGGACGTTATCTGATCAAAATTATCATCACGCGACATTATATAACTAGCTTAAGTCTATTTACTATATGCACTCTCAGTTTTCATTGTTAAGTAAACCACCAATCGATAGCAACAGAGACTTTGACATACAACGCTGACCTTCACGTTTAGGTAACAGCACACTATTTTCTTTGCTCGAAGCGGATTTTCTAACGGGCTTAGATGACGTAAAATCAATGCTAAGTGGTGGCGCACTTCTTTCTTTTTTCCACATTGTAGTGATCCTTTCTGTATTTCCAGCGTTCACCAGATGCATAGGAGTTCTGTAAAGCAGCGGAAGCTTAAAAGCAGGACTAATCAGTCTATTAGATACGACTGAAGGCACAAAGTGCCTATTGCTGGGAAAACCTGGTATGTTTGGAACAGGTTGAACATTAGGATTCGAAGGTGGCATTTGACTAGGAGTTGAAAATCGAAGATCTCCCGATACCATTGGTGGAGCCCCAATGAAAGACCTGTCATTTGCATAAGGTAACTGATGCAAAGAGTTTAGTGGGTGAATAGGCTCCAAGTGTTGATCCGGTGAAATTCTCCGAAGCGACCCAAGTGGCCTCTGTCCTGACGCATTATATTCGCTGCTGGTGTTGTGAAGAAAGGAAGGTAACGAAGGCAAAACCTGCTTGGATTGAGCAGAAAGCCTCGATGCCGACGAAGACCGTCTCACAACGGGAGAGCCTTCCACGGAGGACTCGTTAGCGTCAGATGATGATCCATCTCGACTAGCAGAAACATCCTTTTCTCCTTTGTTTGATGAAAACATATTGCGCCTCCTCCGCTTGATCATGTTTTTCTTCATTTTGATGGGTCGGTGAGACCCATGTAACTTATAATATAATCCGCACGCATTGCAAATAGTATTCCCAATATCGTCTCTACGCCACAAAGGGGTTATTGTAGACCCGCAATTATAGCACGCTATAGATAGCGCCTCTTCTCCAGTCTCTGGTTTAGCAGATTCATCTTTTTCCTCGAACAAACCCTTTCCTTGTCCCTTGTCCTTATGTTTCGTATCCGAATTTTCTCGCTTAATTACGATCCTATTATTAAATACTGGACATCCTTTGCAGGAAGAAGATCCCCCTGTGCCGTTACACCTATCGTCACCCGTGCACGATCCCATCTCCTCCTTCAGCAAGCTTGTAGTATTGGGTGGTCTTTTCAAATTAACCGGTCGATGCATCCGGTTAGACCTAAAGTAGAGCCCGCAGGCATTACAAATAACAGTTCGATCTGGTGTTCTTCTCCATAACGGTGTCTTTGTAGTCCCGCAGTTCGAACATTGATGTTTGTCTTCACCATTACTGACAATATCTACTTTTTCACCAATTTCATTTTCATTTAGCTTATCCTCCCTCTCTGAACTGATTTCTTTTTTTGGGACTTCCTTATCCGCTTCCCCTTGAAGGACGTTTGTAAACTCACCCTCTTTAGGACTTCGTTCGTTGCTCATTTATATCATACGGCTTCTTCACTTTTTATCCCAATGCTTTCTAGCTATTTTATTTTATTTCACTGCAATTTTCTAGTTAGCCTTCAACAATATGCAGGAAGATCTATTTTTGGTCTTTCTTTCTTTTTTTTTTTTTTTTACTCTTTCTTCCTCCCCCTCTTTTTAACCCTACTGCTTGTTCTTCTAGAAGCTACGAACTTTTTTACTGTGGATTATATGTCTACGAAGAGTGAAAAGGTGAATGTCTGTTAGTCAATTACCGAAAAACGAACCTGCGAGAGCTTATGCTCACCCCCGGACACTACTCGTTTATTTGATATCTGATAACAAAAGTATGCCCTAACCAATAAATGAGCAGGAATTAGTAATTTTTAAAAAAAATTGGCCTCTGCATTCAATAGATTCTTTCGCTAAGCTCTTCGGTAGGGGTCGTGCTCAGTAACAAACGATTCGGGAGATAAAGGGGGGAGAAGTTTTGAAGACACACTTAGTCACCTGATCGCGCATCACATGAATCGTCTGGGGACCAACATTGCCGATTGAAACGAGAACATAGACGAGCGTGTTCAAGGCAAGAGCAGGATTTACAGGTTAAAAGTTACAGGTTAGATATTTACAGGTTATGCCAGACAGATTGGATTCGCGAGTCGGACACTTTTGCGAGAGTCGCGTCTCCCTTTGTTTACAGCAAGAACAAGAAGTCTGAAATTAGGTTAGAGGAGATTGCTGGAGGAAGATACAACCCAAAAAGGAGAATAAGCTAAAGAGAGTGAAAGGATTCGAGTTAGAGGAAATTGACCTTGTAAGAAGCAGTTAAGGGAGAAAAGAAAAAAGGTGACGAAATTTGGCTGTAAACAGAGTTGCTACAATGAACTCGGATGGCCCACCAAGATCGACGGGCGCACAGACGACTAGCTCACTTGGCAGTTCCGCAACAGAAGGTACTAATGAGACGTCTTTTCATGAATTGAATAGCAGGGAGAGCAACAAAGGAGAAAGATATGGAGAGAATAACCTAGGGGAGAAGGAAGAAGGGGCAGAATATAAACATGAAATTGACTTGCGTAAAGACAGTAGCGGAATGGACTACTTTAACAGTAATTTTTTCTCCAGGTCCTTCAATTCTTTAATACTTGATGATCTCGACGATGATAAAGACAGAAGACATAGATCCAGAAAACTGTTGTACAAGTCACCTTCATTCAATGTAAAAGAAGATTATTATTCCAGCACACACGCAGATGCACACGATGGATCCAGAGAGGGTAGGGAAATTGAGGATGACGAAGTAATTGAAGCTGTTAAACGGGAGTTTATTTTTGCACCTCCTGGTCCCAGGAATGGATCTACTACTGCTAAGGAGAAAGCGACTAAGGGACCAGGTAAGAACACCAAGAGTAACCTGTGGCTCAAAAGGTCTTCGAAGAGCTTAAATCTCTCCATAGATTCGTCTATTAGCAACCATGAAATCCACAAGACTAGCGATTTATTACGGGGGGCGCATTCTAGTATAGAGAAGGAAAATGCTGGGTTTGAACCCGAGTTAGATACACATAGCAAAAAAGAGAAGCAAGAAATGACTGGCGAAGTAGGGTCCCAAGATATTATGACGACACCTTTCAACAAGCATAAGCGACCTCATGAACTAGTAAGTCAGTCTCCCTCGCCTGTATCAAGTGAACAATACGCGTCTAGGCTTGCCTCTGGTGATGACAAAAATACTCAGTACACCACCAAGCCATTTGCTGGACAAGGCGACACTGGAATTGATACTGATAATAAGACGCCACTTTTTTTCTCCATTCTGAATCAATCAGCGGGGTATTCCCCATCGAAGCTCTCTACGAAAGGTCTTAAAATGCTCAAGAGCTCCGAGGATTTTGCTAGTCTCTATCCTAATTACCTCGATAAGAGCAAACTGCCACGAAATCATCGCAATAACAATGAGTATACGATATCCCATTCGAAACCTACTAGTATCACAAATAAAAACCTGGCCCATGGTAGCAGAAATTGTATTAGCAAGAAATCAAAGAGCCCCTTTACTTCGTCATTTTCGAACTCATTGAACCTAATGCCACCCGCCCAGGAGGAGTTTGATTTGATGGACGTAGATGATGATAGCCCTTCAAGACCAAGGAGACGCACTGGTGCACTGTCTCCTATCTTGTATGGCTTAGAAGATAAAGATAATGATTTAAGAGAGAATACCCTAAAAAGTCCGGACTCTGTATCAGAAACCTATACCAGAAGCAACATGGCTACCAGAGACGATTCCGCTAGTGGCTTGAAATCCTATCAATTCGTGAGACCTCTACAAACTGCTTTTAAGTCTACCGGATTGATAAAGAAAAATTCAGATCAATCAATAGAAGCAAAGACTAAAAAGCTACCTCCAGAAACTCCAATGAAAAGGCATCCTTTGGCGCCAATTAATGATTTTTCCATGAACAAACTGGAGAGTTATAGAGGTCGCTTATACTCAAATAAATTGAAAGACCATGAAGGAGCTGGTTTCGACGCCTCTTTTGGAGATGATGATGCTGACGTATCAATTGAGATAGGGAGGAATAAGCAAATTAACCTGCCTGATGGAGATAATGACTCCACTATAAACTTATTTAAGGAGGACTCGACGCAAAAATATAATAATGAGGACAAGGATTTGCTACCGGAGGATTTGGATATCGATTTGACTCTTGGTGACGCGATACCTGATACGCCGACCAAATCGGTCAAGAAGTCTAATTCAACACCAGCAAATTATAGTCCTGGAACGTTTAAAAATTCAAAGGAAATACCTTATACCCGTGAAGAAAATGTAAATCCTAGAATTAAAAAGCTTAGAGAAATTAGGCCACTTTCATCTTTGGCCTTCCCCAAGATAAAAATAGAAGAGCCTTCAACCCCAACGGACAGCATTATGAAAAAGAATTTTCCATATTATCTGAATGCAAAGGATATATCCCATTCGAAGTCCTTCTCTTCAGGCCAGAATAAAATACCAGGCCTTGATGATCACCTTATCGGTAAGTTCGGTATCAGAAACCTTAAGTTCCTAGGGGTCGGGGAATTCTCGGCTGCTTTTGAGTGCTCGTTTCAGGATCAAAAATATGCTATCAAGAAAACAAAGAGGCCCATTATTGGTAAATTAGATCGTCAGAGCATACTAAATGAAATTGAAGCTTTGCGAGCTTTATCATCTGTAAAGGACAACGAATTGGTTAATTTTCAAGAACAAGAAGAAGGTAAAGACAACTTAGTTTACTTCATAGAAGCCTGGGAGTTTAACAACTACTTTTATATAATGACCGAATATTGTGAAGGTGGCACTCTTGATGGATTTTTGGAGGAGAATAAAAACTACAAAATCGATGAGTTCAGAGTATGGAAAATATTGATAGAAATACTAAGTGGTTTGAAATTTATACATCTGAAGAACTATATTCACCTAGATGTCAAGCCAGAAAATATATTTATCACTTTCGAAGGTTACCTTAAGATTGGTGATTTTGGTCTCGCAACAAAATTACCTATAGTTGACAAAGATTTTGACAAAGAAGGCGATAGAAATTACATTGCACCAGAGTTACTCAGCGACAAAACGTATAGTCCTTTCGCAGATGTGTTCAGCGTCGGTCTTATTATACTTGAGATTGCTGCCAACATAGTTCTTCCAGATAATGGTTCTCCTTGGAGGAAGTTGAGAAGCGGCGATTTATCAGATGCTGGTAAGCTCTCCAGTGATAATATAAGTGATTACTTACAGCACCAAAATGTCTCCTCTTTGTCTTCTTACACTTCCCTAGATTCAACACAGCAACGGTTTTTCAGTACCCAAAAACCCTTCAGTAGTAAGTCGGCCAATATGTTGCATTTGATCCCAAGTTGGGCACCAGATTTTCTAGTCTCTCCAGAATCTGATAACTTGGATGTCTTGGTCGGCAAGATGATACGACCTAAGCCTTTTGAAAGACCATCTGCTAAAGAAATTTTGCAAATGCCTGAGTGTATCATTATTGAAAATAGACGAAAAGCAGGAGCGACAATTTTCGAAGGTGAATTTGGCCCTGGTAACGATGAGTAATACGTATATTTAAACTTCATAGAGTATTTATGATACCCATTATATCCCCTTAGCTTATGAATATATAGACCCGTGATTATTTAAATCCATTTTAGACAAATCTACATCCGATCAAACAAAATGATGTCGCTCGTTTATTCGACTTGTTCGATTTATTCTAATGCTAATCGTCAATTAAATGCCAGCATACTACTAAGCATAAAAAAAAGAATAAGAAACAAAATAGTCCCCGCTAAAGGACTGATCACCTATCTTACTAAGAAGCTCTTCACGTTTTATTGGACTTGAGAGTATCCAGTGAATGGATTAGCATTCTTGGACTTCAAGTACTCATCAGACTTCATTTGCCAGTCTCTGTTCATTGTGACAGATTCAGGGGCTGTAAAGTATCTAATGAAGCCAAACAAGCCTACACCGGCAGCGAGACCTGCAACTGTTCCCCAGAATACTTTGTTCGCCTCACCAGGACCATATAATGGTTTTCTAGGTCCCCATTCCCCATATGATATGTAGTACACTGCTTTTTTCTCCGCTGGGGTTAATTCTTGCCAAGGTAAAGTCATTCTTGTTTTCAAATCTTCTATTAAAACACCTTGCTCATCCTTTGGCATAGTTTCCCATCTTTTTGCCAAATCTCCTATGTAGGCATTGGACAATGGTCTTGGAGTTGTTTTAGCAACTGTGCTTTGACTACGGACAACTAACCTTTGTAAGTTTTTGCTAATCATTTCTCTATTCCAAGTGTAGTAGTATTTTAATCAGACAACTCTATTTTCATTTAATAGTTTTCCAAGCTTTTGTGACGAAAAAGAAAAATCCTTCTCATGATTGGCCCAAAAAAAAAAAAAAAAAAAGGCCTGTCTATTAAAAATTTGAACAGGCCACTGCATTCTATTGATTAGAAAAACTATAGCGAACGAGTATCACACTGCAACACTTGTGCGCAGAGGTCCCTTTCAAGAAACTTATCGTTGATTGAGGGCGGAGAACCGGTTTTCTGCTGTATATTCTTTTGTATTTACCTCTATTGGATAGGTCAACGATTCTCTAACAATTTTTACTTTGGAAGCACCTTAAACATAATTCCGTTGTTTGAATTTTCTCTTGTCTGCTTGGCATTCACTTTAGGCTCCGATGTGACGTGCTAAATGAAACTTTAGGAACGAGTTATCTACCTAGACACTATATGGCTTCTTTGTAGGAATAACGGACTACAATATGTCGGTCTCAGAAAACTTGTTCGCTATAAATGTAATCGGATATGACAGTTCTTCCGGACTGGAAAGGCCCACTACAAAAAAATTCCATCTGTGCAATTGTAATGCGATCTATAAACATCGTATGAACAGTACAATATACTAGTATGTGAAAAACTACCAACATAAGCCTCTGGGAAATTGACATCGAAACTAAAAAGTGCGTGGAAAAAAATTAAGAGCTCAACTATGCATTGAATAGCCGGAGAGCAGCAGTTGCCTTTTTAGGTCTGTAGAGGCAAGTCTTTTGAAATCATTGCCTTGAATTCAGAATAGTGCAGGTCCTTATGGACAATTAAAAAAAAAAGATACAGCAGGAAAAAATAACAAAAATAACGTTCTAAAAATTTAAAAATTCAGATAGCCTCAGGTCTTGAAAAATGATATGAAACTATGGTGTTTCAAAATTCACAAATTCGATTCCACCGCTATAATTTTCCTCTTCAATTGCGACTCCGGTACATCATTTATAGATATGGTAATGCTGTCGCTTTTTATCTTGTGTAAATAGGAGACGAAATCGACAACGGAACCACCCACGCCAAAGTACATATTTTTGGCTGCCACTAGAGCTAAAGGTATTTTTGATGAAGAGGCAGAAAGTATATGAAGAATTATTTCAGACACCAAGAGTTGAGAATTAGGTGAATAGATAGTCTCCGCGCTGATCACTAAGTCTATAGCATCTTGTGATAGCAAGTTAAGAAATTGTCTTCCCCATGGGCCAGAAATAAATTTTAAAGTGATGTTAAAATAGGATAGCTGATTTTTAAATCCCTCCAACAACGCGTGAGTTAATAGAAGTTCATCATTCTGTACCACTGGATTGTCCTCTCCTTGCGTTAAAGCCGTAAGTTTTTCTGGAGGAAGCGTCAACGCCCAATTGATAATTAAGTTCGGCACTGTAGCTAAACGAAAAACATCATAGTTGAAATCTGTGACAGTGAAGACCACCTCATCTCTATTATTTTTTTCAAACTTGTCTTTCAAAAGAAAGCAAGTAGGAACAGCTGTTCCGCACCCTAATTCCAAGATGTTTTGAAACCAAAACCTCCCGTCATCAATTCTGCGCTGGAATTCATCCACGAGATCATTGGCTCCTTCCCAAGTCTTAAATCCTCCTTCGTATATTCCGCTTTGTAAATCCAGATTACTGTCACTATCATCCAACAAAACCTTAGCCACCCTCTTGTCTTTTATTGCTTCGTCTTCCATCATTACTTGATGTCGAATATCGAACATCTCCCTTCTGTAAACTACATTATGACCTCCTGGTGTAAAAAATGGCTTGAAGCTGATCCTGCTTCCCAATAGCGAAGTAAGAATCTCTTCCAATTTCCAACTTTTTGGCTCATTTTCTTTGTCATATAAAGGATCCTGATCAATTGCTAATGAAATTCCTTCTTCACCCGAGGTTCTCTCTTGCGTGTACGCTATCTCATTGTCGCTACTCTCCTCTTCTGTGAATCCAAATGCAAAGGACATCTTCTCTTTATAGCAAATCCTGCATTAGGACTAAATTTTTTTTTCACTGACCTTTATAATCCTTCTTGGGTAGCTTTGTCTTTTTTCTACAGGAAAATATGCCATCTACTAGAGTTTTGTACACGTCTATACGCCCCATTCTATTTAGTGCTTTCTGTATGTATTCCAGCGTTTGTAATCATGATTTTGGTTCAGCATTAGCCTTACGGTGTTAGCATGTTAGAATGCCGGATGCATGGAGGCCGTAGTTTTCTTGTCGCTCACTTATTCGCAACCATACACCTGTGACTCGCCTATTAGAATGGTGCTTCTCTACAACTTCCATATGACATAGGTCTAGGGAATTCCTTTTTCCTTCAGGGATTCGTAGACACCCCAAATTGTTTGTGGGACCTTTATATAAATTATTTAAAAAAAAAAAAGGAAAAACAGAGAACTCTGTCACTTGCTGTCAACTAAGTTTGAGAGGGAAGTCTAACAACAACCTCTAATTTATATAGGAGGCTCTAACGTAGAGACTAGGCATCTGTATTTGCTTTTAGTTGTCTTTCGCTCAGGGTTTCTCTACTTGCCAACATTGTCGAGAAATCTTTTCTCGGACCTAATTAACCTAATCGGCGCATCAATTGCTAGACGAGAGTATATGCAGGACATATATAAAAATTATCCTAAAGCTATATCGGAGGTTAGTCATCGCTGTAATTGAAAATTCATTAAAGAATATGGGAAGAGAATCCGGGAGAAATATAGGGTTCTCTGAAGAATGGAGGCTGAATAACAATGGAGAAGCTAACAGTCTGCGAAATTTAGGGAAAATGAGTCCGGAAGATTTAAGAAGGTCTTCAAGTATTTCCAGTGCAGTACTTCAAAGATACAATCAGACCAAAGGCAGACAGAAGAAAAAAGCAACGTTCTCACCCTATCAAAATGTGACTAGTCATGATGAGATGTCGACTGCAAGTTCAAGAAGCTCAAGTAGATCCCCTTCATCAAGTGAAGAGGAAGACTTGGACAGATATCAAAAGGAAACAATAGGCAGAAAGGATTCCACAGGAAGACCAGGACATGTCGAATGCGACAAAGATATGGGAGGGCCCCTTCATAAGACCACAACATATCCGGTAGGAGCGCTAAAACCTTATAAGTCGTTGGATCATTATACTATTGAAAGAGGATACCATAATGCCTCTCCATCGGGTCTACCCGCGTTTAATAAAAGGCCACTAACGGATACACCTATTGTTTCAACAGCACCATCACCACAGATAAGAAGTCATGGAGGAGATTCCGAAACAGAAAATGACGACACTAGGATGGAAAAGTATCCCGCTGATGGTCACCTGAGAAGTAGGTCATCGACAATACAAAACAACAACGCTAACGAGTCAAAGGACACTGCACATGGGAAAGCGAATAACAGAATGCCTAAAATGCGAGATATTTCCCATTTGGATTTGGGGGACCTCGAATCGAAGAAGCCGAATGATAGTGGACGAGCGAATTCTCAAGCTAACCGCAATGAAAAAATGGGACGGTCTGAGGAGCAAGCTACTACCAAGTTGAAGCTCAACGATCAATTTAAAGAATTGAGAATTAATAACGCCACTAAAGAAAATTTATTGCAAGATGTGCCGCAAGAAGTACAGGAGCAGTTTGAAAAGACACCTTCAATAGAAAAGTTGAAAAACTTGTTGCTTACAAAACCACCTCCATCAGCAAGGAAGGCATACACATTAAATATTCCTGGTCAAACTTCTTCGAAAACCTCACCAGATGGACGTATCTCTTCCGTAGATGTTGGATCTAAGTTAGTCATTGTGATGGTAGGTCTTCCCGCAAGGGGTAAGTCGTATATAACTAACAAATTGGCTCGCTATTTGAACTGGCTTCAACATGATTGTCGCGTGTTTAATGTTGGTAATACACGAAGGAAAGACAAGGAACATAATGCAGGACCGGAAGCCGACCCTCTTCCTGACACAAATACACCCAATAATGAGGCAAATCAACCATTGCCACAACAACCGGGTCATAATAAGGAACTGTCAACACATAAGGCTGATTTTTTTAGTCCAGACAACAAGAGCTCTACCGCTATCCGGGAAAAATGGGCGATGGATACTTTGGATCAGCTCTTAAATTATGTTATAGATGGTCCTGGTTCTGTGGGTATATTCGATGCTACGAATTCCACAAAACAGCGCCGATTAAAAATATTGAAGAAAATTAAACAGAGGTCTGATAATGAGTTGAAAGTTTTATTTCTTGAGAGCATATGCTCCGATCCTTCGCTCATTGAGTCTAACATTAGGTTGAAACTTTCAGGACCTGATTATCGTGAAATTGATTCGGAAGTTGCATTGAGGGATTTTGTGGGTCGATTGGCAAATTACGAGAAGGCCTATCAGACGCTTGATGAGTCGGAAGAAGAAACACCTGGATTTCAATACGTAAAAATGATAGATGTTGGGAAGAAAGTTGTAAGCTATAATATTCTGGGTTTCTTAGCATCACAGACTGTTTATTTCCTTCTCAATTTCAACTTGTGTGAAAGACAAATCTGGATCACAAGACATGGTGAGAGTACCGACAACCTTACGGGTAGGATTGGAGGAAACTCCCAGTTGACAAAGAGAGGAGAGAGGTTTTCCCAAGCTTTGGCTAAGTTCATGGGATACCATAGAGCCGAGTTCCGCAGACAGCAATTAGAGCGCTTCTCAACGAGGCTAGAGTTGAGATACGGTCAACGGGATGGTGAAAAGCCACCAAATGTTGAGAATATTCCTAATGAGCCCAATTTCTGTGTATGGACTTCTATGTTATTGAGATCTGTCGACACGGCAAAATTCTTTGATGAAAACTTGTATTCCGTCAAAGCAATGCGCATGCTTAATGAATTGGGAGGGGGGAAATTCGATGGCATGACTTACGAAGAGATCAAACAAAAGTATCCACAGGAGTTTGAAGCTCGTTTGCAAAATAAGTTATCATATAGGTACCCCGGTGTCGGTGGTGAATCCTATTTAGATGTATTGACCCGTTTACGTCCCCTTATCACTGAGATAGAAAGAACCACTGATCACCTACTAATCATATCACATAGGGTCATTTTGAGAATCCTATTGGCTTACTTTTTGAATCTTGATAAATCTTCCATGGGTGAGCTCGACGTCCCTCTTCATACATTATACTGCTTGGAACTGAAGCCCTATGGAACTGATTATAGAATGTATGAGTACGACGAGGGCTTGGGATGGTTTGTGAAAGTGACACCTGAACATCAAAAGAATATTAAAGAGGTTGGTGTTGACTACCAAACTCGTAAATATTCGGTAGTACCTACAGCACCTCCAAGTAGTGCTTCTAAGCCAAAAAGACAAAGCTTGCAACAATCTTTAAGAAGAACAAGTCTGCATAATCCTAGGTGATCTTGCTTTATTCGTTCCTGACTTTTCCATGTTCTTTATTTTCTATACAATGAGAAATGTAGAGTTATTTAATTTTTTATAGTTAATTGCTTATTTTTGCGTCATCATAGTCAATGGTGAGGTCTCTGCAATACTCCTCATATAGTTTGGTAAGTCGCAAAAAAAAAAAAGAAGAGAAGGTGTATTTGGTGGATACTGCATACAAACAAAACTAAGTTTACAAATATCAAATGCGCAATAGAGACATTAGAATTAGTAAGGTTATAGGGACAGGTATACTAGGGCATCACTGTGCGAAAGTTATTGACTAATGCAGAAGAGGCCGGAAAAGACAAGGAATATTAAGAGTCTAAGCATCAATACTGGAGGCGGACAGTCACAACAGGGAGGAAATGCGAGTACTTCAAATCCAAATGGCGATGTCCCCAGTGAAAAAGGTGCTGATTCAGCAGGAGTCGAGTCACCACCCCAGAAAAAACGTTCACGACATAATTCCGGGACAAAACTCATACAGGAGCAACAAAGTACACAGAAGAATGCAGCAAAGAAAGCAGAGAATATTATGCAGCACGATACAAACGAGGCTGTCAAATCGCCAAACGAAACCAAATTTTCGGCTAAAGAGATACTTTCACGACAAAACCGTAGCACATCGTCACTAAACAGATCTTTAAGAGCGAAGCAGAAAATAATTAATTCTAAGGATCCAATAGTGAGAAGCCCGGTCGCTATTGCCGAATTGATGAAATCACCATAAACTGCTGTTGGTCCTAATAAAATAAGTGAGAGTGAGCCTGCGGATGGTGGATCTTCGGGCTCCATAGTGGGAGGGGGCAATCTAGTTGGACTGGGTACTAGTGCTCAGGCTAGCCTAACTGAGAACCAGAAAAACAAGCAAGGGAAAGATAATACAAAAGCAAATGCAAAAAGCGCAAAACCGAATTCAAGCAAAACCGATTTTTTTGCTGCTAAGTTAGCTAGTGCTGTCGATGATGTAGAGAGCTCAGATAGTGATGAAACTTTCGTTTATGAAAACAATTCCAACGAAAATGAAAGTGAAGCAGAGAATGCGCAGGAGCGTCATTTGTCAGTGAAACAGGATAATACCTCTGCTGTTCAAAGTTCTTCTAATTCAATCACTGGTGTAAGTAATAATGGAAAACAAGCTGAAGTGGTGACCGGTGAAGGAGATGGTGTCGCATTAAATACCAAGAATAAACGAAAAGACTCTTCGATGAAAGGGGAAGTACCAACAAAGAGTGCAGGTCGCCCAGAAAACAAGGAAGGTGATCAAATATCTAGAAACCCTGAGCTCGAAAATAAAGTTACACCCAGTATGAGCAGAAAGTCGCTGTTTCCAGTTGATGACAACGAGTCAACGCGTAAACACGAAGCAACCTCAATGACAAGACCGAAACCATTTTCTGCGAGTTCGTCGTCAAGTATCCCTGTCCATTCTCCATTTCCGATGCCAACAACTTCTAGGAACTCTCTACATCGGTATGATCCTATTAAAGCAAGTAGTAACGAGGAAACTAACGATGAAAATTATTTCTACGATGATTTAGATAACACTGACATGACAGATGAATATTCCATTGAAGATGACAACTTTTCAACTAAAAGGGATTCATCACTGGCACCCTTTTATAATGTTGATCCAAGTCTTGAGAATCAAGTGAAAAATATTGAAGGTGATAGAAGCTCAGTTGGTTCATCGAAAAAGAAGTGGTGGTCTCGAAAACACAATCCATCGGTATCTTCATCTAAATTGCGAACGACAACGTCTAAGCTCTTTGATAGTAAGGGTTCACAACCACGGCGATACAGCACTATACCTGATGACGTTGATCTCGAGGACTTTGACGACGAACTTATATATTATGATAACAACATTCGAGGTTCAAATGGTAACCCCAATCTACAGACAAATGTTAATTATAATGAGGCTTCTTCTCTACTTCGAGCTAATAATAGAATTCCACATTATAGATCGCTCAACCTCAATTTACCAGGCGAGAAGAAAAAGCCACCTATGAATAAAAGGTATTTATCGACGGGCCACGCTTTTTTTCCTGGACAGAATAGGGATAATACTCGTTTACCTTCAACAAAGCAGGCTGTACCCTATCAGAATGCAGATATTTTTCCTTTTCCCTATACTGAAGCAGATGCCGAAGGCTACCGGTATGGCGATCTTGATGATGACATACAAGCAAAAGCTGCACCTGAAGCTTCTTTGAACCAGGGTAGGAATTTATCAGGTTTTAGCTACCGTCATTTGCCCCATCTGAATAGTCAATACTTTTATCCCCAGAAAATGACAATGATGAATGGCAACTATAAGGAAACTAAGTATATTAAAAATTTCATATTTGCGATTTTAAGTATAATATCTATATTATCGATTGGCTTTGTTATGGGTTTCATTCTTGCAACTACGAAGGACCTTTCGCATGTTAAGATTACGAGAATAGAAAATCCCATTGTTACAAAAGACGAATTGATCTTTAATGTGGTGGTGGAAGCCTTTAATCCTGGCTGGTTTTCTGTGGAGATAGAAGATGCAGAGCTTGACTTGTTTGCTAAAAGTGGGTATATTAGTGATAAATACTATGAAACAGATAAGTCGTTGTCACCGTCAAACTATTTGAATACTGTCGAAACAGTTTTGTTAGGGACAATCTATAACTTGGAATCATCGATGGTTTTTAATGGGGGCTTTTTTAATCGAGATTCAAGTGAACAATCAGCTGAGGTAAGATTAATTTATCCAGGTAAAAATTTAACTGATTTCTCTTTGATTGGTCTTGATGGATCTAGCGAACCTGATAATTCTCGTAAATGGGCTAAGATTTCTAAGCATCCTTTTGATTTAGTTATCCGGGGAATCTTAAAATATAATTTACGACTAACATCTAATGTTAAATCAGTAGTAGTTGATAAAGTATCCTACGTTGACCCTAAAGCTAGTGGGTAAATGAACAAATAATTTAATATGCCAAATTTTGGCGGTACATATGCATAAAGGTCCTTTAAACAATAAAATGAAGAAAAGATGAACTAATCATCTGAATATTTTACTGTAGAGTTCGTCGCTTCCGCTGTGGAGGCGTGGTTCAAGTCTTAAAGTCACTTTTTTCATAAAAATTGACTGAGTTTCTAAGCCGGTACTCGGGGAATTCATTCGCATCATATTCTCATTCGACGTAGGTCTTTTTATTACAAAGGTTAATATCATTCGGCATGACAACGTGTACAATTCCTTCATGATTAGGTTCAAAAAACAGTTTTCATAAAAACCATCTCTATACGAGTAAGTAAATGCAACCTCAATGTCATTTCGATTATCATCTAGCCACCTTGACGGCTTGAAATGCATCGGTTTAAAGAAAAATTCTGGATCATGGAAAACCTCATGCATATTTATGAAAAAAATTGTGCCCTTGGGAATAATAATTCCATCACAAGTAAATTCTTTACAAGCACGGCGTGTTGATGATAAGAGATAAGATGAAAAAAAACGAAGGGACTCATTTAGAAGAGCAATTCCATATTGACTATTCAGATTTAGTGCCGAGTTATTCCATGCCAAACATAGGTTTTGGTCATTCAGACCCATAAGGTTTTTAAAAAAAGCTCTTTGCAAATTATATCCTATCGAGGGAATTGATAGCACCCCCATCATGTAATTAAAGTTGTTAGACGAATTAGAAACAGCAGAATGAATTATTGATATCAAGAAAAACTTTATGTCTTCCTCATCAAAATAATTTCCATACAGTTTTCTCATAACTCTTCCGATAAAGCTGTTATATACCTGTTGCTGACGATCCTCAAATCTTTTGACGAAGAGGTTGTATAATGTAAAAATGCAATTATCGCGTTCTCTCTGATAGTACGCCTTCTTAAGCTTCCGTAACAATGGCAAAAACTGCCAAACAGATGTATAGCCTTTGAAATCTTGAATTGGAGAGTTCGTATCCGACATATTTGCTTCGTTCGTAATTATGTTTTCAATAAGATCAATGCCGTCTCTAACAGCATATAGGTTGATCCCTGTAGCTAACTGGATACTTATACTCATTGTATAAGGAATGACATATTCTTGTAAGTTAATGTCTGAGAGTAATGTTCTTGAATAGTAAGAAGTATTATAAAAAGGCTGCCCTTGGAGCTCATAGTTATCTCGAATAATAGCTTTAATGCACTCTTTTGATTCCTTATCAATCAAAAAAGTGACAAATTCTTCGTTTTCATATAAATACTTGGCAAAAGAAACAAAAATTGCTTTGCCAACTTCTGGGCCTCCTTTCGTGATTAAGTTTCTTTCGAACGCAGGGATTGAGGTACAATATAACAATCGCAACTTCTTCTGTAGCCCCTGTGGCTTCTTGTGCCCCTTAATAACAAGATCTCTTAATGTGTTGATTTGTACTACTCTTTGTTCCCAAAATCCAATTTGAACTCCAAGCCTGTTTATTCTGATTTTACAAGTCCTAAAAATTTTGACTATTTTTTTTTGCAAAACTCCATAATTCGATGGAGCTCCGATGTTTACAAGCCTTTGGATTCTTTGAAAATCTTTACAAGATTTCCAGACTACACAGACAAGGGATACCCAGGTCGTCAATATTAGTGCCTTTTGACAAAAATACGGGTAGCTATACCAATTCTGGTAACAAAACAATAAAGATTGTTGAAGAACCTCTTTTGACTTGAAAATAATTGCTGAACAATTCATATTTAGTATCACGGAGTTTCCGTCACATTTGCATACTCTTCAAACCAACTATTTTGCAGCTAAAAAGTTGGACGCAACACGCATACAATGAAAATTTACCACAAAAGTGTTTCTACATAACGCCGAAAGAAATATAAAGATATATATACATATAGCTATTTGTGAAATCGCAGTAGAGCATTACTCATGTAGATATTAAAAACACGAAAAAAAATAAGATATCTTATCAAGAGATAGACACAGACAGAGGCAGAGAAACAAAAAGAAAAAAAAAAAAAAAAGAAAAGAAAAGATGGGAGAATAAAATCAAAAACTTATTACGTGTGGCCAGAGTATGTACCACTTATTAAATTTTTAACACATGTTATAGGGCGACCATCGCCAGCAACGATTGGAGTTTCCTCGGGTGGATTTTCAATACTGAATTTAATTTGGACACCAGAGTCACTCTCAGCACCTTTTCCGGCGGTAGAGAAACGTGCTATCAACTTTTCTTGGGGATTAGAAGACGACAACTTAACAGGTGTATTATACCTCCACGTAATTCTGTTTTTACTTTCATTAAATGAACCCTGAGGTTTTGACGAAGCAACCAAAGTTTTACAATCTTTTAAAGCCACCGATACTATCAAGTTTTGAAGTGAAATTTCATCAGCATAATTCTCATTCAACTTCAAACTAATCATCAAACTCGACTGATTCTCCTCATGTTTCCATATTTGTTGAATAATTACGGGAGGGACGCTTTCATTGGTTAAGAATTTCAACCCTCCTAAAGTCCTTGAGACAATTGGCGTTGGACTTATCCTGAAAATATTTTCTCTTATTCTCTCCATGAACATAGTATTAGTTATAACTCTGTCAAAAGAAAAAGGAATTTTAACATCAAAAGGACGTAATTCTTCTGCAGTATCCTTATTGTTATAGTTAAATGCAACTTCCCCAACCTTTTGAGATTTGACTAAATTGTCATTTTCGAATCTTACATTTATAACCTCGGCGATAGAACAATTCAACCCACTTGATTCGACATACCCAGAAGAAGCAAAGTGTCTGAACGTCTCATCACTTCTCAGAAGGCTAGTACCAGTGTCTTGGCGTGTCAAGGGAGCATTACCCGGTGCCTGTATCACAGAATTTCTTGCCGGAGGAAGATTGTTGAATGTTTGAGGATTCATGCTTTTCCTATCAGCTCTAATTGATGGTTGTTTTTGAGGAGTCTTCGTATCGTTAATAACCTTTCTAGTTGGTGGTGGTGAAGGAGGCATCGAAAGATGCTGAGAGGATGGAACCGCTGCCGCCTGATTCCTTTCTAAGGTGTCATTAGTTTGCGGGTGATAAGCAACGCTTTGACCGAAATTAGGACGCGTATTATACTCTTGCGAGACAGGAGCTCCTCCATGTTGTGGTAAATTTTGAAAGTTATTGTCAAAAATCCTTTCATCTGCGTATTTGAGAGGTGCAACCGCTTCTTTATTATGCGGCTTTTGAAGGTTATTAGAAAATGCCTCCAAATGTGGTTCCTCGCTCTCAGAACTGTCACCGCCGTACTTCACTATATTAGGAGAGTTAGTGACCTCCGTATTACGCGTTGGGGCATGGCGAGGACTTAAAGGAGCAGACGAGAAAGATACTGGTTTTGAAAAGTCTCTGTTAAAAGATTCCTGCTTAGGAACCAGAGAAGGTTGTTCAGTCCGATGCTGATTAGGATAGGTTTGTGAAGAAACACCCACAGGTTTCTGATTTAAGGTTTGTCTGTTTTGAGGGTATTGTTGAGAGGCCGATGCAGGTTGTGTCCCTAACGAGACACCCCCTGGTACACCTTCTCTACTAAGCTTTTCTTGCAGTATGGACTGTGTTAAGCCAGGGGTATCCTTTGGTTCAGCAGCGACTGAAGACAGCGATCTTAAGCGGGCTCTGCTGTTTCTCCCAAATGAAGTTGTGCTCCGATTTAAAGCGTTACCTAACGAATCAGTCAGAGCATTTCTGGCCCCTACAGAAGACTGGAGTGACTCTTGCTCGTTAGCTACCGAGGATTTACGGGTTTTGTTTTTCATTCCGAAGATCGAGCCAAACTTCGACTTCAATTTCGAAGTTCTCTTATCAGCTTTCGATGGCTGCGAAGCAGAAGCACCGCCAAAGTCTTCGCTTGCGGTTTTGGTATGTTTATGAGGACTCGAACTCTTTGGCATAAATACTGAGCCTGCTCTCGACCGTCTCACCACTTTGAAATCATTCCTCTGCATGATATACTTCAAGTAGTTTTGCATCTCTTTATCCAACTTGAAACTACTTAAAAGGTAATTAACCGAATTTTCGCCGTTAGACAAATTCTTGGAGGATTTAGCATTGAGACCATTCAAGAAGCTATAAACCGAGTTGAATAATAACTGAAATTCGTACTTTTTGATGTTTTCGAAATTGTCAAAAATCTGTGGCGCTTTCATATTCCATTCCACTTCGGCATTCTTTCTATTATGCCCCATTTGCTCTGAAAGCTCTTGGACCTCTTGAGCATTGATCAAAAATTCGGAATACCGCACATCGTTTCCAAAGAAGTCTCTTAAGGGTGCTGTTGTTTCAACTTTTAAAGTTTTGAAAAACTTTTCATTTGCATTCACTTCGACTTGAACCGAATTGAGTAAGCAATTCCACATTGCTTGAAATCCTTGGTATTGTTCCATTTCTTCATTGTTAAAAATACCTGTCCCTTCCTGGAAAAGATTCAGAAGTTCCTGATTATGCTTTTGTAGCAACTGGGTGTACTTTCCGTACCATCCGATGAGTTGTCTTCCTACCAAGGTTTGCATTCCCTCTACGCTTTTAGATATAATTCCTGCCGCCTGCTCTGGCGACTTTGACGTCAATATGGACGTCCCGTATGAATACTCCGTCTCAGACATAACTATAAGGTCCTCTAACTATGTATCGTACATATAGTACTGTATTATCCGATGGTTTTGTATGAGCGATGTACAATATTATTCTTTTTTTTTTTTTTATTTTGCGCTGGCTAGAAATGTCGTCTTCTTTTGTGACTGACGACATTACTTTTTACCAAGTACGACATTACTTTCAGGAATATCACGTTATAACCAGCCCAAGCATCACAAAAATTCGAGTTATAATTTGGTTCTCGTACACGTCGCCGGTTGCATTTGTATAATTTTAGTAAAATAGTCCGCAAGACGGTATCCTCTTATCTGGTATAATAGTTTTTTAGGGCAGTTCAATCAATTCTGAGCCAGTTTTCTTTTT
>JAJLZR010000065.1:0-73755 GCA_030572315.1 [Candida] glucosophila | reverse complement strand
TTAAACATTTAAGTATTATTAATTAATAAGTAAAAAAGAAGGTAAAATTAGACTCGAAATGACAAAACAAACAGTTTATTTTATTACTGGTGGAAATAGGGGTATTGGATTCAACCTTGTCAAGAAGATAAGCGAAAGAGAGAACACTGTGGTAATTACAACAGCAAGAAACCCAAAAGACGCTACTGAATTAAATCAACTAACCAAGGCTAATCCTAATGTTCACGTAGTCAAATTAGATATCACTTCCAAGCAGAGTAATTTGGACGCCGCCGAAGAAGTTGCAAAGCTTGTCCGTGGAATTGATGTCTTCATTTCAAATGCCGCTATTGCTGATAGTTATAAGACTGTTTTGGATACTGATGAAGAAGTTTGGACTAATCATTGGAAAACAAATGTTCTTGGACCTATATTCCTCTATCAAGCTTTCTATCCTCTAGTTGCAAAGGGTAACAAAAAGGAGATTATCTTTGTTTCCAGTCTTGCAGGCTCTATTGGTACCTTTTTCAACGCAAGTGTTTCAGCGTATGGTCAATCCAAGGCCGCTTTGAATTATACCACTAAGGAAATTAGTTTCGAGTTACGTGACCAGGGCTTTACAGTGGTCGCTGTTCATCCAGGATTGGTTTCAACTGACATGGGTAAGTTAGGTCAGGAAACTTTTATTAAGTCGGCACCAGAATTGAAGGAAACGGTGGAGGCATTGGCTATCACCCCAGAGGCTAGTGCATCGTCATTGCTTAGTGTATTCGACAGATTAAATACTGATGATAACGGAAAATTTATCAGCTATGATGGTACCGAACTCACTTGGTAAGTTTTGTATCACTTTTTAAATAGCATTTAATTTATTTATAGAGTTATCTTTAATCAACTTCAGTACACCCACATCAGTACAAGACTAGACAAACCCTTTAAAACAGGCTACGTCATATGACAATTTCCACCTCTGAACTTTTTCTTCCTTACCATACATATGTTAAGCCTAGAAAAAAAAGCAGCGAACACACCAAAGATTGAGGATTAGCAAACCGACGAGCTTTATGCGAATGGGATAGATGATTAAGGCAGCAAGACTAATACCAATCACGTATATCAGTCACACTTTGTTGTGCTCTATTTATCTTTGAGCGTGAGGCTTATTAGAATAGGATAGCAATACATAACACATACACCATTATGTAATAGAATCCAAACTTTTGGAATATTGGTTTACAATAATTATACTAGTACATTCAACTATTTTTCATAGGCCCTTGGGTCACATGTTAGAAATATACCCACAACTCCAAAATGAAGGTTCCAATGTGATAATTCTGTTTTCCTTGGATCAAGCTTTTGATTCTCCGTCATTATGAAGACACTAATTTCGGGGATACAAATGTAAGCGTCAGTTATCTTAAGATGTTGCCCTATATAGGAAGAAGGTAATGTCCATAATCGGTTATCTTGTTCTATTTATGTACCAGTGTTCGCCAAGACACTAAAAGTTCTTTTTTTTCCTTTCATCGACTTGAGCAGAATATGTGCTACTTTCATTAAATTGTGTTATATCAGAGACAATCCCTAACTGAGTTGATAATTAAAGCAAGGCGTAAGCATTTCACTGGATTTCGACTTGGTTCAAATATTTTAGATGACCTCTATAGAATTAAGAGATAGAAGAGTGCGGCATGAGAGAAATCTTAACGTGTCCACAGCAGCTCAACTTATTTCAATTTGGGATTAGCTTAACGCAAATGATTCCTGCTAGTGAAGTTAGCTGCCGCGAATTATCCGAGTTGGAATTCATTAGCTTTCAAAATCGTCCTATAGTTCGCGCATCAGTACATTTAATAAATGCTCCATTATACTGTATATAACATTTTTTAGACAGAAACTCACTAAGTACGGTGAGATCTTAAAGAGCATGCTTGATACTCCAATTTATAAATTCTTCTGTGGAAGGACGGAGCAGCCACTATATAACAAATACGCGTAGTGAACAAACCATCAGCAAGTGATGCCAATAAGAGCCCCTAGGAAGCACCAGACTTTTCTATATGAAATTTTCTTTCAATTGTATTACTCATTATATCAATTTTGCCCATCGAATATAATCTTACTGCATTAGCCAACAGCTTGCCATCATACGCATCAAGAATTCTGAGAAAAGTCGATATAAATTTTCTTGTGTCTTCTAGGTGGTCGATAGGTGGAAGTTGAGTATCTAAGTTTAGTATACCGCGTCTACAATGTGTGTTGTTCCCATTCTCCCTTGGACTCAATCAATTTATAATATATTCTATAAAAACCCAGGAAAATAGAATGAACCTCTAATTGGCGAACTTCTTACATATCCCTCGAATTCTGACCTTCCATCTTAGTGAAAGGCAATTTGATATTACCCTCGGTAAGCGCACTTACTTTTGCGGCAGCGGCAACACTATATAAAGTATGTGATACCATCATCTTCTACTGCCATCAACAAGTTTCTTGTCTTGTTTTAACCGCTTCTCTTCTTTTATGATTCGCATGCTAAAGTCAAATTAAATACGTAATCTGCTCCTTAGAGAGCCTTTCTGAGCGACTACTTGTCATTCAAGTTAGCTGCTAAAACGTAAAGACCCATGAATTTGAGTTTCTTTGCATCAACCCCCGCCCGGGTCTCTCGTAACAGCGTTTATTGTTTTCGCTAGAAAATTTCATATCATCAAGAACACCATCGACAACTGAACTACACTACTTTCGAGTTGCGTCACGAACCGCTTTTTTTTTTTAGATTTAATATAACCTATTTGAAGGTTAAAAGAAGCTTTGAGGACCTAGGATCCCTACTGGTCAAAATAACAGGCTAGTGAAGAGTGCGAACAAAAAATTGCTAAACTAGAGACTTCTTAAGGAGAGCTTATAGTTTGGACTCTTCGCTTATTTTACACTTCGATTCACCATTAACGAATTATTCATAGAGAAGTAAAGAATAAGGCCAAAAACTATTCAAATCTCGTCCCCTCGAAGATATCACTTCAAGTTATAAATTGCGAGATGATGCGAAGGGCTTATAAAGTAAGGCTCGAAGGTATGCAAAGACATTTAAAATAACGTATATTTTTTCTGTGGCACTTAAAGGTTAACCTACCTTTAATTCGGGTTTAAATTAGCGGTTTCATCAAAACAATTACCAATTTTGAAACAAAATGCATTAAGTCATGTACGACAAAATTAGTTGCGAAATCGAAATTTTCTGAATCTGATTAAATTATTTCACATGGCGACGAAAACAGATCTTTCTGCGATTAGAAAGTCCCTCATTCTTCTTATTTTGAGGACTTAAAGGAAAAAAAAAAAAAAAACAACAACAAAACAAAAAAGTATTTAAAGTAGAAATGAGCGGTACAGGATATCATTGATATGTGGTGTTTTACGTCTTCAGATTTTTAAGATATTGTCTATTTTACTATTCTAAATTAAGAGAGTAAGTGTCACCAGCATATATAGCTCAGTTGACTAAAAAAGAAACAAAGAAAAGCTTTCTACAATTTGACTTGCTGGACCAGTTGACGACGCTTGTAACCCCAGCATTCAGCAATACACTCAGCAGTACGTTCGCCTACAGAAAGAACAGTAAGCATTGGATTTACCGATGGTATTTCTGGGAATACACCTGCATCAGAAATCCTGAGGTTCTTGAAGCCGCGAACTCGAAGTTGAGGGTCAACCACCGCAAAAACATCTTGTTTCACATTACCCATTTTTGTAGTTCCCGAAGGATGGTAAACCGTATGCGCAGCACGACGGGCAAATTCAGATATTTCTTCATCTGTTTGGCATTTTGGACCGGGTGCGATTTCTCTCTTAATCCAATCCCTGAAGGGTTCCTTTTCGGCAACCTTTCTTGCAGCTTTGATGCCAGCTACTAGGGTGGTGGCGTCGTAGTCTTCGGGGTCTGTAAAATAACGGAAATCCAAGGCTGGCTTCACTTTAGGGTCTGAGGAGACTAAATAGAGCTTTCCCCGAGAGCGAGGGCGTGGGATATTTGGAGTCATACAGAAAGCATATCGATCAGGAGGAGAGTCATAACCAAGTCGATCAGTGTTTAGGTTAAATGGGATCTGATAGCAATGCATCATAACATCGACGATAGCTGCATCATCGCCGTTGGCATTAAAGTGCTCTCTTCTAAGAAATACACCACCATCAGAATTCATGGTAGTTTGATTTTCAGGTACTGGTTTAGAGAGCTCCCACATTATTATAGATTCTGGGTGGTCGATGAGATTTTCACCGACACCCGGGATGTCATGGACACATTTGATTCCAAGGCTTTCTAACTGAGTCTTTGGCCCTAAACCAGAGAGTAACATCAAACGTGGAGTGTCAACGGCACCTGCACATAATATTATCTCACATTTAGGTGTTACTTTGACTTGTTCGCCGGATTTAAGAATAACATTAACGCCAGTTACAGTACTCTTGTCTTCACCAACATGGATCCTGTCAACCCACGCATTGGTTAGCACGGTCAAATTGGGGCGTTGCTCCTTACCTTTTAAAATGGGGTGGAGATATGCAACCGAGGCAGAAGATCGGGTGCCATCTTCTGGGTTGTAAGAAATGTTGAAGAACCCAACTGATGGTGATAAAGACCCGTGTGTACGAATAACCGAATTGAAGTTCTCCACAATTGGAATGTCTAAAGCAGATGAGCATGTCTGAATCCAGTCCCGGCAAAGCTGGTTTCGGTGTTGAGGTGCCACAGGTTGAAAAGTATTCTTCAACCTGTCAGCCATACGGGTAAACAAATTGAAGTCCCAACCTTCGCAGCCTCTTGCCATCCACCTACGTGCATCATACTCGAATGGCCGAAAGGAAATCAAGGTATTCATAGAGGAGCATCCTCCCAATACCTTCGCACGTGAGTGTCGGATGAATGAATTGCCCATAGGCTGCTCTGTGGTGCCATAGTTATAATCAAAGTCTGATTCAAGCAAGTTGATCCAGTTCTTCAAATCCAAGACTCTCATATCACCAACATCTGAAGGTCCTCCCTCAATGACAAGAACTTTCTTGTCTGGGAGATACTCCGTCAATCTGTCCGCGATTACACAACCAGCGGTACCGCCACCAACTATGACAAAATCATACGAATTTGCATTTTGTTTTGGAAGCTCTTCTGTAGACATTTCGATATTCTTCCCATACTTTTCAAATAGATGGAAATGAGCTTCTGTTAAAAGTCATATACCGGAAGACCGAGATAACGCCTATCTTATCGAAATATGTGCATTTACACATATATCATTTTCCTGATAAGACAAATTTAAAGAAATATATTTTTAATTGTCCCTTTTCAAAAGAGTGTAATTAAAGCCTCGAAGAGCATATATTGGCTTTATGAATGGCTTTGTAATCATATAGACTATTTTTGAACAAATGTTGTACTTCAAAGATACCGCTATCTTATCGGCTTGCTTGTGACAACAAACCTAGATTTATGCAGTTACATGAGAAGGCTGAAGTGAACCCAATACTGCACATGTGGTAGTCGCGAATAATAGAAATAGATATTGGTCCGATTTTTCCGATGCAGGTTGAACAAAATAACTGACGATTTCAAACGAGAAAAATGACATACGCCCATATCGCACACAAACATAAGGTCTATTTCATACAAACAATGTGGATAACCTCGTATATAATCAGAATTTAGAATTAGTGTAGATCAAAGGTATAGTGTAATTACTAGAGAAGAATTTAGTTGAAGAGTAATAGGCTCAGACTATAGAAAATTCTTTTGAATTATTATACCTTTAATTGCTGTGAAAAGCCCCTCTATATATCTTTTTATGTCAGCCTCTGGAATTCTATGGGGGCATCGAAACTTAAACAATGATCTATCTACTGATTTTGGTTGAGTTCATTTTCTCAAATAGAGAGCTTAAATTGATACTACCTTAGTTTATGGAAACCTAAATAATGTCATGACTTTTTTATGTATAACTCCGCTTAATCAGAAATTTCTCTACAATCTTTCTAAAGCTGCTTCATCTACACTCGTAGCACTCTAGCGGCATGTGTTTTTGTATACTGATTCGTCCTTATGGACATAGACATATTAAAAGTGCAGGTGCAGAAAATCGCTTGGTGCATCAATATAGTTTAGGACCACAATAGCAAAATTGTAATATTTGAGATGAAGAGGTAGCTTATGGAATTAATGAAAATTAATTCAGGTGTATGTAAGTCGAGCAAGGGTTGCATTAGTTTTTGTGGTAAACTGGATACGGCTATAAAGACCTAAGAAATCGGCCTGTGTTACTTGGGCCCATAAAGTTGCAAAATCAGTAGGTGGTTGTCATTATTCTGCGTTATTCTGGCCCCTTGCCTAATCCATTGCGGCAGACTGTAAGGGAATATCCACGTTTCTGAAAGTTGTGATAAAATTGTTCAAGATTCCCTCGGTCTTCTTGGGTGTCCTGATGTGGGTGTCCTGATGTGAATTGTTTACATAAATCTTGGTATAAGAATAGTTTACTACTGTATTTCTAGCATTAATAGAATGATCAACCTCAGATGATTTAATATTCATATTTTTCCTTTTCTTCCGGACTTAGCCCTATTGAGCAACGATGATCAGAGAAAAGCATCCCTAAAGTAAAAAGATCCGGACATATAAAATGGCTCCAATTTAACGTATAACGAATTGTATCAGCCATTCAGTAAAAAACTCCGATAACTGCTAGAAATGAATTATTATTTTAGTAGACTTTGATTCTAACATCCAAATTTGAAGGGCCTTCGAATGTTCATCTCATCTGGTTGCAATTTCAGGAATCGAAAGTCAGTCACATATACTCTATGTGCAGTACCTCATTTCAAGAACACATCAGAATTAACAAGGAACGGAAGTATATATCCCTTTATAATGCCATGTATGTACTTTTCAGGTGAAGAAAATGAAGATATAGCTTTTGATGATCCTGATAGCTATTGAATTAGAATAAATTCGGAACTATATGCCAAAACTTAACTCGACAATGAGCATAATGCAAGAGTCTTCTTAGATACTTATTTATTAAAGATACACGATTATACACAAGAGAATGAGTTTGCTACGGAGCAAATAGACCGAATAGTGCACAGGAGTGATGCATCTGTTTTTCTTGAAACTAGGGTACTTATTCCGGCTTTTGTCTATGTCACCAACTCAATTACCATAGCTGAATTTAGAGAAATGACCAACGACGAATTCAAAACTACTTATCTTGGTCCACTTAATGACGCTCCTAGAAAGTCTAATATTGGTGGCAAGTATTTTCTGAGCCAATATTATTATCCATAGGGAGACGCTACTCATGCGGAAGATAATATCCAACGATATTTCGATGGAAGCATTGCTGACACAATCAACATACTTTACCGTCAGATTTGTGGTATATATCGTATCTTTGGGAGATCACGATCTTGAGGCCCCCTTTGAATAGGAGGACCATAATTAAGCCGGATATTGTTCTTGCTGTAGATAAATCAACGCACAATTCTCAATGTCCAGAAATCTGCTTTGCAATGGGGGACTACAAAAAGAAAAACTATTATTTAACTCGGGGCCTTGAAGGATTGGAATTGGATATTTTAGACTATAAGGAAAATTTGTCGAGTCAGGAAACATTGAGACTACTGTCAAAACCTATACTCTATTTAATGACCGAGAATGGACCCCTAGGGTGATATGTGCTATGTTTCTAAGGAAATATATTTATCACGCTTTTCTCTGGCACTTACAGAGTATTTATCTCAGATCATCAATCATTTTTTGGACTCTTCAACTATGACTTTGTGGATGACGAAAGAAGGTCATAAATTACTATGTTATCAATGATCCCGAGACTGTGGAACATGAATCACTTTAAGATTGGCGATTGCAGGGTTTTTCTATAAGCAGAACACAGATGCGCTCGATACAAAAGCGAGGTTAACTAAAACCCTTGAGGTAGTGAGCAAAACAAAAGGATCAGACCCATTTGCGAATGTAGTTCTCAGACTTGTGGAAGAACCATCCCGTAAATGTAAGCGAAGCAAATTATCTGGAAGTGCTCTCAGGAGTCAATTGACTTCAGTCGAGGAAAATATTGAGGATGTTGAATTTGATGAAATCCATGGTAACACGTATTTTCGTATAATCTACGATGCCCCCAAATGTTATCCTGGTCTCGGTTCCTTTCTTCCAAACTAATGTTTTTGCTATATCTATCTGGACCTGCTATTCGAAAATTTTCCAAAGACGACTATTACATGTTTGTGAATGAACTTGAAATTAACAAAATTCATCATATCTGGTTACTTAAATGGAATTCCAAGTAAACCAATGCATATATTTGAAGAACTAGGAGAAGTGGTTCCTATGTGTGGGTGGGCTTATGACAAAGTGTATGATGTTATCATATTAAGGCTTGAGGAGATCATGTTTTGGGGATAAGTCATAATGATGTCAGGCCTTCCGATATTGTTGTGACTGACCAGTAAAATTTCGTTGATAGGCTTTGGATTATCGCCTTATCGAAGCAGTGAAGAACGTAGAAAAAGTGATTTTGCGGCGCTAGACCGGACTTTTAAGAGAGCGTCTTACAGTAGTCAGGAAGAAAATGAAGACGATCTAGAAGATATGGATTATGAAAAGACTGGTACAGGTACCAAAAATAATAACTACGGAAGTGGTTGGAATGATGTGATTAATTCTTCGGAGGAAGAACTTTTTGATAAAGTAAGTAAAGAGTCTCACCATAGAGGACCAACGAAGGTAGATATTTCTTCGACACTACAGCAGGAAAATAAGGAGAGTAATAAGTTCACAAGCTTCGTGCCGCCTGGCACACAAGCTGTACAGAATAATGACCAGAGGCCGGTTTAAGTTATGCTTGGCGAACACCCACCAGTGAGATACTCACAAATCTTTTCAAATATTTTTAGGGATTCGTATGGCTCTCAATCATGGCTTAAAAAGGATTATTTCTTTGAAATCCTCCAAAGTTTCACACTGTTGCATAAATGACATATGAAGTAATCTAATGATTGTAGACTCTTAATTTAGTTTTCTCATTTGTTTTAAGGACTAAACTCTCGATCTCTGCGATTATAGGGCTAGTCTTCTCCTTTGTGAGAACAATGTAAACTAAAACACCAGCAACTTTTTGCTTCTTACTGAGTAATATTGAAAGGTTTATAAGCAACGGAAATATTCTTGCTGGTGTGGAGGTCCCAGTGTGCCAAAATCTGATGTTATTTAGACTTTTCTCTACACTCATTCAAAATCAGAAGTTCTTGATTTCAAAATTATTGGAAACAAACTGACTCTATATTTCTTCTGCAGATTTGGCACTTTACAGAAACTGTGAACTTAAACAAGCCTCAGAAGAGTTTTTTTTTTAGCAGAAGGGGGATTAGAGAAGGGAATTCGCAAATTTTTTTTTTTACCTGGATTTTCTCGAGAGCAAAGAGCACTAGGGAATTTAAAAAATGACTTAAAAAGAAACAATTAGTTTCAAATCATCTCAAATCTCCTTGCTGCAGTCGAACTCCTTTTTCAAATTTAGCCGTTGCAAAATCAATAATATATACTGTGCCCGTCCTTCGTGTAAAGAATATCCATGAACTATCCCATTGCGATGGATGATTTCTAATTGTTCCTTGACTCTTTCAAAGATGACTTCTTCTTAGGTAACCTAATACAGTCAATGAATTTGAATAAATTGAAGTATTCTCTGTAACGCGAAGGTAAATTTATGGTGATCAGCTTCTTCATGAAACAAAGTGTTGAAATCCCTAACTTTGGACAATATTTGATAGAAATATTTCTCTTTGATACCAGCTATCACATTTTTCCAACATTTCTTGATTGTTATGCACATATCCCCCACATACTCTTTTTGCCAAACTCGGATCATACACCCGAAGTATTTCGAAGCTTTGAAAAAGTAGTATGCAGAAGCAGAAGCAAATTCAAGATAAGAAAATAAAAATTTGACCCATGAATCAGTCATTCCTAAAGTATAGTAGTGACAAAAGGCACGCAAATTTCAACCTTTCTCCTTGTAATCTTTGTAATCCTCAAATGCGCCCCAATCGCCAATACATTATACGTTTGAAGCTCTCTCTTCATCTTCATGGCTAAAATACCGACTAGCACAAGGGCAATAATAGCACAGAGAAGTATCGTCCAAATAACGATGATGTATGCATCAGAGCTTTTAAATTCTAAAGTAAGAGTTCCGCTTGAGAACACACCTGAGGACTCTGTCAATGAAAATACAAGAAACCCTATTCCCCAAGTAGGACCATTGACAACCCCAATAAAAGCCCTATATATGAAAACGAAAGCATATCATATTTTTGATAAGAATCAGAGTTTGTGGCTGCTTCCTCTAAACAGTCTGTAGTATTATCTCCCGTGTGATTACTTTGCTTAGGATATTTGAAACGATACAAGCAAATTATCTCTACAACACATTTCCATATATTGTTTTAGCAGCAAACATCAAGATGACAAAAATCACTCCTCTGTATATCAATCGTCTTTCAAACATTTGCTTAATTGAAATCGAAAATGTTAAGGAATGAAAGAAAAAGGGCCAATTTTATTTAAAGGTAGAAATACTGAAATAATTGTTTTCCTCAATATGTGGGTGACGTTGGATTTTGCTTTGATGTGAAACTAGCGCCTTTAAATATAGCAAAGACTGATCTTTTACATGCTCTCATTCTTCAATATCTTCGTTAGGCTCTGAGTATTTCGGATCTCTTCTCAATAAAACAATTTCGTGATCCCACCTGCTGATCACAATTCTACAAACATATGCAGCCGCAAGCCTCGAAGCTCCGGCGTAAGTAGTTCCTGTAATTAACCCAATGAGTAGCAAGGAATTAGTGACAAATTCTAACTCTCGCGTGAGTCTTAGGTTGCTGACAACGGTTAGAGATCGAGTACCTTTTACTATAAAAAGCTTTTGTTAAAGGAAGGATCAAAGTCCAGCAAACCACGACAACTATAATAATTAAGCCTGCAGACGAAAACTGGACGGATTACGCATACAGAGGAGAAAGAGCCATCTACTAGGTTAGAGACTACTTTCATCATCACAAGACAGGCGATATCATCTAAGACAGCTGCTTTTGTTAAGAGAGCTCATATTTTGGTAGCTCTGAGGTTCTATGTAGACAAGATAGTGATGGTAGTACCCACCCACTTGTCGAACACAAGGCAGTACCAGCTGCGAACGCAGCCTTTGGTGAAATAAGGGAAGCCTAGCAAAGAAAAACTTAAGGCTATAGGTACGCAAATCCCTGTAAGGGCGATGATCAGAGAATAGATGGTTATTCTTCATTTCCCTAATGGTGTCCTAGGCCACCTTCGAATACCATAAGTAGCAAGCCTAAGTAGTCAAACTCTAAGATAGTTTCTTGAGTGTCCACATTGACCCTGTTAGCACCAGGAACTCCCCATCCAATGCTCAAGAGAATTGGGGCGACAAGACCGCATGATAGCAGAACATATATTGCGTACAGCGTTTAGAAAATATGTTTTTGAATTAACTGACATACCCAAAGACCATCTGATGGTTTTTAAACGTTACTTTACAAAGTTACTATAATGCCATTTCGAGTTAGCAGCAATATAACTTCTAATTTGGGTATAAAGTCATGTGAGCAGTTATCGGATGATAACAGACTACATACCCCATTAAAGTTAGGCTTGAAGGGGAAGCCTTGTTCAAAGGACAATTAGTTGTCCTGAATAATAACACTATATGCAGAATACATTTTAATTCACCTCTGCCCTGAAGTTGTCCCCAAACGGAGCGTACAGACTACCTGTCGTTGCATGAAGTATTTGAGTGGTTCGGTTTCTCTCTATCCTATTGATTGCAAGCTGCTACTGAGACATTTTTGAATACTCAAATTGCTAAGCGATCTTTACCTTATGCATTTGGTGCGCTTTCAAATTAATTCTTCACAGCCGCCTATATTCTTAGTATATAGTGATAAAACTTCTTTGAAAAATCACGATTTTAACCATGTACTACTTTTTGTTAGCTTAATACCAAAATCATTCTCCATACAACAAGATCGCAGAGACAGGTTCCTTTTTTTCTTCGGAAACAATTTTTCTTCTGAAGTAAACCTATCTAATGAAACTGGCGAGGTTAAAGGTCTGTGAACACCCAAACAATCTATAGCTGCATCCACATGTATTTCTTGAACGACTACTATGTTTGCTATAATTCAAGTTTCCCTAGTGGAATGACCTATGTAATAGCCGTATTCATTCTTTCCCGTCACGAAGTCTTAATTTCTAAGCAACATTTTGAAATCCAACTGCCACATGAGCTGTTTTCATGTGGTCAAGGTCCTTAGATGCCTTCGATAGCGTGTTTATTAGCGTTAGGGCTAGTCAGTCTTGGTCTTTTATCCCAAACTTTGATTACTCAGAAGTCCATTAAATTAATATTTCAGTCAAACCTTTTGTTCTCATCGGCTTATTCTACTTTTTGCGTGTTATGCATCTCTTCTTTACTTTTGAGTCTTTAAGAGATAATCTTGATATGGTTAACGATAGCCTATCTATCCCTCTTCTTTTATGCATGATTTCTAATGCCGTTATGATTTTTAATTATTCCCTGATATAATATATAGGTGGGGAAATGTTTGAATAAAATGGATACGAATACAATTGAGGCCTTTTTTCCTAGTGAACTTAGTAAAAGTTAAATCATAGTTATCCAGGAGAAAGACGAATGATTTTGTCGTACAGATTCATTTATTTTCGAAATCCTGAAATTTTTGCAAATAAAGAAAGAAAAATTAAAGGCACTTCCGTCTGGTCCTGAATAATACTTGAATACCTCAATTCATCCAAAGCTTTCTAAAATTGAATTCATTATAAAAAATGAAAGTCCTATATCTTTTAATATGGATTTTTAGTGTTTGTCAAGCGATAGAGTTAGAAGAAAGGCAGAAGACAATAAAGGTAGATAATCTTGAAAAACCGGAAAGAATTGCAATTATTGGTGCAGGCGCAGGCGGGTCGGCAGTTGCTTATTATTTGCAGAAGTTTGCGAACAATACTTTTGATATGACAGTTTTCGAAAGGTCCCAATTAGTGGGTGGAAGAACAGCTACCGTCCCATTGAAAAATAATTCGAAATATCAAGCTGAATTAGGTGCGTCAATTTTTGTATCGGCGAACAAAATCCTCTGCAAGGCTGTTGAAAACTTCGATCTAGAGACTCAGCAATATCGAGAGAATGCAGAAAATGCATTAGTCGGTGGTGATAATTCTGTAGGTATTTGGGACGGCACTAGAATACTCTTTCGCTTTTCAGGATCTTTTTTTGATAAAATACACTTTTTTTTAAGATATAAACTTAATGCATTGAAGGTATGGTATTATACAAAAAGAACAGTGAATTCATTTGTAAGATACTATTACGATGAATATTTTCCCTTTGAGAATTTGAATACAATAGAATCAGCGACTCAGTTTTATCATAAAACGAATATTCTGGGGTTAGAATTTTGGAGAAAAAAAGGTATTTCTGATTTTTTTTCTTCGGAAATTATACAAGCATTGACAAGGGCTAATTATGCACAAGATTTGAAAACTCTTCATGGCTTAGGTTCTATAGTAAGTATAGCAGCAAATGGTGCTAAGCAAGTCAAAGGTGGGAATTGGAAGATATTCGACAAATTTATACAAAGTTCGAAAGCAACATTGAAACTAGAGCAACAAGTTACTAATTTGGAAAAAAACCAAAATAACAAAAAGTGGATAGTCAGGCATTTAGATTTAAGAAGCGGAAAGTCATATAGAAGCTTATTTGATAAAGTTATCATTGCAACTCCAATTGAAAAATCCGGTATCAAAATAATAGGTAAAGACATAAGCCCTACAGATTATGTTCATCTATATGTTACACTTTTTTCTTCCAATAAAAAGCTCGATCCACTTTATTTCGGAGGAAAGAAAGGCGAATCAGTCCCTCTGACATTATTGACCAGTCCCGTAAACAATTATTCTGCCCTTGATGATAATTCCACTATTCCTTTCTATTCTCTTTCTGTGATTGATTATTTACAAGATTCGGGAGAATACATTTACAAAATGTTTTCAGGAAGCAAGGTTGCTGATGAGTTTCTCTTGAAAATTCTAGAGCCGGGCTCAAAAGTCACTTGGACATGCAGGAAAGAATGGGATTCTTATCCTATATTATTTCCAACAAACAATTTTAAGAATTTTAGTATTGGTGAAAATATATGGTATTTGAATGGAATGGAATCATTTATAAGTACAATGGAGACATCTGCATTAGCTGGAGCTAATGTTGCAGCTCTTATTTCTCAAGGAAAAAATTCTTCTGTGATAAAATTACCTTAAGGGTCTTTCTAATTACAGTATAAAGTTACGTGTATAAGTTCATCAAACTATATTTTTTAAGTAAATGCGAGAAGCTTTAAATTAAGAATTCATTTGGTCGAAATAATAGACCGGTTAAATTATACATACGTATATGTAACGAATTTTTTTTTTTTTTTTATTTAATTTGAAGGGTGGAGAAACATTATTGAATGGCACAGGAAATTTGCAATTTGCTATACCCAGAAAAGCCACAGAAATGTGTGATAATTATCTCTTTTTTATACCCTTCTTATTCAATGTAGTGAGTCGAGAGGAAAATGTCTTTTAATACTATACCACTAATAGACTTGAATCTTGCAAAGGATGCTAGGACGAAGCCGGTTTTTTTAGAGCAATTGAGAGATGCGTTCATTCATGTCGGCTTCCTATATCTTGAAAACTTTGATTTGCCTGATTCCATATTTCAAAATTTAACCGAAGAATCATATAAGTTTTTTGAATTACCCTTGGATAAAAAGCTAGAGGTTGAAATGAAAAATTCACCGCATTTCTTAGGATATAGTAGACTAGCGAATGAAATAACTTCACTGAGAAGCGACTGGAGGGAACAAATTGATCTAGCTACAGACCTATCAGGCCCTGGTCCAGCTGATCCTATATATTATAACGTTGTTGGCCCTAATTTGTGGCCAGATGAAGAATCAGTACCAGGTTTTAGGAAGTCGGTTGAGCAGTATATTAAAAGTTTTAGTGAATTTGGGAAATATTTTGCTTCTCTAGTTGCTGAATCTATAGGATTACCGAAAAACGTGTTCGATGAATACTTCCCCCCAGACGTTCAGCTGAAAATGAAGCTAGTACTTTACCCAGATTCCAGCGAATTGGAGTCAAAGAAAGCAGATACTGAGCCAGCGATTTTCTCGGACACACCTGTATCACAACAAGGCTGTGGTCCTCACAGAGACGCAGGATTTTTGACATATGTCTATCAGGTCACAAAACACGATTCTCTAGAAATTTATACCTTTGACGGAAAATGGATAAAGGCCCCACATATTACTGGCACCTTAGTCGTAAACGTTGGACAGACATTAGAGCAGTTAACCGGAAGTTTGCTTACCGCTACCATTCATAGGGTTTTAGTACCTAAACCGGGCCAAGGTACGAGACTCTCGATACCTTTTTTCCAAGGAATCGATATTAAATCCCGTAAAACACAAGTAGAAATTGACAAGTCTCTAATAAAATTGAAAAAAAAAAGGGATGAGAACATAAAGCAAGAACAAATTGGCTTCCAATTTATACCTGACAATGAGTATCCATCTGGATACTACACATTCAAAAACAGAATCAAAAGCCATGTAGATGTTAGCAGGCGTTGGTATCCTGAAATATTAGACAAAATACTAGAAGAAATTAACTAATAGCCAAAAACCGTGCTGTGCAAGTTCAGATGAAAGTGAATACTTTTGGACCAAGCTTGTTCTGGTCTCTCTTTTTGACGCTCAGCTTTTCTGTATTGCAAGGTGGAAAGTTACTAGTCTGATATATGAAATTGAAGTCTTAAATAAGGACGTCGGATAAAATTGAAATTCACAAATTTAGCTTAGTTTTGCATATGTTCTTTTGAACTCCCAAGTAAGTAAACAATGCTAGTGTCACTCCAGTTACTACATATTATTTTGGTATTTAGCTTTTATTTAATACTGATAATACATTTATACTACTTTGGGACCGTAAAGCTATAAAATCAGAGCTGTGTAGACAACTTCATTTATTATTCGGATAAAAAAAGTTAGAGGAGTATTTTCTCAAAAGCTACGTCACCTGTCTTCCTCCATACCTTTACCTTAGAAGATCTCTAGCAACGAGTAAAGAAATGTATCCATCTCATTACAAGAAAATCTTAGAGACCCTCTTTTTACAAAAAAAGGCGGGATCATACTGTTAGTGTTTTGTCCAACGCCATTGTCTTTATTTGGGAAAAATTTTTTTCTCCCCTCCCGTATTCAGGTTTTTTTTTAGCCGTGGAGCTTGAACTGTAAGGATTTATTTATCCTACGTTCAAAATTTAATTGAATCTTTGCTCTTCCTCAGATAAAATTCTAGCCACTTTTTTTTAGGTGGTTATGCAAGATAAGATAAAAGTTGCACGGCAAAGCCATGAGCACGTGATATGTAAACACTGTGAGCTAGAGTTTCGCAAATATTGAATAACATCTGCAAAAATTGTGTGTTAAATACAAGTTATGACTGCTTGAAAGGCGAAGTGGAACTTCCTAGACCCACATTTGCTTAAAAATTGTATTTCTATTTCTATATATACATACATACATACATACATACATATATATATATTATATATATCTGAAAATCGTTTGGGTTCAAATTCTAATAAGGACATAGTCTCGAACTGACGAAATGGCGACGACGCAGACATCAATAGTACCATCTGAAGAAACTGATAGCACACCAAAATATACTCTTTTTGATAACACTAAAGTTCAGCAAAGAAGAAACTACGAAGGACCATCTCCATATGCACAAAAGTATACCGAAGGTCCCTCTTATAAACCTAAGACTCGCAATCTCAAATGTTCGGGAAACCTCGATAGTGCTTACGAATTTACTGAGGTAACTCCACAAATTGGTAGAGAGTATCCAAAAGCACAGGTAAGAGATATACTTAAAGATGAATCAAAATTACGGGACCTTGCAATCACCGTTTCACGTCGGGGGGTCGTGTTTTTTAGAAACCAAGACTTGACCGTTCAAGAGCAGAAAGAGCTTGCTGACCAACTTGGAAGATTAACGGGAAAACCAAAGGATTCCACTCTTCACATTCATCCTACTTTACCAGCCGGTGGCTTCATTAAGAATAGTGATTCGGGTGAGACAGACCCAGAAGTTTCTATAATTTCCTCTAAAATTGGTAAGCAGTTGTATTTAAAAAGGTTTGAGGGGAAAAAAGGAAGTGAGGGCTGGCATAGCGATATTACTTTTGAGCCGGTACCTTCCGATTATGCTATTCTAAAGATTATTGAGCCTACTCCTTCAGGTGGGGATACCATCTGGGCAAGTGGATATGCTTTATACGAGAAGCTTTCACCATCTCTAAGAAAATACCTTGAAGGATTGACCGGGACTTATACACAGCCAGTTTTCAAGAAAGCAGCTGAAGGAAAATTTGAACTCTGGTCGGATACGCGAGGTGCTCCCGAAAATATTGGAGATGATTTGACAGCAGTTCACCCAATTGTGCGTACCAATCCGGTAAGTGGGTGGAAATCTATCTACTCAATTGGAAACCACTTTACTTCTTTTAATGAACTCACAGAAAGAGAATCTTCACTTCTTAAAAGTTACCTCACAGAACTTTTGTTAAGCAATCATGACATTCAGGCTAGATTCAAATGGAACAAAAATGACCTTGCAATCTGGGATAACAGGTCGGTCTACCACACTGCAACAAATGACTACTATCATAGTGATATCGAACGCACTGGTGTCAGAACGGTAGGTATTGGCGAGCGTCCGTACTTAGATGCGAATAGCAAAAGCCGAAGCGAAGATTTGGGTAGCAACTTTTTAATTTAGCTTTTTCCTCTAATGCTGCTTTATCTTTTCGGTATCTTGATATTCTTTGTTGAAGCCGATTACTAGTTATCTCTTTGTTTTCTATAGATACTTTTAGTAAGTTTTTTTTATTTTTTTTATTTTTTTTTTTTTTTTTGCTTTTCAGAGTTACAAGTATAAAGTAAAATCTTCCGGTCTACCTTTCCCAGTAGAGCTTGATTTTTTTGCTTTTATCGCTGGCTGGTAAGAAAAAACGTTCTGATGTTTTTGTTTTGGTTGTTTTGTGGCATTTGGCTATTATTTTTTCGAGGAAACGCACTTTTAAACTCAATTTTCGCAGCCAAATTTTGAACATTGATTGTTTAGAAGTTTCAAGAGTCCGTAGCAGAATAAGATTAGGATAAAGAATATAATTACATGGTATCTTTTTCAGCAAAATTTTTTTTTTACAAAAAGGAGAGAGAAATCGGTTTTATATGTCTTTACTTTTTCCACAGCGAAGTAGCTTCATTTTATAAGAATCTAAATGTAGCTATATAGCTCAAAAATTGTCCCAATTTTTTCTAAGTAATATAGTACTCTCTTTGTAATATTCCACGTCCTTCTCTTCAAGAGGCGGGAACAATTTACCTTTACCGCGATAGCCTTCTTTTGGTTCTCCTAGCGCGACCAAGGTTTTAATGTAATCTAAAGCGTCATCAACACCAATGGTGTGGTAAGCTCTACCAACACCTTTCTTTAACAAACGTTCCTTTGACCATAATTCTTGCTGCTCGAGAGGCGGCAAAGCTACTTTTCCAGAGAGAAAACGAGACAATAATATGGCCTGGTATTCAAAAACCCTTAGGGAAATGCCATCAATGGGGATACCAACAAAATTTATCAAGAAGTCATCTATCATAAAAGTATGTTGGTAAATCCTTGGAATTATTATTCCATCCAATGTTACCCCTTTATGAAAAAGGTTGTCTAGGAAAGGATAAGAAAATTGATAGCCTGTAGCATATATTATAAAGTCAGGGTTTCTCACAATCGAACCATCATTAAAAACAACTTTTAGGTCCGTATGCGTTGAGAAAATTTCCCGAATTTCTGGCTTATTTATCACATTACCTTTCGTTGATAACACTTTGGTGTTACTGTAACTCCTTATCGACTGATAAACTGTGGTCGCTTCTTCGGAAATTAATTTGGTTAAGTCGGCTCCAGAAGCCCTAGATCCTACAATTACAACTGACTTATTTTTATATTTGGTGGCATTTCGAAAGTATTTTGCATGTTCAATTTTCTTTGGAAATAAAGTTTGTGCCGAATCTAGCCCTTTGACAGGTGGAATATAAGGAACATGGTAGTGACCAGTTGCAACAACAACAGCATCAAATACCTGTTCATACCAGAAGTCGTCATGTTCTCTTGATTTTCGTAAGTAAAGCTTGAATGCATAGGGCCACGATCCAACTTTTTCGCTCTCTATTTTAGGAACTCGCTCAATATCTTCCACGGTAGTTTTTAATTGGATATCAATTTCGTTGAGATCTTTATTCCTTAATATATACTCTTCGAGGTACTTTTGCACATGTGTTCCATCCACGTACTTCGTAGCGCTCTTGTCTAAGTCAGTCTCAGGAAACCATCTATTGCGGTCGCTATAGGTCATCAAATCTTCTACGATGTTTGTTTTCATACCTTTATATGAAGGCGTTTCCTCAAACCTTTCTTGTTCATTTCGAGGACACTTCAATTGTGAACGGTTTTGCTCAATTAGGGGGTTATCTAATTTTGGATCTATTGCTTCACTCTTGGCACCTGGTTTGACCACATTATGAGGTGTCAGCTTTTTAATTTCATCTAGACACCAAATACCACCAAGTTTATCCCTTCTTTCAAAGAGAGAAATCAGCTGAAAATGTCTCTCTTTCAATAACGTATCAAGAACAATTGCCCCAGAAGCACCTCCTCCAATAATGGCAATTTTTTTTACCTGATTGGAAGGAATTTTAACTTCTTGCTTAGTGTCTTTCATTCTAAACCTTTTTTTTAATTAACCATATATTTGCTTAAGATAATATACTTTATGAATATTGACAAATTCACAATCGACGTTTTCTATGTTGACTGTGGCACCTTATACAAATATCACACCATCTAAGGGAAAAAAAAGGGGTGATTAGGAGACCAAAACTCTCCTTTTAGTTAAACTTCCTAAGGGAATGCTACACTTCTATTATCAAAATGCGGTTAGTATCGAAATGCTAATACATTAGTGGTTAGGTAGCTTCTGATAAAGAAAGAAAAAAAAAAAAAAAAAACTAATAGTCAAATGCTCTTGCGAATTTTCGCAGCCACATTTTGTTGCTTTATTTGCTATATATATTTAAGATGTGGGGACGTTAGCTATAAATCAACAAAGCAATATGGTAGGAAAAGCAGAGACACAGACAACAGAAAATGATTACGAAGACACAGTCTTGAAGTTGGCTTCTTATAAGCCACTTGGACACGCAGGTCACAATAATAACACTAAGGCTGACCTTTCATTAGTATCTGAATTACCAGAACCGACAAGAAGAAGATTCGAGAAGTACGGGATAGACCTTTCGCATGGGTACCCTGCATTTCCTGACCAGGAAAAGATTCCAAAATTTGTAGACGAAGCTTACGCCATTAGAAATGAAGAATATCCCTACGTAGAAAGGGGACAAAGCGCCGATCCTGAAAAAAAAGCTCTACTAGGAGCAGCCAAAGAAGTTAGGCATTTGACTAAACACATAGGTACTGAAATTGTGGGATTACAACTAAGTGAACTTAATGAAAAACAAAGAAATGAGTTAGCACTTTTGATTGCAGAAAGAGTAGTTGTGTTTTTTAAGGACCAAGATCTTTCTCCTCAAAAGCAATTGGAGCTAGGCCACTATTTTGGACAGGTTGAAGTACATGCTCAAGCAGCACGTGTTCCAGCGACAGTAGAAGGTGAAAAATTGGATGGAATCAGTGTTATTTGGCAAGACTATCACAGAAAGAGGGGTGCTTTATCCCTTTCTTTCAAACACAGTATTGGTGGTAATTCCCAATGGCATACAGATTTAGTTCACGAGTATCAACCTGCAGGTATTACACACTTACATAATGACACTATACCTGATGTAGGTGGTGATACCATGTGGGTTTCTGGTTATGGCGCATATGACAAATTATCGCCGGCTTTTCAAAAGTTTCTTGATGGAAAAACCGCCATTTATAGGTCGGCCCATCAATATGTAGATCGCTCCAATCCATTGAAAGGACCTAAATTTATTGAAAGGGAGCATCCTTTAGTGAGGACTCATCCTGCTACAGGTTGGAAATCCTTGTTCGTGAATCGATCAATGACTGTTAGGATTGTTGGGTTAGAGCCTGAAGAAAGTAAACTTATCTTGGAATATTTGTATAGTGTTTACGAGAAGCATTTGGATATTCAAGTGCGTTTCAATTGGAAACCATCGAAAAAAGGCTTAGGCACATCTGCTTTATGGGATAACAGAGTATCTCAACACAATGCAGTGTGGGACCATGAGGGTCAGGATGCGAGACATGGAACAAGAGTAACGTCGCTAGCTGAAGTTCCTTACTTTGATCCAAATTCAAAATCTCAAAGAGAAGCTCTCGGATTGCCCTTAGATTGAATTTTTTTTAAAAATTTTTATTGCCCTAAATAGGCTAGTAGCAGTTTATATGTGAATTAAAAAAAAAGCGTGAAAAAATCCTCAATATTTCCGTGCATTGCGTAGTTATCCTTTTTAATTTAAAGCACTTAAATTATAAGTAGTCTATGCGCTTTCTGCGTGTTACCGAGAAAAAAAAAAAAAATTCGTGTGGAACGTAGTCCCAGATAAGACCTTTTTTTCTTTTTTGTCTTTTTTTTGTGTTGAACGAGAATCAACACATTATGATTAATCATTGCTCTTGTCGCAATTGCAAATTGTGAAAAAAAATTGTGGCTGCTAAAAAAAAAACACAAGGATTCGCATAATTCAACACAACTCCTAATCTCTCAGGAATGTATATATATATATATATGATATATGTGTAATATTATATAGATAATCCGTGAAAATCCTACAACTTGACAACCTATGCCAATTCTAGAAAAGGTTAGACAATTATTCAAGTCAAGAAGATCAGAAACAATTCCTGAAGAAGATCATTCTAGCGTAAATGACGGATCTGAAATCCTATGCAAGGAACCAGAAATTGTAAAAACGTATGACGTCAATAGTGACAATGAAGAACAAAAGCCATACATCGATTTGTCTCTCAATCTTACGGAAGAAGAGCAAAGGTATAGAGAGACCTCTATGTGGTTCAAGCTTAAGCTTTTCTTATGGGACTCCTTTGACAAGCACCCAGATGAGAAAAAGTTTCTATTTAAACTTGATTTCTTTATCATGAGTTCATCGATGTTAGGTTATTTCATAAAACTGTTAAATTCAAAGAACGTTAAGACAGCTTATGTTAATGGTATGGATGAATATTACAACATGAGCAGCAATCAGCTTAACTATCTTAATACAAGCTGGACTGTCGGATATATTATTGGACAAGTTCCTTCCAATTTAATTTTGCATAGAATTAGTGCACGTTTTTATTTGGGGGGTTTGGAAATTATATGGGCAGTTTTAACACTTCTAATGATAACGTGTAATTCTTTATCGGGACTATATGCAATAAGGTTTTTTATAGGTTTAACAGAGGCAGGTTATTTTCCAGGGTTAGAATATTTAGTCGGATCTTGGTATGGTCCCAGGGAACTAAGCAAAAGGTCTTCCTTTTTTGCTGTTGCTGGAGTTGCTTCAGGACTTGTATCAGGACCTTTGCAAAGCCGAATACTAACCAATTTTGCACACAGTAGTATGGCCCCCTTCAAATGGATGTTTGTCTTTGATGCGGTGATATCTTTTCCTATAGGGATCTACACTATGTTTGTCGACCCTAATACGCCTTCAACGACAACATCTTGGTACTGGAACAAAACTGATAGACTAATTGCTCTTGAAAGGAGAAGAAGAGATGGGGCAAAGTTAAACACAAGAAAAAAATACACCGCTAAATTGATCAAATCCTTCTTTAATACGTGGCATATTTATGTGTTCCCTTTATTATTTTTGGCTTACAACAACACCTGTGAAGCGACCCTACAACCCACATTTGAAACATGGATGAAGTCAATTGGAAAGCCTCAACAAGTTTACAATACGATGACCGCAGCAGTGAGCGCTACTGGTATCGGTCTCACACTCATTCTTGCGTACTATGCCGATTTTATAGGAGGTAAGAAAAACCATCACTTTGTTATTGCATATTTTACTTTGTTGATAATAGGTTGTGCGTTATTAGCTCACTGGGACATACCTAAAAACTTACATTGGTTTTGCTATTTCGTTATAGGTGCTCCAACTTCGTGGGGTCAGCCACAAATATTTTCTTGGGTAAACAGATTGCTACTTCACGATGATATGAAAAGGAACTTTCTTGTAGTCTGTACAAACGTGCTAGCTTATGTTACAAACGCTTTTGTTCCGATTTTCGTGTGGGACACCGTCGACAAGCCCCGTTATTTCATAGGTTTTACTTATAATGCTTGCCTAAGCTCTTTCGGTTTAATTATGACTGGAGTTGCTCTTTACTTTTCACTTAGAGATGAGAGACGCCAGAAGAGAAAGCTTAAAGGAACAACGCTTGAAGAGTTAAGAACAAAAGGTGACATAGAAATTCAGGAGGGCAATTAATTGTTTATTTAATAATTCAATGTGATCCTAAATAAAATCTTAAAACTTTTGTTAGATATTCCTCTCTTTCAAATTTATAATCTTGGATAAGTGTTTACGCCTGTTCATAAACTATTCATACGTTCTCTTTTTTTGCATGTGATTCTTTCTTTGGTTGCAAAATGAAGTCACCATAGCGAAAAAAAAAAAAAAAAAATAAAGAAAAAAATAAAATTAAGAAAAAAAAACTATCAAATTACGTAGTGAAAATCTCCTTCTCAGAACCAATGTCCGTCTAAACTTAATTATCGATCGTTAGAATAACGATACATCTTTCAGTTTATAATTTTACCTTGGCACTAAGGAAATATAAAATTCTCTTTTGTAATGTAATACAACCTATGTTTTCCTTATAAAAATAGCAATATATTTAGTTTTACCCTAGTAATCTTATGTCATCTGCTTTACATAGAACATAAACTTCCTTACACGTGTTTACTCAGTCTCTTGTATAGCATTCTTTAGCATCAATGAAATCAAATTTAAGCATTCTTTTTCTTTTGCCTATTTGATTTCGGTACTCTAGATAACCAATAAAATAACACCGTACCAACAATATTTATTGCAATGAAAGCAATAAAAATACCAAAATTTCGACCTTTCTCTGAATAATTCGAACCAATTTGGTTCAAAAAAACATTTGTAGACGACATCGGACAGTATTGGCATACATCAGTAGTATCATTACTAACCAAATAGCCACCTGCTTTTGAAATATACCCTTCCATATAATTCCAACAAGTTTTACCATCTTCAGGTTTGAATTCCAAAAGCTCTTTTTCAGCGCACTCAACACTAGAATCCACTAGACCAACAGACATAATTATAGATACCAAATAAGTAAATGGGTTGCATCTGTACATAAATATCCAAAAACGAGGCAAGGAACTGCCTGACACCAAAACACCGCAGAAAGCCAAGCACATAGTGAATAGAAGAATTGCTAAATTGGCTGCATTATCTGCTAGCTCCATGAAAGAAATGCATAATTGAGCCATTGTCGAAGTATAGACATAAAATAGTACTATACTAATCCACATTAGCGCACCTCTTTTATGCTGGGTATTTGTAGGTTCCGCGTTACGGTAAAGACCAAGCGGATAATACCAGCAGAAAAAAGCAATAGTACCAGTAATAGCCTGCCATGGAATTTCGGCACTGATTTGTCCTAGTAAAAATGCAACCCAAGAGTATGTCCTCGATGGCCTTTCTCGGACTTCATAAAGATCCCTTTGTGAAACAAAAAGAGGTAAATACTGCTGAACTAAAGTTAGGAACACAACCAAGAACATAAATACCGAAAACATTTGATTTTGTAGCCCTTGAATAGTGTTTTCAGCTTTAAAAAAGACAAACCCATTAAATAATGAAGAAGCTATGCTCAATATCACTTTCGAGTAAGTATAACTGGGTGTTCTCCAATATTGCTCAAATACTCTTTTAGTTACCAAAAGATACTGATACCATATTGGTGCCGCATATTGTTTTTGTCTTTCATGGTCTTCCTCCTTAGGTTTTCCAATCGCTTCTTTTTCCATTTTATCTAGCTCTTCATTCACCACTTTATATTCGCTAGAGTTCAACCAAACATCATGATAATTTTGATTTGCATGGCTTCCCGGTGCAGCCCCTATAACTTCCAACATCCACTCTGCAGGGTTTGCATTTGGAGGACATTTTGAGGATCCATACTTCTCGAAATAATTAATTAAGGCTGTGCAGTTTTCGCCTAAATCTCCGAAATAGACAGTCTGTCCACCTCTTTGTAAAAACAACAATCTGTCAAATTCTTGTAACAAAATAGCCGAGGGTTGATGAATTGTGCATAAAATAGCTTGGCCGTGGCCAGCCAACTTACGAATCAACTTACAAATTGACCACGCAGTTTGTGAATCTAATCCCGACGTTGGTTCGTCCAAAAAAAGCAACAATTTGGGCTTAGCTACTAATTCAACTCCAATAGTTAACCTTTTCCTCTGTTCAACATTCAAGCCTTCACCTGCAACACCTACCACTGCATCGGAGTAAGGTTCCATTTCTAGTAGTTCGATTACCTGGTCCACATATTTTTCTTTTTCTTGTTTAGATACAGAATAAGGCTGCCTTAAATAAGCGGAAAAATTTAACGCTTCTCGAACAGTAGAAGTGTCAAGATGTAAGTCTTGTTGTTGAACGTATCCTATAGATCTTTGGAATGAGTTATCTAAAGAATGTCCATTAACCATTCTCGTACCCGACTTAACCACACCAGAGGTCAATCTTTCAGATAGAGTATTTAAGAGGGTCGTCTTTCCTGCACCTGATGCACCCATCAAAGCAGTGACCTGCCCTGGTTTAACCCATCCGTCAATTTCCTTCAAGATTGTTCTTTCCTCCGACTTTATTTTAACTGCATATGTCAATTTTCTCCAATGAAATGTGTCTCCAGAAGATCTTAAACCTTTATCCAAATCGGCCGCAGTTGAAGAACTACTTTCATTAAACTCTGATGCTACCTTTTCTAATTTACCACTTTCAACATCCAGTAATAGCCGATCTTTTTTTAATGCTTTTTTTTGGAATAATAATATCTCACCTTTCTGCATAGCACCTCTATTATATTCGCAAAGGACCAAATAAGTTCCTAGGAAGAAAATAGCAAAAGCTAGACAAATTCCCCAGCCCCTCCATTTATGACTATTATAATACGCAAACGAAGCATTTATATAGGAATCACCATTAACAATCGAACTGCCTAGCTGAGAACCAACCGTAGAGCACATAATAGAATCCCCAGTTGTAGGGTAGCCAGGGCCAGTCGGAACAAAATGTGAGCACTTGAAATCACGACCGTGGAACTCATTTGCGATTAAGGATTCAAAAGCAAAGGCAACCGGATCAAGATAATTAATCCAACGGCACCAGCCGTGCATGTCCGGTGTAGGAACTACAAATCCAGTAAATATTGTCAAGGCAAGTAATATCACAGAAGCAGGAGTCATGGCTTGTGATAAAGATTTTGTTGCAGATCCAATAGTTCTGAATATATGAGACATGGCCAAGGTAGCAGTGAAATTTACCAACAAATAGAAAAAGAAATGCCCAGCATCCCTATAAAAGTTCACCATAAAATAATACACTAAGTTGAATGTGACCGCTACAATTAGTTTGGTTGGCATCTCAGTGATAACTGAGGCGCACGCATCTGCAGACGGATGGTACAAAGCATAGGTCTTATGCTTTTCAACAATTGGACGAGCTTCGTAAAGGGAAAAAACCTCCAACAAGGATGAAAACGAGTTAAACAACACCGCGAAAAACATAGCAGCAGTTCTGTAATAAAATGAATCTGTTGTTTCCGACAAGTTATAAAATATGGAAGATATTATAAGGCTAATCACAAAATGGCCACAAATAGAAAACAAAGCTATAGATGGGTCTCCTTTAGTCCTCAAAATATTTCTTCCCATAATGTATCTTACTTGCATAGGAAAAGAAACGGTATAGGGTGAGAAAGGCGGGGTATGCTTAGATTTTCTTGATACATGTCTATCTCCAAAAGCTTCCATTTGCAGAGATCTATCAGTTTTATTCAAGCAAATGTCAATTTCATCTAACAAGACTCGCCTTTCATTTGATCTTTGCCAGTATTCATAGAATTCCTTCGGTGTCCTTGGAACCTTATTTTCAAAACCAGGCTTAACAATTCTTTCAAACGGATTGGTTAAGGATGTCAAAAAATCTGCCGTAGTTTGTCTCTCCGGGCATTCATAGCCCATATTTAAGAAGTAAGTTTTCGCTTGCTTAGAATCACCAAAAAAAATTTGATAACCTTCATAGAGTAATACAACTTTATCAAACAAATCGTAAGCTTCTTGTGAACACTGATAAATAGCAATCAAAGGAGTAGCGTCTAAAACAACAGCTGAAGCTTTTAATGCTCTAATAAATTCTAAAGCAGTAGCGGAGTCTAGTCCTCTCGTTGAATTATCCCAGCATTGTACATTTGCAAAAGATAACGCCGCTTCGGCAATGGAAACTCTTTTACGCTCCCCTCCTGAAACCCCTCTAATATATTCATTTCCCACTTTCGTATTTCTTGTGTTGGTCAAACCATACATAGCCAAGACCACATCGGTCATATGTTTAGCATAGGCCTTTCTAGTAATACCTGGAGGTCTGTTTCTAGGAGTTCTCATTTTGGCTGCAAATTCCAAAGTATCACGAACAGTGAGATGAGGAAAATGATTTTCCGTCTCCGCACAGTACATTACATCACCACGATAGTGTTTTTGTATATCATCTTGTGTCAAGCCATCATAGGATATTATCGAATTCTTATCAAGATTAAATCCATAAGTGCGTGCAGCGAGACTTTTCAAAAATGTCGAGCAGCCTGAACCAGGCCTTCCTAAAACCACAGTAAGTTCACCCGGGTTGGCCATACCATCCATTGGCTTTAATATATCAAAATACGCATTCTCATTATTTTTATTCAATAAGTGTCCAATCTTTTGTGTGATGAATTTATAGCCAGCGTTCAAAAAATCAGATTGGTAATCTGCACCAGTAGCAACACCATAAGCCCTCAAGCCCTTGTATACTACACCCATTGACATTGGTTTATAGTAACCAGGATCTGAATTATGCAACTTGCGAAGATTTTTAATCCAAAACTTCGTATCAAATTCGTCAGAATTGGGATCAAGCCTTGGATCTATAATATTGTCACCGTGAATTGGATATACACCTGGAACTCGAGACATGTGGCTTACTGTTCGCCGTAGTTCTATGTCCTGAGCATCTTCTTCCCAAGATTGGTTATCCCCATTTTTGGCAATATCTTGCACTTTTTTCGAAACTTCTTCGTCAAATCCGTCATAAGGAGCTACATCCTCTTTCGTGCTATCTCCATTCAATGTGTTCGTAGTTTTAGAAGTCAGCTGATCTAGTTTCTTCTCTTCCATTGTGAAGATAAAATAAATAAAAGAGTTATATCGTTTGTATATTTATCCGATGTAATGTCATACCACCATTATATATTTATCTAATGCAATGTCATACCAACATTATATATTTATCCAATGCAATGTCATACCAACATTATATATTTATCCGATGTAATGTCATACCACCATTATATATTTATCCAAGGTAATGTCATACCACCATAAATATATTTATCCAATGAAATGTCATACCACCTTTATATATTAGAATAAAATTGCAACTATTGAAGCACCTTAGAATTAACGACTACCGATAAAAGTCTGCGGAACCTTCCATTCCGCAAGACAACTATATACAGGAGACAACCCATTTCTCAATTAAGCCCTACCAGGTTAGTCTAGGCTAAAAATAAGTTTCTAGTAGAACAACAAGAAAAACAACAAGAAGAACAACAGAAGGAAACTTAGAGAGGCGTTTTAAAGATGAACGGGGTAACAATGCCATTCACGACTTGCACCTCCCTCCTCCTCCCCAATGATTAAACAATTAGATTATACAGGAACATAAGAAATAAACTGGTCACTTTCTCTAAATGTTTCTTCATTCCAACTGTTAAACTAATTGAAGATTCCACTCTTCCATTGTAAAGTATCAATGATATGTAGATGGAGTATAGTGCATCTCACAATATTACACTGAGCATAACTTGTAGAAGAGATACATTGTCACGTGAAGAGCTTTCAGCGGAAGCATCGTTTTACTTTTCACTGTTCTACTCGAAGACTACATCTAAGTTTCCCGTTAGAGTCAACGAGAGAATCAGTGGCACTGATGCACACTAGTTTAAAAAAGTTTCTTCGCTGGGCTAAGGAGCATCATGTATTTATTGATGAAAGAATTGAGTTTTTATACGAGAGAGAAAAGGGCATATTCGCTAGATTGAAAGACAGCGTAGGTAATGGAGAACAATTGATAAAGGTGCCTAAAGAATTGACGATAGGCCCTGAATTAGCCTCAGAATTATTGCCTGATATATGCTATGAAGATAAAGAGTCTTTCAGTAATAACGAAGTCACCATACTTCTCATTTCTAAATTGGGTTTTGATGGAAAATGCAGCGACCATAAATTCAAACCGTATTTTGATATACTACCGAAGCAAATTAATAGTCCATATTTTTGGAATGCAAAAGAGAAAAGTCTAATCGAAGATACAGACGCCGGAATTATCTCTAAAAGAAATTTTAATAAAATTTTAGAAGAATGGCATAAGGTCCTAAACTATATGTTGAAAGCTTTTACCGATGAAAAGACGAAGGAACAGATCAAAAATGATTTGCGCTTCTACAAAGAATATCGAGATGGAAAAACCGACGATGAGAAATTAGAGCTTTATTTGAAAGAAGAAGGAAGCTCTTGGACAAGTTTCAGAAGCTATATGTGGTCATACAGTATTTTGGTTTCAAGAGGTTTTCCATACATTTTAATAACAGAAAACAAATCCAAAGATTCTTTGAAGAAGGCTATTTTGTTGCCTGTAGTTGATTTGTTGAACCACAGAAATGATAGTAAAGTACAGTATGGCGTTGCAAATGAAAACGAAGGCAAAGTAGGGTTTCAAGTTCAGGAAGCATTAAACCAAAATGATGAATTGTTCAATAATTATGGAAACAAGCCAAATATAGATCTCTTGATCAACTATGGATTTGTAATAGCTAATAACAGATATGAAGAGACCACTATAACCCTTAAGATAGCAAATCCTGAAAAGGTGACCGACGCGAAGAATATTGGAAATAAATTTTTCGAGGACAAAGAAGGAATTGAAATTTTGAAAGAAGGTATTAATTTCACTTTAAAGAACACAAATCCTTTCCCTGCAGACTTATTAAATTTTGTCTCATTTTTAACACAACTAAGGTTTGAAAGAAAAGACGGTATGACATTAAGAATGAAGCTAGAGGGATTGGGGGAATTAAAAAAAAATTTCGAAGGTAAAATTTCGTTTTTTAAGCAAAAGTCTTTTCCGCTGAATGGTGTGAAGAGTGAAGTTGCCAAATTTGTAAAGAATTACAGAAATAACCAACGAAACCTCTTTCAAAAATCATATGATTGTTTGCAGCAGTATGAGAAAAAATTATTGAAAGAATATAAGGACAGCCTTACTTCTTTCAAGACAGTATTGAAAAGTGATAAGGCGTTTATGGATTCTCTCAGCACTCAATTCGGAATCACTTCTTACGAAGACATATTAGGAAGAAATCTTTTGGAAAGCGTGACACTCTTATGGCTAGTAAGAGTGTCAAATAAGAAAGAATATAGTGATGACAAATTTTTTACGGATGGCCAGTTTGTCAACATGAGTACTTATATTTTAGAACAATTTGAAGATGTGCAAAAAACATAGAGATTACCGAAGAAGATCTTTTAGAGTTTAAAGGTTTGATGTCTTCTTATTTTCCTAAGCTTTCACTAGCATTTCCAGGTATTTATTCGCAAGGAGAATGGAGCACTCAACGCTTTGTAGTTGCCAGCACCGTCATGGATAGAGTTGGCTACTTGAGACCCAGCAACCATGAGTTCTTCTTTGTTAAAAAAATTAGCATCAGAGTATAATTTTACCATTGCATACTTACTGGTACTCACGGCAGTTCGCCTATGGAGTATTGCATACTGGATTGCACACTTCGCACTAGTTTATGTCCACGTTTTCCTACTTCTCCCCTTTGATCCATAGTTTCTCAGTTAAATTACTTTTTTTTTTCTTACTCTACGTATGGACCAGTCAATTATACAACTCGCTCTTTTGAATTCCACTATGTAGCTCTATACTAAAACCAACTGTTTAAACCAAAAATCCTGTTAGCAAAGATTTTCACATTGTATCATATTGCACTACTGGTACAAGTAAATGGAGATCCGTATTTGTTCGACTGGTAAGACAATACAATCAGATCCACAGCCGCATAAAGACCCGGTCCTAATATATATAGACCAATCCCTATGAGAATTAAATTTATAATATACTCAAACTTGCGACGAAGGGAATCTCTCTTGAATAGTTGCCATAATGACAAGTTCTCTTCACATACCTGGGCGTAATATAAACTCCTCAACCTAATGTATGCGACACCCCAGAAGACAAAGCCAAACCAACAGTCAAATAGAGAAGACATTAAAGAAAGCAAATCCGAAAAAAATGGGATCACTTCTCCAATAACAAAAGCAATTACCCATAGAAACAAGTTTATAGCAAACCAAACAGTCCATCCCCATAGAGTATGACTGTTTCTATGAGCAGAATCCTTTTTAAATAGCCTTTGAAATAGAAACTGTGAAGAAACATTACCATACAAAGCACCTGCGAAAAGAATGGTGGGTAATGCGAAAGAGAACGCGATCTTCTTGTAGTTACCACTTAAACTTCCGAACGCCGGCGCCGTTATATATGCATTTCCCACATAAACATAGATAATTGAGCCTGCAAGAGAGAAAATAATAACTTCAAATGAAGTAACAGCATATAGTGCTTTTCTGAAATCTTTGGGTCTTTTCATTTGGCTAATAAAAGAAGGATACGTAATTTGACCAACGAAAGTATAAAGAATATTCAAAAATGCTGACATTCCTTGTACATATGTTGTTCCTTCTTCTGGCCATAGATTCCATTTAACAGGTTTGTGTAATTTTTCAAATTTATCAGGATGGGTCTCCACACCGGCAAAAATCATAGATAGTATAACTGACACGAACATTGTAATAGCACTGAAATAGGCAAGGAAAGATAACGCCGAAAAAGTTCTAGGCAAAGAAACTAAAATGCATATAATCGTAGTAACCACAGAAAACACTACTGAGCAAATTGTTTTGTTGTCACTTATAGTATTAAAATATTCAGCACCTGTAAGAATATGCAATCCTTGTATCAAAACATTATTGAGTAAAAATGCTATAGCACTAAGATACCACACCCATCTATAGCCCCCGAAGAGATTCTGACCAATGTCACAAACTGAAGTGAGATGAGGGTGTACTGCGCAATAATCCAGTATAATCAAACCAGTATATAGTACAGTAATTGCAACGAAGACAGTTAATATCAATCCTGGCACTATGCCCAATACCGAATAAGAGTTAGGAAATGACATTATAGCTATAACAATGTATTCCGAAAGTAAAAGCCCCGCCGTTTTCACCCACGAACATTGTCTATAATTAATTGAATGAGCCGACTCCTCTACGATTTCTTTTTCCAAATACTCATCAGCATATTCAATTTCCTTAAGTTGACTTTTCGTGCGCTTTAGAGAATCCAGAGTACTCTTTTCAATCCTAGACGGCGTTTGCGCCTCCAAGCTATCGGTCGACCTTTTCCCTAACATTTATAATATGTTGGTTCAAACCAGGATTTTAACAATTTATTCTTAAACACAGAGTTTGATTTCCTATCTTCCCAGTATACACCGACTCCATACAGTAAGATAGTTATTAAAATCCTGCAGATCCTAGACTTCTATAACTCCAACAATATTTTAAAGCCTCCCTACGGTTTGTAAAAAATTTGAAGGTTAGGTTTGAAGAACAATTAAAATGTACAAACGAACTTATGTCCAACATGTAGTAACAAAAAAAAAGCAATTTATTTAACCACAGTTTCCTTTATTAAACTTATTAACTCGATAGCGAACTTGTTCTGTGCATAACTTAATGATGTTCTTGCACATGATAAATTGATCACGAATTATGTAAGCGAATGAAGTCGTGCAATATAAAATTTAAATACTAGGTTTCCCACTTGAAGTTTTATATCAAAGTCATTATATCGGATACCGATTGCGCTAAATAATACTATACAGTTGAAGTAGATTGTATAATACTATACAGTTGAAGTAGATTGTCGATGTGTGCTTTCTTACAATAAGGTAGACCTCTTCTTAATCTGGTAGCAGCAGGTGGACTGATGTATTTTCAAGCCTATATGGTAGAGTTGCTTTTCCTATATACATGACCGTCTTCGCAAAAGAGTGCACCTTCTCGCTTAAGTCAGTTGCGTCCAAAGTTATTGTAACGTAGTAGATATTCGGACTACCTAAATAATAGAGAACTATAGAAGACGAAAGCTTGAAGACTATGTAATTTCTCATGAAGAAATGTGTGTCTAAAGAAAATTCATAGAAGCATCAATAAGTCTACGAAGGAGGCATTTTTTTTTTTGTCCACCTGGACGTTCTCACTGTTTCTTTCCAACTATAGTATTGATATAACTTTATGTAATTTGATAGGTGGAGCTTTTATCATCTCTGATATTCGATACTCAACGTTTGCTGACATTCTGGCACATACACGACTAAATAATCTAATTGTATCCTCTTGCTACGAACATATGCCAGACAGCGTAACGGATGACACCTTTAATACTAGTCTCGCTACTACAATCTGGATTGGCTTTGGTCTTCGAATTACTCTCATATGGTAGTATAATTTCCACAATAAATACCATCGCTAACAACATTTTTGTATACTTTTATTCCTTGCATTATCCCACTTATCGTTTTAGCCGTCATGGAAATCTCATTAGTTACCCAATCGGCTTTCAGTTGAAGAAACCAACACAGTTAACCGAGATGGTACTGTAGAAAAATTAGCTTTTTTTTTAACCTAATGAAAGGATTTCCGAAGACTATTTTGATTACTGAAAAGAAAATGGAAAGGTATAGCTGCCATTCAAATAGTTATGAAAGAATCACATTTGTGAATTCTACTTAGTAGAAAGTGGTAAGGAAGCCGTAGGAGAGATATTAAAGAATGCAAAGTATAGTAGGGTGATAATGTAAAACACATAAAAGGACGGGTCGATATGCTTCTTGTAGTGTAGCAAAGCAAACGTAGGAAATATACGGTCAAGATATAGAGTTATTTTGCTTGTAAGCCGTTAGACGACAACTACTGGTTATATTGAATCAATCGTACCGTGATAGATTATAAGTCTCATATACGAAATGAATAAATTGAAGCAAGAGGTGATATAAACCTACCCGTATAGACATAAAATAATATAAGTAGAGTAAGGTGCCTTTAAATGAGTTATGACCATGAAATATGAACTCTTACCGAGTCCTTTGCTAGTTATGAGACAGTTTTCTTTTAAGTTGTACTCCAACTTAGAAGCCTTACTCTATTACCTGAATAATAAGTAGCAACATATAGTACAACAAAGAAGATTCTACACATGATTGAGCCTCGTTAAGGCCAATCATTTCATATTTTCATAGTATCTTCTTCTGTAGATCCATCAAATGGTCATAAGAATGAATTAATCATAGAAATCATGGAAATCATAGAAATCATAGAAAACCACTCAAAGCGCCTTAGGCTTTGCTTACTGTGTGATCTTCTGCATGATGAAGGTGCTCGTGCTGATCCTGGTAAGAAGCTTGGATAGCCTGTGCAAATTTACTTTTCCGCCTGATCAGAGGTCCCTTCCAGTAAAATACGTAAATTGGGAACACAGCAATTATAGACAAACACCCAAGTAATGTACTTGCCCACTGAAAGTGGAATTTACCACCAATGTTATTGTAAAGAGGATTGGCGTACATTGAGGCAACACCTCCTAATACATCACGTGCCAAACCATTTCCTCCTGTAGCTGAAGATGAATATGGACCATAAGCGGCAACCATATAGTCGATTGTTGCCATGTAAATACTGTAATTGGCTATTCCTATGAGAACGTTAAATATCGTTGGTGCAATCCAAGGGGTATAATCAGGCCCCATTGACGTCCAAGCGAAACCAAATAGACCAATTACCAATAAAGGAGCAAGATAGAGAAGGAGCAAGAGACGGCGCTCTGGTGCCCTTTCATCATACTTGTGATTCACCATATACTTTCTTTGGTAGAATATATCGATGACATGAAGTGGGTAGGCTATAGCATAACTCACGAGAAATGATAGAAAAATAAGACCACAAGCTGTGGTGGAGAACCCCCATTGTTTGTATATTGGACCATACGACTGGTTGCAAATAAATATAAAATGGTCAGCAAATCCAGAAAGGAGAGAAAGACACAAAACAATTGGCTCTCTAAGGAACATGTAGAAGGGACGGACCCATATTTCAAGTAATTCTTTGAATGAAAACGACGACTTGACTTCTTCTGGGCCGTAAACTGTCGTGTCCTTTCCTGATTTACGAAGTGATCTGGCTTCTCTATCAACTAATATTGTTGACCTTGTCTCAGGTACGAAAAAAAAATGTAATAATTGAGTTACACCACCAAAAATCAATTGTATCCAAAAGTTCCAATTCCACGATAGGTGCTCTTCCATTAAGCCACCAAATACTGGCCCTATGACTGCTCCTGCAACAGAAGCTAAAACAACATATGCCACCGCATATCCATGGTTGTCTTCATCCCACATATCCGCTGTGACACCAAGAGTGACAGAACCACCAGCTTGAGATATACCTCCAAGAAACCTGGCTACCACAATAGTCCCAAAATTAGGAGCAAGGCCTCCTAGTATTTGCCAGATGTTCACTAGAAATAAGCTTAGCTGCATTATGGGCCATCTGCCGAACTCTTCACTCCAAGGAGCCCAGAACTCGCACCCAAAGCCATATGCTATCTTGAAAACCATTTGAGACACTTTAGCTTTTGGCGAGCTAACGTTGAAATCTTTTGATATCAAAGAGAGGGCATGCGGATAAACACTACCATTAAAATTCATGGATAACTGTACTATAAAAATGATTGTAATTATTCTCCACTTTTTAAAGCTGGAGAATGAATATCCAAGTTTGTCGTAACATTCATACTCTTGCAAGACTCTTTTCTCTCCGGCTGGTTTTTTTTCCTTCAACTCATTTGGCGGAGAATTGACGTCTTCCATGAATACTTCATCATATTTGTCGGAGTCCAGCAACCGTCCGGAATCATTCTGCGGTGTAAGCTGTCTTTTTAAGTTGGTACTTTTCAATATATTATTTATTTCGAACATCTTAATTACGCTCCCTCTACTTTATTTTACCAACGATTAAAAATTAAATCAATCCGTATACCGTTTGATCTTTATATCTACACCAAAAGAGATCTTGTCGGCTGTCGGGCTGCGCGGAAACTCATCTAACTCCTCGAACCTACGAAGCTGTTTGTTTAGCTGGGGAACTTTTTTTATTCGACAGGAAGTGCCCTCGAAGTGACCATCCCACATATTTATGCATGGTTGGGCCAGCCCCACGAATAATTTTTTCCGGATGACTAAAAAAAAGTGTGGGAAAAGAAGCATGAAAACAAAAAGGGCGGAGATACTTCGCTTAGGAAAACTTTTCAGCCAATGGTATTCAAGTTAGTTTTCCCGAAAAAAATGAGGAAGGTTTGTTTTCTGGGGGATTTGCTGCAAGTACTGTGTACAAGAGATAGTCGATGCGAGTTACACGGTTGCAATAATTTCACAATTTTTCCACTTCACATTTGAAAGCGAAAATGGACCTCCATAAAGGAAGTGCTTCAGTACTCTACACCTAGATTGGTGATCATCGGTGCTTGAGAGGTTGAAATGCTTCGATCGTATGAATTCCGGCGAATATGATTAGAGGATTAGACACGTAGGATCTAAATTTACAGAAAAGTCCTGATGCATAAGCCATGTTTCAGAAAGCATCACTATAAGGGTTCTTTAGGATGAACTTTCAATTTTTATCTGGTTTTGTACGGCAGTCGCGATTTGGGTGCAAGAGATTAAAATATAAAAAAAAAAAAAGGACAAAAAAATTGCTAAAAAACAAAGTCGCGCGTACTACTGTAATGAGTTTTAACTATTATTTACTGATAACTTGGTAAACCTTGTGGGAATTTTAAGTCCTTACTTAGTCCCCTAGGTTTAAGCAATTATACAAGGACTTCTTCTATTGGAATAACTCGCTGACAAAGTTATCCAAAAAATAAAGAAAAAAAAAAAAAAAAGAAAAAAAACTTTTCCCAATCAAAAAAACCAAGAAACCATTACTTTAAAAGCTATTTCTCGTTGTGGTGTGATTTCGTAAGTCGTACGGTAAACTGTTCTTTGAAAAAAATTAGTCAAGCACAAGAAGAGTGCATATTAGTCGCAAAAAATTATTTGGAGGAATATATTCAATGGAAAATTCTTGTGTGTAGTTCCGGACGACCATCTTACTGCTTCACGTGATAAAATTTCTTGATAATCTACCGCATATGAATTTCCATTTGGTAAGTTGATAAGATGAGCTTAAAAAAAAAAAAAAAAAAAAAAAAGGCCGCTCGGCCATCTCTCGCGAAGAGCACAGCGATAAAACGAGCGATAAAACGAGCGATAAAGTGAAAAAGGAAATATAAGTTGTGTAAAGACTTCGTAAAGCTTGAATGAAGCCGTATGCCTAAAGATTCATAAGCAGTACTTTACATCATGGAATCAAAGGGTTTTGATGGAAGACAAGGTGATTATGCCAGCGAGACATACGAATTGAATGATCTGTCATATAAAAATAATTTAGCAGAAGTTGTGGTAGAAGATCGCTCGCAATCTTGGTGGAAAAAGTTTTTGCATTTAATCGAAGTAGACAATGGAGCAGATAACAAGTTCGATAATGTGACAATGTTTCTATATAATTACGACTTACGACCAGTAGAAGAAAAACGACGAACATGGTCATGGTATAATTTCATAAATTTCTGGATAGCTGATGCCTTTAACGTTAATACTTGGCAGATTGCTGCAACAGGAGTTCAGTCAGGTCTAACTTGGTGGCAGACATGGATAACAATTTGGTTGGGATATTTCATTACTGGTATATTTGTATGCATTCTTGCTAGAATTGGTATATATAATCATATATCTTTTCCAGTGACGATTAGGATATCTTTTGGCCTCTTTGGTTCTTTGTGGCCAATTATTAATAGAGTGGTGATGGCTTGTGTGTGGTTTGGTTTGCAAGCGTGGATCGGAGGCGAATGTGTGACTTTGATGTTGAAGTCGATATTTGGAACTAATCTTTCCTCTAGGATGTCATCATTTCCAAAGTCTGAAGGAATAACAACAGATCAATTTTTAGGATTTTTTTTATTTTGGCTTGTTTCATTGCCTGCAATGTGGTTCCCGCCACATCAGATTCGCCATTTATTCACTGCTAAGTCTTATATTGTGCCATTTGCTGGATTTGGTTTTCTTATTTGGACCTTGCTAAAAGCGCACGGGGCAGGTCCATCAATTCATGAACCTACAAAGTTGCATGGTTCGGACTTTGGGTGGGCCTTTGTAAAATCCACAATGAATGCGATGGCTAACTTTGCTACTTTAATCACAAATTCACCAGATTTCTCAAGGTTTGCAGATAAGCCTTCGAAGGCGATCAAATATTGGCAGTATATTGCCTGCATTCCTATCACTTTTTCAATTACATGTCTTATTGGTATACTTGTCAGCTCTGCTTCACAGGTTTTAAGTAGCGATGGCCCTTTTTGGGATCCATTGGATCTTTTGAATACTTTTTTAGGCCATTATACTTCAGGTAATAGAGCAGGCGTTTTCCTTCTCAGTTTTTCCTTTGCCTTGGCACAGTTAGGTTCTAATATTTCTGCTAATTCGCTTTCTTTTGGTACCGATGTTACAGCAATGGTTCCTCGTTTTTTAAATATTAGAAGAGGCTCGTACTTGTGTGCTGCGTTAGGATTATGTATCTGCCCATGGAGATTTATGACGAAGTCTTCAAAGTTCACTACTGTGTTGTCTGCATACGCTGTTTTTTTGTCGTCAATTTGTGGTGTTGCTGCATCCGATTATTATGCAGTTAGACGGGGATATGTCGACTTAACCAGTTTATTTTCTTTAAAGATAAACAAAAACCAAGGGGAATCTGACGAGTCAACGGAGGACTCATGTTATAGGTATAATCGAATTGGATGTAATTGGAGAGCATATGCTGCATACGTAAGCGGTGTATTGCCTAATATCGTAGGTTTTGTCGGTGCTACCGGTAAGCCTGTGCCAGCTGGCGCTACAAAAATATATAACTTGAGCTTTCCTGTCGGTTTTTTTGTTGCATTTTTGGTTTATTACTTGTTAAGCGTGGTTTTATTTCCCATTCGTAAGGGAATTCCTGAAGGTGTCAAGCCTCTTAAAAAGAGCTGGTATGAAGAATGGAAAAATGTTGAATACTTTGATGAAGAATTGAGATCAGTATCTCCTAAAATGTCGTGGGCCGTCAATCGTGTTCGAAGTATTAAATCAAACCCTGCTACATTAAGAGAGGATATTGGTGATTTGACTATGAGACATCCTATACCCGATTGGTCTTCTACAAAATACCATAAGGAAGAAAAGCTGCTCAAACATGAGTGAAAAAGAATTTTGTAGATGTTTTTAAACTAATAAAGGTTATGGGAATGTAAATAGTTAATTGAAGGAATCTTAGATTTGTCTATTGTTTAGTCTCAAAAGAAAGTCTTTTACAGAAGTTAGAGATTTCTGAATTCAAATGGCAGAAAACAAATTAGGACCTAGAAAATGAAGATCTCGGCAAGTAAAACAATTTTTTTTTTAAAAAAAAAAGCTGCAGTCATTTGGGCAGAAAAACCGCAACCTTCTTTGAAATGTTCATCCAAACAAAGGCTTTGAATAGAGATCGACTAATTTGTCTTTCCAAGTTTTGGCCAGTGTAGGTTCTTTTTCGGCCATAATTTCTTGTTTAGAGTCACTACTTCTCCCGTTGACCGTATTTTGACTATCGCTGAGAAAGTAGTTGCTTTGAAGGCAAGCTGCAATTAATTGGATGACGGGAAGTCCTAGGGCAATAGCATAGCGATGAACATTTGTTTTACTATATGCCTTAATTGCAATTTGCCTTATCTCACTTTCAAAAGGATATTTACGAATAGACTTTATGTTACCATAGAATGTCTTTATTTGTGACTCTGAAACGGAATCGCGCATTTAGTGTCTCAAGTTTCTGGGCATTTTTGCAGACCATAAAGGACCAGCAATAGCACTTCCAATCGTAGAACCAATGCTCGAACACAAAGCAAGAATTACAATAGCCAGAGCCATATTCCCGTATGGACACTAGTCTGAATCGCAACACGACAGCCAACAACACTGAATGCCCCTCCTATGCCTGTCAATAACCACGTAAAAAATAAGGCGGGTGTATTATACCTAATAGCCTGTGGCTTGACAAGTGCCACCCCTACTATTTTTATGCAAAGACCAATGACTTTCAAATACTTGTATCTATGAGTAAGTCTGAATAATACTAGCCACAACTCCGAACACACACAAGGTCAAAGTCGAAGTATTATTATAGTAAGTTCACTCTTTTGTTCCCCAGTCTTTAACTATCCAAACGAAAGAGGACAAGTAGAGACAGCGAATACTGCTGGTCATCAGTGAAAAAGTGTCAATAAAAACAGCACAAATAAAGGTTTAATTGAAGACCTTCCTAGGCATTAATTGATGCGCTGCTAAGTAGAACTCATATAAAATAAATGCAATTAATAAGATACTATCTAGGAGCATCATTGCTATTATACCAGGATTTTTCTATTGACAACATCTATTCCGGAACTCTCGATGGATACAAATACAAGTCCCACTATATATCCAGCCATGTTATGGTGACGGGCCGCTATATTATAACCCATTACATAAAATACCAGGACTAATAGATATGAGCTAGGACGAGATACAACATCTCAAAATTTTGCAACAAACGGTTTGCTAACAGCGGAAATTACCTTGGTTGTTGAAAGTATTGTACAATGACTTCCATAGTCTGAAGCTGCAAATGGCCTATAATTGGAAATAGTAGATGAGTCTAGAGAAAAAGTACATGCACAGAAAAGAACTGACAGTCCTAAAAGTGCCTTCATAATGTAGGCTTTTCTGCTATTTGACAGCATGCTGTCTTTCACTCTTTCAACTTCAGGAACTTTTTTTGCTTTTGCATGACAACACATTGTTCCTCCAAAGACTTGGCATCAAAATCATCAAGGCCAACTCTTTCTCCTGAAGCATGTTCTACGTTTTTTTCTTTGATCAGTGATATTTCTAAAACTTTGGATACCGAGCAGGTTGCACTATTGTTAGTCAGCTGCCTTCTTTCTTCCGCAGTCAGCTGTTTATCTTAAATTTTCACTGTCATTTATAAGAAAAATTCGATTTTGTCAAGCTTTTCGGCGATTTTCTTCAACCAATATTGATGCCCTTTTTGTGAATGCCTCACTTATTGGACCAATTATCAGATACATCTTAGCACTTAGCTGCATATGGAAATTTTCCAAAAAAAAAAAAAAAAAAAAAAAAAAAAAAAAAAAAAAAAAAAAAAAAAAAAAAAAAAAAAAAAAAAAAAAAAAAAAAAAAAAAAAAAAAAAAAAAAAAAGAAGGAACCATCCGTTAGCGCACCACTTTCATTCCATTTTTCATTAATATAAACAACAACGTAGATCTGCTAATCTTATTAAGGGTCCATTTCCTCAATTTTTGTGGCTTTTCTTAGAAAATCTCTTTGGAATGATTGTCTTTGGAAAGAAAAACCTTTTTATTGGTCTCTATAAATATCTTTTTATTTAATTTTTTTTTTTTTTTTTTGGCGAGTCCCACTGCTTGGATCGCATTTTTTTTTACATATACTTTACATATGCAACCTTTATAATGGCCAGTTAAAAACGAAGGAGATCTTCTAGATTAGGTCAGTTATATTGCCGACAAGACGGGAATCTTTGCTACGAGATGAGGATGAAAGAATACTATTTAGATAACGCTAACTCTTGAACTGCCTAAATTTTAGGTTATAATTGTGGATTCGAAGGTCGAAAAAGAAATAAAAAGTGAGACAAATCCGTCAGAGCTACATAAAGAAAATTCTATTTCTGAGAAGTCATCAAGTGGAGAAGATCAAGTAAGGAAGAATTTTGCACTCTCAGATTTACCTGAAGGTACAGAGCTTCCGGGTGTCCAGAAAGCCGAAATTCTTGCTTCGCAGGATGAATCGATACTTTTTAAAGCGATTTTTGTATTTACTATTTTCCTTTTGAGCTTTGGTAGTAACTTAGATTACAACAATAGGAGCACTTTTACTCAGTATTCTCTTCTGGAATTTGAAGCAAATCAACTAACTACCACTATACAAGTTGTGTCTACCATCATACAAGCAGCGGGTCAAATTGCTTATGCTCGGACTATTGATATTTTTGGCAGACTTGAGATGTATGTTATCGCATTAGTCTTTTATGTCATTGGGACAATCGTACAATCACAAGCTACCTCAGTTTCAAGGTATGCCTGCGGGGCGGTATTCTATCAATTAGGTTACACAGGTCTTTCCTTAATTATAACTGTTATATTATCCGATTTTTCTTCTTTAAGGTGGAGACTTTACTTCCTCAATGTTACCAGCTATCCTTACATAATTATCACATGGATGTACGGGAATGTCGTTCAGGATATAGGAGCGGAGGAACATTGGTCTTGGGGTATCGGAATGTGGGCGTTCATACTCCCATTGGCACACATTCCATTTGCATGTTGCTTCGCATACATTTATTGGAGAGCTTATAAAAATAATCGTTTCAAGGATATTTTTGGATTGAATACACAAAGTATTAAAAAGAATGGCTTCGGTGCTTTTGCACTTGACATATTTTGGAAAAGTGATATCGTTGGTCTATTTTTAATGGCTGTCTGCTTAGGATGTATCTTGACACCCTTGACACTTGCAGGTGGTAAATCAGCGACTTGGAGAACCGCACACATTATAGTGCCCATAGTCATTGGTGGATGTTTGCTTCCTGCTACTGTATGCTATGAGATATATGTTAGTAGGTATCCCATCTTTCCAAGATTCTTTTTGGTTTCAAGAGGTATTATACCACCATTACTTATTTCATTTTTTATGGATTTGCTTAGTAACGTCGTTTCGGGCCACCTCTATAATGTTTTGCTTGTTGGTGTAAACGAACCAATGACGTCTGCTACTAGAATTCAAACTTTGTCAAATTTCGTGTCCGTCGTGGTAGGTTTTTTCCTCGGTTTGGCAGTAGTCTATATTCGTCACTTGAAACCATTCATTATCGCAGGCACCCTGTTGTATCTTCTTGCTATAGGTTTATTAATCCGTTACAGAGGTGGTTTGGATTCCCATTCAGGTATTATAGCAGGAGAGTGTATGATGGGTCTTGGATCAGGCTTCTTTATCTATCCGGTAACTGTTGTTTTGCAGAGTCATGTTCCTCACGACTTACTTGCTTCCATAACTGCAATGAACAACGTGCTTACAAGTGTTGGTGGGGCTATCGGACAGGCAATTAGTGGTGCTATCTGGACCCAATTGCTTTATCCTAAATTGGCTGAAAATCTTGGAAGTCAGGATGCAAGTTCAGCTTTAACGGAACCATATAAATTTATCGCAAAATACGCCTGGGGAACTGTCCAAAGAGACAACGCTGTTGATGCATATAAAAAAGTACAAAAAATCGAGTGTGTAGTCGGCATCGCTTTTACGGGGGTCATGGTCCTTCTTGCTTTAATAATTCGTGAACGTAGGCTCACAAAGGATCAAAGTATTGAAGGAAAGAAAGGAGCAGCTTTGAAAGAAGCTGAAGAAGAAAGATGGGATCTATTAAAACTATTCGGAAAGAACCTGAACAAAAAAAATCTGAAAGCAGCGGAAAATGATGCTGAGAACTATTAAATTTTTTATGTCCTAATTCTCTAATATGCAAATGGACATTTTTCTTTTTCTTTTTTTTTTCCTTTTTGATTAAGCGACAGCTTTGTAGAACAGTTTCATTGCGTATAGTATGCATGTAATTTATCTCGACAATATGTTGAGGCAAAAACGTTTTTTGGTTAGCCAATGAGAAGTTAAAGGATGTAGATTTTTTTGATTAAAAGTTTTAGCTGCATCTATGTGAACTCCGATACGGAAACTAAATAAATTGGATACGAGGGTGAAAAATAGATTAATTTAAAAGGTTATTCCTTTGATGAATTTCATTAGATTCATTGGACTCTGATAGTCAACGTATGGTAAGTGCGATTATGGATACAGAAAGTAAGGAGATAAAAAAGGAGAACTCACATGAAATTGATCAAGTGAAGGGTATTGATGCAGATTCTGGTTCTTTTATAATTGACGAAGAAAAAAAAGAAGCCAACAGATTTATAGGGTCTGACTTACCGGAAGATACAGAACTTCCGGGTGTAAGAAAAGTCGAAGTAATTGCTGCGCAAGAACAGTCTATTCTTTTTAAAGTAATATTTGGATTTTCAGTCTTTTTCGCTGCTTTTGCTTATGGTCTAGATTCCAATACTAGAACAACCTTTACTCAATACGCTACGCAGAGTTTTAATGCCAATTCGCTTTTATCTACTATCAATGTCGTGTCTGTTATTATAGGTGCTGCTGGCCAAGTTGGTTATTCGCGAAGTATGGACATCTTTGGTAGATTTGAGACATATCTTCTTGCAGTGATACTTTACGTTATTGGAACTATCGTTCAGTCGCAAGCTACTTCAGTTGCTAAGTATGCTACTGGAGCTGTTTTTTATCAATTGGGGTACACAGGGATTGTTTTAATTTTACTCATAATAATGGCTGACTTTTCATCGTTAAAGTGGAGACTTTTCTCTATAAACACCACCACATTCCCATTCATCATTATACCTTGGATGTATGGTAACGTTGTTCAGGATGTGGGAGCAGAAGAACACTGGTCCTGGGGTGTTGGAATGTGGGCGTTTATTTTACCCTTAGCTAATATCCCATTGGCCTGTTGTATGGCTTATCTTTATTGGAAGGTCTATAAGAATAACAGGTTGCAAGAGGTCATTGGGTTGAATACTAAAAAAATTAGGGAAAAGGGATTCTTTTCTTTTATGCTCGATATATTTTGGAAACTTGACATACTAGGTATTCTTTTGTTAGCTGTCTGTCTAGGATGTATTTTGACACCTTTAACACTTGCAGGTGGTGCAAAAAAAACTTGGAAGACGGCCCATATTATAGTACCCATCGTGATAGGGGGCTGTTTGATTCCTGCTGTTATATGCTATGAGATATATGTTAGTAAATTCCCTTTTTGTCCGAAGTTTTTCTTCCAAAAAAGAGGAATTTGGCCTCCATTTCTTATCTGTTTTCTTTTAAATTTCATCAGTATGCTTGTTTCCGAATACTTATATAATGTTTTACTCGTCTCAATTAACGAGTCAATGACTTCTGCAACGAGAATTTCCACCATATCAAATTTTGTGTCTACTGTGGTAGGATTCTTTCTCGGTTTAGCCGTGGCATATATTCGCCACTTGCAGCCATTCATAGTATTTGGTACTCTGATGTGGATTCTAGCATGTGGTTTGTTTATTCATTTTAGAGGTGGTACTAGCTCCCATTCAGGTGTCTTGGGAGGAGAGTGTGTGATAGGACTCGGTACTGGTTTCTTCACTTATCCTGTTTTGGTGGTCTTGCAAAGTCATGTACCTCATGATTATCTCGCCTCTGTGACTTCATTTAGTTATGTTCTCTACAGAGTTGGGAGTGCAGTTGGACTGTCTGTGGGTGGTGCTATTTGGACCCAATTGCTTTATCCTTCTTTGGCAAAACACCTTAGTGCTAATGATGCATCCTTAGCTTTTGCTCAACCTTACGATTTTATAAAAAAATATACGTGGGGAACTACAGAAAGACTGTATGCTGTGGATTCTTATAAGCACGTTCAGAGAATCTTGTGCATAGTTGGAATATGTTTTAGTGCTTTGATGTTTATCATAGCATGCATAGTTCGTGAACGTAAACTTACGGGAGAACAAAGTGTCGAAAGAAAGGGAGCAACAACATTGGAAGAAGCTGAAGGAGAAAGGTTCGACCTAGTCAGGTTTTTCGTTAAAAAGAAAAGAAGCTCTCAGGTGAAAGAAGAAAATTCTACGCCATATTAATTTTTTAATAACGATTTGTGTCGATAATAATCTCACGTTTAAGGATAGTTTAGTATACCTTGATGAATCTTCTCGTTAAAAAAAGAGCAGAAGAAAGGCTTATTCAAGATTTTTGATAAATGTAAAACCCTTAAGTAAAAAAGGAAGGATTCAGTCCGTATCATTTTTTCAAGAGAGTATCATTTTATTGGTAAGTCTGACATTGAAAAGTTGTTATACCCTAGTGGTTCTTTCATTGAAATAATTTTTTTTTTTTGGTATTTTTGAGAAGAAGGGGTAATTAGGAAAGCTAATTAAGTAGTCTATTCTAAAACGGCAATTTTTTATATTCGAGTATTCTTTTGAGCCTTAATTATTTACGTTAATATTCTAGTTTAGGCATGGTTCATAATTTTAGGTCTGTCTCTATGTCTTCATATTTTTAGTGTGGCGGAATTTTGCAAATAAATAACACTGAGGATATCCTCACAGCCAAGGTTTTCGTTCTTCGCAGACTTCTTTCTTTGCGTACTACTTTCGTCTCATAAAGATTTTGGAATCAAACATACCAACTGAACTACAGTTGCATAGACCTATCCTCCTTGTTTTCTTGATGGAAAACTCTAGCAAATATGATAAGCGTATGAGCCCTCTTCTTGCGGCCCCTGTTCTAAATCTGAAAAATAAGAGATGTGTTTTTTTTGGTCAAAATGGGCTTCAAGATAAATAAGGCTAACAGTACCTAGGATGAAGTATTTCAATTTCCTTGAAGCAAAGACATCAGATCACCTTAAAATATTTTAAGCAATTCGTATAGGTTTTATTGGGCAAAGCAGCCATTACTTTGCAAAGCAATAAACATGGAATTTTCGCAACATGATTTAAACAGATAAGATATTAAATTTCTAGTTTTATTCTAGATCTGGTTTAGTCAAAAACTCCCTCGAGTTAATTTGACCATTTGGTTGAAGACATTTTCCTTAATGTATAGTAAGTGTTTTGGTAGAAGCTTTAATGCTTTATTCGTAATTGGTGCCTCTTAGAGTGTACTGATGCGGGCATACTGCAAGATTTGTACAACAAAATTACGACTAAATTAATCTTTTTCAGAACATGTCACAATAAGTTTTTTTTAAATCAGACAAAAAAAGCAGAATTTAATGGATATTATACGCTATATATATATTATTTGTGTCCAGTTTCCTTCTGTTATCTTTTGGGACCGTAGTATTACGATAAAGTTGCAAAATTCGATTTGTTACATAAGCAGCCTAAGGTCGCACTCATTCAAGGAGGCTCCCTAACTAACGGGAAAGCTAAAATCTTATTGTACTAACCAGTGGCAAAGCTTGTGGAACTAATATCTCTTTTTTAAATGATTCGAATAAAATAAATGATGAAATATCCCCCTCGTCATAGCTTGGGGTAATTTTTTTAAATAATATGTATAGGTTGAATCAAGAGCAAAAAAAAAAAAAAAGGATCGTATCATCTGAAAGAAAGCCGCCCTAATTCAAGAGTCCCAATTACCTTCTTTTCTCGCAAAATTATTTCTCACTTTTGGACACATTGCTCATAAAAAAATGAATCCAGCCACTTCTAAGGTGAAAAAAGAAAATGTTGCAAAATGCAAACAACCGTTGCCCATTAGCGTCTACGTGAATGATTTATTTCCATTCAATGGATTAGGCTTTAAACTATACATGCTTTTTTGAATAAACTACTCCTGTAGGCGTAGTATACTACTTTTAAAAAATTTACAACTAAAGAAGACACAGAAGCAGTGAAATATTTACTGGTGTTTGACAAATTCAGAAAGTAACAGAGTATCTTTCTTCTCTTATTTTATTTTATTTTATTTTTTACTTTGAGTTTCTATGTTTGAGTACATGTGTGCGCCTAAAAAGCTGTGCCAGCACTTTGTCTTTGTTGTTTTACGCTAAAAAATGCACCCATATCAATAAGTAAAAAATTTTATACCAGGATGTAATATAGATCACGTAGAAGTGAAAATCACTATCTTTAGAAAGAGCTGAAACTTTCACTCTTAGGCACTGAAAATGATAAGATCATCTTTTGTAAAGATCATCGAAGGCAAACTCATAGTCTTCACCCACCAAACTCTTGACCAATATCAATAGCAGATCAATATTCTCATAAATGAGATGCATAAATATTAAAGACACCATATTTATTCTTCCATCGGTATGCACTAAACTGCTCATATTCACAGAAAGCTTTTGACTTTCTATTGAAGAAGCACGAGACTTGACACGATAAAAGACATCATCAGTTCCGAAGAAGGGATCCCCTAGACCCATGTCTGCCAATAGAGTCAAATGAGTCAGAGCTAACTCACTAGGCGTAATCTTTGGCATCGCATTTCCCAGGCGTAATGATGAAGAGCACATAGTTATGACTGCAAAAAAATCACTTAATAAGAACTCATTTCTCCAACCGAGCCTCTTGGAAATATGATCACCCCAAACTTTTGGATATTCAAGCAAATTAATAGCCTCAACCAACAAGTAATATAACTTTATAACATGAATTTCGTTTCGAAGTATCATTTTGTACTTTTTCTTTGGCCATTTACCCGAAAACTGTGGCTCATATTTCATTTTTGTAATTATTTGAAAAGTTGACGATGCCTTCCAAAGAGTGCTTAAAATTCTTCCATCAATCTGTTGCTTGAATTCATCATCTCTCAGCTCAGGATTGGAAGATACATATGTCAAGTAGTCTTGTACGTAGCAATGGATTGCCCCAATATCTCTTAAAACAGATGCAAGTGTGAATCTTACTTGTAAGGAACCAGAAGATGCCTTGGGGAAACAAGAAATCAAAAAGGCGACTAAAGTACCTCCAACGACACATAAAAATCTAGAGACTGCAGGTCCTAGACCCCATTTCAACGATGCGACTTGTGGAATTCGGGCATTCTCCCACGACATTCCGAGGACTAAACATAACGTTACCGCTGGAAGGACGGCAGGCATTGGAACTGTATGAACACTAAAGTGTCTATGAAATGCGAAGAAGAAGAATAGCACAGCACATACAGCTCCAAGGCCATAAGGATTTCCCTGACCATTACCACAGGATATATACCATCCGCAAGCACCAGCGAAAGCTCCCAAAAATGTAGTTCCGATCCTGACAATGACTTGATATACAGAATCGTATGTGTCAGATACGACAGATATTGCAGCCAAAATAGGAAACCAGACTACTCTATGAGCATAGTAGAAATGTATAGAACTTGGAAAATAACCCATCATGTTACAGACAACAGTAATTATGCAGGTCTTCAATCCCAACAAAACATTCGTCTCTTTCACAAGATATGAGTAGCTCCCTGCAATTTTGTTAAACATCTTACCAATTTTTGTTGTAGGCCTAATAGCATCTGGATTTAGTTTAAAAGTACCAATATTCTCATTCAATAAGTAGTTGGGACTCATGCGTTTCTTAGCATCACGCCTGTAGACATTATAAAAAGATTTAACAAATGAAGTACTCACAAACTTGCTCAACGGAAATATCACCCTTGGTTTGGGGTATTTTTGATCCCACTCTTCTATCATGCCACAAATGTTATCAAGCGTGTAAACATACTTTCTCATACAAAAAGAAAATAGAGACGCTTGTCCTGCTAAAGGAATTAACATATTCTCGTCACTTTCCGAAAAAGTGTTCTTCCATTTGTCATTACTCAAGTTTAAATCTTCGTACAACCTTTTTCTAAGATTTCTAATTTTTTCACTGCACTGACCTATTGAATTCATATATTTTTTTTTCTTGTGAGGTAAAAAGCGAGAAAGGCGAAATTCGTTAGTGATGCTTAGCCACTCAATACTTCCTTCAAGAATTTCATGACATGTTTGTACAGTCACAATGAACAGATCACTGATAGTGTTCATAAGGGTATCTAATTCTTCGATGTTTTTTATTGCATTGGCTTTTTCATCATGAAGGTTCAAGAACTTTTCGAACCCTTCAGCACGCTTTTTCTTTTCATATTCTCCTACTAATTCTGACTTGTTACTACTCAGGTCTAAATCACCGTTGAAATTAGTGTTTCCTTTTCCGTTAGTTCCATAGTGCAAAACCCATTTCTTACACTCCACTATATTCATATAGAAATACTCAATTCCAGATAAGTTGTTGCTGAGTTCTACCAAGCTATTAAGCCATTCATGTATTTGGCTTGTCCCTAATCGCAGGTAACTAATCTCTTTATCAATATAACTTGACTCTATCATTATTGGCATAGTCATGTCACGGACTTTTCTCATTTTACTCTCTAGTTGAGACATGTCCACAAAGTCATTATGAGATGGTTTTTTATGCAACAAAATGTCCATATGTAAGCCATTATAATCTTTGAGAATTCGCATCTTTTGGATGGCTAATGATACTACGTTGTACAGCGAAGTAACTGGAAATATAAGACAGCAAACAAGAACTCTAAGCGCTAATGATATCCCACAAGACTTGAAAAATAGTTCACCCATTTCGATCATTCCGCTCATGTAGGGATAATAACCTGTGTAAGTACAACACACCAAACCAGTGATGGATGAAATTACTGAAACGGGTGTAAGAAGAGGATCATATATTCTTAACAAGAAAAATTCAAACACCAAAAATGCGGAAGCAATTGCATGAATTATAGTGACCTTAGCTTCACTGTACTGTCCTGTGAAAACTTGATCTTGCATACACATATTAATGTTGTCTTGATTGCAAATTTTGTTCGATATCAAATACTTTGAAAAATCAGAAGCTGAGTCATATTTCACTCCTCGCAAGCGCATAGAAATAGCCATAGCTATCACGCAATGTAACCAAGCCCACACAATACCTCCAAGCATCAAGAGTCCTCTTATGACTGCATAAGCAACACTCCTACCACCAGGAGGATCTATAAAGAGTAATATTGGCATCATAAAAGGTAGCCTACCAAACCACTTAAGAGGTTTGTTCACTAACATCAAGATTAAGGAAACCCACAAACTCACCCAAGTGCGGAAAATAATTTTCAATGATTCCAAATCCCTATAATGATTTAAAAAGTAGTTTGGCCGAATCGTGGTCCAAACTTTTTGCCAAAATGTTATCCTAGGTTCTTTTTCTGCCGTCTTCAATAAGTCTTGTCTTCTTTCGTTCCTTTCGGTACTAGTTCTAGTGCGGGTCCTCAACAATACCAGATTCTCCCTTGAGAGTATCAGACCATTAGCATCCAACGCAGAAACACTATCTGCGTACAAACTCCTTGCTTCGTAGTCCAGCCTCGAAGTATAGGAGTGATCATTCGAAGATGGCAGTTCATTATCGATATGATCTTCTTCTTCCATAACACCCTTCTCTTCTTTCATTTCCTCTTGTGTCATTTCACCCTCATAGTTGCGTGCTCTTGTTCCACTTTGACCAGAAGACGCTGACCATGACATACTTCTCTATATACTACAAGATTAGTACATTCTTCCCTTTTAAATAGTGGCATTGACAACTCGCCTATGTCGTTAATTTTATGTCGTTAATTTATGTCGTTATGTCGTAATACTATATGAATATGAAATCCCCAAGAGCGTTACAATATGGAAAAGCCGTGCATAATGATCTTTTTACCTATTTGGTTTCCCTTTTTTTTTTTTTTTTTTTTTTTTCCAGTTGATTTAATGTATGGCTGATAAAGTACAAAGCAAATTTCTAATAGACAGGTTAGCAAAATCAGGGTCGGTCCTCGAGGATTTTTTAGAGATGGTTAACTAATCGCTGGCTAATACCCTCAAATAAAAAAGAAGAATACAAAAAAAGAAACTAACAACAAAAAAGGACCAACAAGTAAATATTTTTTTAATTCTTCTATCGTAGCCCTCTTTCAAATATGACTTGAAGACATTACTATTCTTGCAAACGCACTTACAGAGGCAAGCTTAGTCCAGTTCACTATTATGGGACTTCCTTTATTTCTTAACCTCAGCACAAACCTCAGCACGCTTTTATTCGTTTTCCTTGAAGTTTAAGTAGTTCTTATTTGAGCTGCAACATCATCTATATAGCTTATAGTAAATAATTATTATGTTGCTTCACGGTAAAGCCGTCTAGAGCCGAAAGAATCGTAATTAAAAAAAAAAAAAAAATGCATGTCACTATGCTTTATATATATGAATATATGTATATCTAGTGCGTATTCGGAAAGAAAGCTTATCCGACAGCAACTCATCTCAAAAGTATTAATAGACATGTCTACATCAAAAAATAATTCGAAGGAGTCTTCAGACCCAAATAGAACAAGAGAGAGTGATGATGCCACTATGGATAGCTACTCACAAACCTCTTCGTTTCCGGGTTCTGAAGCCTATGCAATTAATCCGATAAAGGAGTCCGAGCCCCATGATCTAGAAAATGGTAAGATTCTTACGAGGCGGACCAGTACAAGGGCTTCAGTAAGTCAAACATTCATGTCGCTCGCTAGAGAAATAACCAATCCAACAAATAGAGACGAAAAACTTTACAATGAACAGGACTTACCTAAAATGGGTTCGGGAAAAAAAATACCACCAATACCGGCTAATGAGGAAGAGTACCTAGTCACTTTTGATATGCCTGACGATCCTGTATTACCGCATAATTGGTCTATTTATAAAAAGATTTTATTAACTAGCTTGGTTACGACTTTTTCATTCTGCAACTCGTTAGGTTCAGCATTGCTATCACAGTCGACCGAAGAAATTATGAAGAAATTTAGCATCGGTAGAGAAGTGGCTACTTTGGCCACTTCGCTATATGTGCTTGGATTTGCTTTTGGCCCTATCCTTTGGGGACCTTTATCTGAAATATATGGAAGAAAAGGAGTTTTCGTGCCAGCAACATTTGGATATACATGCTTTTCTTTCGCAGTCGCTACGGCAGAGAATATACAGACAATAATGATATGCAGATTTTTTTGTGGGTTTTTTGGTGCATCTTCTATGGTTCTTTCGTCAGCGACAATTGCCGATCTTTTCTCGTCGGAATTTAGAGGACGTGCTATGGCTCCTTTTGGTGTGTCTGTGTGTGGAGGACCAACGTTAGCACCAATTATAAGTGGTTTTACTGCTAAAAATTCCCATCTAAGTTGGAGATGGAATGCTTATTGGAACTCTTTTATTGGGTCACTAATTTTCGGATTGATGGTATTCTTTTTTGAAGAAACCTACCACCCAGTGATATTAGTGAAAAAGGCAGCTAACTTAAGAAAAATGACAGGAAATTGGGGTATTCATTGTGCACATGAGAAGCTCTCTCTCTCTTTCCGTGATATATGCGTCAAATTTATAGCGAGGCCAATTCTAATGCTTTTAATGGAACCGATAATATTTTTGATAGCATTATATGGTGCTTTTGTCTATGGTTTGATATATTTACTCTTGGAGGCTATTCCTCTCATATTCACGGATAATTACAAGTTCAGCCTTGGTGTTGGGGAGTTGCCTTATATATCAGTTTTTATCGGTGTCTTAATCGGTGGTGGCATACTTACACTTGCGGATGTGCGATATAGAAAGTTGGCCATGGGTGGTAAAAGCCTTCCCAGAGAAAGACTTCCAGCCATGATGGTCGGTGGTTTTTGTATTTCCATCGGAATGTTTTGGCTAACATGGTCTGGTGATTATCCTCTGCACGTGCATTGGATAGTGCCTACAATAGGAGGAGCATTCGTTGGTGCCGGTTTCCTAACAGTATTTCAACCTTGCATAAATTACATTGTTGATAGCTACTTAGCTTTTGCTGCCTCCGGTGTGACAGCAATCACAATTTTAAGATCCATATTTGGTGGTGTCTTCCCGCTCTTTTCTTATCCAATGTTCACGAAAATGCTGATCAAATATGCAGGTACATTAATTGGTTGTGTGTCTGTTCTATTAATTCCTGTGCCTTTCATTTTTTATCATTTCGATGCAAAACTTAGGAAAAAGTCCCACTTCATCCTGCTTTCTTGAATATCATCCAAATATAATACTTCTTGATGTAACATAATTAACTCATAATTAAGGAAATGCGCTACGATACATTTTTAGAGATTTTGCAGTATCTTTTCTATTTATCGTCTTTTAATCTTCATAAAGACACTTTTTCTAATAAACTTTAAGAAATTTAATCTATTTACTACGAAGACTCGATTAAAAGTATTCCTCCTAACATTTTACCAATCATCTTAGGATATTAAAAATGTACAGAGTTACAGAGAAAGTGGCATTAATCAAATTCTAAATCACCCCGCTTTACCCAGACGAATCATTACAGATCTTTAGAGGTCTCTTTAGGTCTCCTTCAGAATGAAAATGGGGAACTACTTTTTACCACTTTTCAGGGTCCAACCATGGTGTCTTCAAGCCGCATTCGTGAGTTCATCGCGCTTTCGCCTAGACCAATATCCTACATATAGAAAACTGTAACAGCGTATTATATCCTGTTTGCCTTAAGTGCGAACTCAACATTTCCCAATGCGCAATAATAGTGTCTTTAGAATGCAAGTCATCAGATCCATTCTGTGGAGAGAAATACACATCTGGAAAACCAACTTCCCTGAAAGTATTCTATATTAAGAATAGTTCCATTTTTTCACTGTCGCGAATTGGATTTTCCGGATGTAGACGTCAAAATGTATTGTGGGGAAGAAAACACAGAAGGAAAATTGAGTTATTCAGCAAGCACCTCCAAAGGCTCTTTTTTTCTTGTATGTAACATAATATCTTTGTTTCGTGGCCAAATCTGTAGTATTTATAATGGAGTCTTTAGTTTGAAAGTGATAATTAACTTGTTTCTTTTTTTTTTTTTTGTTTTGGAAATCTTGAGTAGCGAAAGGAACGAAGAAAAGGTAAGGGAACTATGGAAACGGAAAGAAAAAGCATATCAAGTTTTTCGAGGTACAAGGCTGATACGAATTCTTACGAAGGGAAAAAGAAGAGGACCGGTTTTATGAGAAAATTCGGATGGAACCGAAAGGATGACGGTTCTCCAAAGGAGATCTATAATAGAACATTGTATTTATCGGTATTAATTTTTGGGGTTTTGGGATGTGCCAGAGGCTATGACGAAGGAAATATTTCTGGATCTATAGCACAAAAGTCTTTTAAAGATTTCTTTGGTTTGTCTGATCCATCAAAAACCACTGATGAAGCTGCGAACCTTAAGTCAAATATCACCGCAATGGTGCAGTTGGGCTCTATTGGTGGAAGCTTAATTGCAATGTTTAGTGTGGATGGGTTGGGAAGAGTCCGAGCTTTACAATGTGTGTGTGTGCTTTGGATAGTGGGCGCCATAATCCAAATAACTTCGCAAAGTGTGGGGCAACTTTATGCCGGGAGATTAATTGAGGGACTTGCTATAGGTCAAACAACAACTATTGGCCCAGCATATTTATCCGAGGTCGCACCAAAAGCAATAAGAGGACTTTGTGGTTGTATCTTCGCCGGGGCCGTCTATTTCGGTGTTATGTTGGCATACTTTGCCAATTATGGAACAGCTTTGCATATATCCGAATCAAATAAGCAATGGATAATACCCACTTCACTTAAAATACCTTTGGCTGGAATAATTTTAATCTGGTCTTTCTTCTTCTGTATAGAAAGTCCCAGATGGTTTTTCAAAGTTAATAAAAAAGAAAAAGGCATCCAAGCTCTATGCAAAATTAGAAATCTCCCTCGTGACCACAACTATATTGTTGGAGAGGCATGCGATATTCTTGAACACAATAACAAAGAAAAAGAAGCTAAGGAAGGAGTGACTTGGTTCTCGATGATCCGCGAAATAATCCTAGACAAATCCATAGCTTACAGGTTTTTTGCAGTTTCTGCAGCTTCTCAACTAATCGGACAGTGGTCTGGCGCAAATGCTATCACCATTTATGCAAACGAATTATTTGCACTGTCTGGAATAGTTGGCGTTGAAACATTAAAAATGACAGCTATCCTTGGAGTGTGTAAATTCGTTGGTGCTTATTTTACTGCCTTCTTCTTGATTGATACCTTGGGAAGAAAAAGGACACTATATACAGGAATTTGCATCCAATTCCTTTCTACCTTGTATTACGCTATATTTTTGACCGTAGTGCCACAGGCCGCTAAAGATGGAGCAGATTTGAGGGGATCGCAGGAACGAGCAAGCAAAGGTGCCGTCGCTGCATTATTTTTTTCAGGTATCGGATGGGTGACTGGATTCAATTCGATACAGTATCTATTAGGATCAGAAATCTTTCCACTAAGAATTAGATCATTCGCTCAGTCATGTGTAATGGTACTACACTTTGCTAATCAGTATGGAAATTCTAAGGCACTTCCAAAGATGATGATATCTATGAACAAATATGGCGCTTTTTATTTTTTTACTGGAATTTTGGGAATTGCTCTTTTATGGGCTTGGTTCTTCTTACCTGAAGTTTCTGGGCGTTCCTTGGAAAGTATGGATGATATCTTTCAATTACCTTGGTATATGATCGGAAGAAAAGGATCAAGTTTGAGGCCAGACCATTCAGAAATTACCTTTGCCGAAAAGCACGAATGCGAGAATGACTGTGAAGAGGGTCTAGACAATTCAAATAAAGACAAAGAGACAACTGAAGTAATAGAAGGAAAGAAAGAGTAGGCGACTTTTTTTTTTTTTTTTTTTTTTTTTTTTTTTTTCTTCTGTTTTCCTCCCCTTAGGACAGGAGATCTTATGCTTCTAAACAAATTAAATTATGACATATTTCTAGCTTTTTCAAGCTATATTACATTACATTATTTTTGTGGCACATAGCTAGCGGCTTGTTGCAATAATATTCTTGCAAAGATAGAAGGTACCTAACTAATGCGTAATAAATATTTTATTATATATTCTCATAGTAAGGAAATAATGCTCATGTTGAGTGAATGATAATCGCTAAAAATAGTACCACTTAATATATACAAGTTTTTTAGTTCTTTAGAGTTTCATCAAGTCTTGCAAAGTTTTTCCGCATTGCATCGACAATGAATTCTCTCCCTGTAGTAGTTTTTCCTCCCAGGCCCTGAATAACAATATCACTATTTGCTTGATTGAACCAAGCAACAGTAAATCTCTCGGATTGGTTTTCTCCTACTTGAGGACACCTTACTCTGTGAAAATTGGATTTATACCTGTCATTGGACCACCACATTAACATATCTCCTATATTAATCACAATTTCACCTGTTTCAGCTTCTACATGCGTCCATTTATCACCAATAGCATATTCTGTAGAAGCGCTTCTCCCTGGACACACTTCTAGGCCATGGTCACCACTTCTTTGAAAAAGTAAAGTAAGACAGTCGAAGTCAGTATGTGCTCCTGCCCTCCAAGTATTGCCAGGATAGTGCTCACCGGTTACATCTGGATAGTGCAATAAACGCAATGTCGACTGAGAAGTATCTTTTTCAATCATGTGAGCTTTAGAGAAGAAGTCCTTTTCAAAACCCAAACTTTCAGCAAGACACTCCAAAACGTCCATACTCAATTTTTGGCTCTTTTTTATGAAGCCTTGAATAAAGCTTACCCAATCCTCTCCAACATCATCAACTGCAGGCCAATAAGTATTCTTTTTATGGTACTGAAGTTGCAAGGTTTCCTTTAAATCCGTTGTTCCTGTTGAAGGTCTGACTTGGGATTTATATTCATACCCACAATTAAGAAACTTCTGGAATGGAAGCTTCTCTTTTAATTCCTTAGGAAGCTGAAAGTACTTTGCTGAGTATTCGAAAATTTTTTCAATGTCCTCTTTAGAGGGCGATTCCTGATCGCATAAAACAAAGAAGCCCGGGCCCTTTGCGGCTTCCGATAGTTGACTTTTAATTTCGTGTCTACGGGAAGCAAAATCTTTTAAACTGACTCGAGGTATCTCCATATCTTTCATAGTTAATCAGGACAATTTTAGTATATTTCCCATTTTATAGTTGATGTCGCTTATCTAGAGCGACAAGCCCTATTTCGGCTCTTCATAATAATTATTTTTTTTTTTTTTTTCAAATGATTATCGCTCCTAAACGTAATTGGCTAGATAAGAAAGAGTTTAACTTTAAAAAAAATTCTTGCAAGATCACCCTAAGAATAAACTTACTACCAAATACTTTGAAAATGTTTTGGCAGTAGGTTATATTTTCATTATTTGTAAAAGAAAAAGCTATCAAGAAAGATTAGATGATGCCAAATAAAACTCAACTACGATGATTTTAGGAAACAAGGTGATTGTAACAAACATGTAAACACATTTATACTAGTCTTGCTTATTCTTCTGAATTTCAAGGTCATTCATATTAGGGTGATTCATGACCCACCAGTAGTAAAGCTGTGAATAAGGATAAGCAGTCGAATTCACACCATTACTGGAATACCAAGAGGTACAGCCACCAAATTCAGAACCAAAGACGCATTTTTTAAGGTCTTTCTGAATCGTATCAAACCATTTGTCGTATACTTCATCCTTCACACACACAGACTTATACTCGCCAGATAATAGCTTGGGGACAAATTTTGAGAAGTAATTGCAACCATTCTCAATTGCCAATACAACGGAAGAGTGTCCCGTGGCAGAATTAGGGCCACCTATCACAAATAAGTTAGGACAGTTCTTCACAAGACATGTCTGATAAGCACTTGTACCATTTTTTTCCCAAAATTCTTGAAGACTAAAACCCCCTCTTCCATATATACCTTTACCACTAAGACTTTTTGTCAAGTCATAACCTGTACAGGCCACAATGATATCCGCTTTTACTTTAGTGCCATCACTAAGAATAACAGCATCTTCTTCTATCCTTTTAATCCCTTCCCCGACAAGGTTGACTCTTTCGTCATGTAAACTAGGTAAATAATTCTTATCAAAAACTAAACGCTTGCAACCAACTTTAAAGTCCGGTTTAACCATATCATAATACTCTGGGGGACAAGTATCTCTCAAGTACTTATTAGAGACCAGAGTATTTATCCATCTCACGAATCTCGCTAACCAGCCGTCCCCTCTGTACATAGGGAACCTAGCTTCGGCTACGGTGGCTACCGCCAAACGCACAAACACTAGACCTAACCTGGAAAAACTCAAAAGATTGTACAACCACATTACTATTTTTGGAAGTGGAGGCATAAAATGCTGTCTTGACCTCGCTATCTGAGTGACCTTTTTAGGAGCGTAATCCTTCAATAATGCAGGTACCACTTGACATGCAGAACAACCATTTCCAACTACAACAACGTCTTTATCTTTGAAAGAAACGTTATGATTCCAGACTGCAGAATGGATATAAGTCCCTTTGTAATTCTCCAAACCAGGTGCTTCCAACTGCTTAGGGTACACTAATCCACCTGCACACATGAGAACGACCTTGCTCGTATGTTTGAAGCTACGTCCACTCTTCAAGTGTCTTCCAGTTAGTGTCCATTTTCTATCCTTCTCGTTATAAGTAGTACGCTCCACCACAGTTTGCATCCTGGCTTTCTTCATTAATTGATACTTCTCTACGATCTTCAAGATATATTATTCTAGTTCGTACTGTGGTGGCTGTATTTCACTCCAGCTAGTGTTCAACTCATCATAAAGGGAATACCAGAGAGCTGGAATATCCGATGCGCAGCCCGGATAAGTGTTTGCATACCATGTGCCTCCAAACTTTTCGTATTTATCAAACACTACAAAATTGTCCGTGCCAAGTTTCTTTAATCTAACTGATGAGGCTAATCCTCCAAAACCGGCACCGACTACCGTTACTTCGGACTCTGTTACTAGTGGAGGCTCACTTGAAGGTTTTATTGACCTTTCCACATCTTGCCCAAGAACCTGCTGGGCATCCTCATATTTAACCCTAAAATTGAGGGGCTGCTTGTGTGATATTTTTTCCACCTCGACAACTGACATATCGATAGTTTTGTTCTCCAAAGTATACTTTCACCAACTTATATTTCACAAATAATGCTTATATATGCCCTGATGATAGCGTTATATATATCAAGTTCATGGGACCTCTCCGCATGGTGCTCTCCGCATAGTGTCTTGGTACTTTCACATGATATTAATCACATGTGAAACCTGGTAATGGATTTGAGGAAATGACTTCTTAAAAAAAAAAAAAAAAAAAAAAAAAAAAACCGATGAGCACCAGTAAAGTAGTACAATAAAAGCAAAGGTGTAACGATTAGTACAAAGAGATGGGTAAGAAAAGTCTAGCAGAGCAAATAGAGGAGCTTAGTAAGCCTAAGAAAGACTTTGATATAGAGTCGAATGATTTCACTGGAAATGCGGCCAGCGAAGCCGAAGACTCGGATTTACATGAGCTGGACGATGAGGAGCTTAGAACCAAACACTATGTAGACACCCAAAAATCGCAATTAAGAAATGCAAAGCCAATTAATTTAGGAGAAAAGTACCGCGGAGAGACCACAAGTAGGAAAGACCTCTCTGAAACTAATCAGGAGCTGCAGGAAGGACTCAGTACCAGCGAAGGCAGCGACTTAAGTGAGTCCGACTCGGATCATCAAGACTCTTATAAAGCGAAAAGCGATGGTAAAGAAGAGGAAGAAAACATTTCTGATAGAGAAATAGTAAGTGAGGAAGATGTAGGGGACGATGAAGACGTAAGGGACGATGAAGACGAGGACAAACAAGAAGAAATGTCCTCAGAAGAAGGTAATAAAGATGACGAAGAAACAAAATCAGACCAGGTAGGAGAACAAGAACATAGAAACAAATTAAAGGAGATATTGGCCAACGAGCGTAAGACAATTGTTGGAAGATTATCAGATTCAACGTCTAATGATGCACTCAAAGGTTATGTAGTAATGCAGCAAAATAAAGTATTTGATTCCTTGGTGGATCTGAGGTTGAAAATACAGCCTTCGCTTGTGAATTGTAATACTCTTCCTGTCAACAAGGATTCGTTGGAGTCAGAAGAACTAACGTCGTCGGATACTAACGATTATATCAACAAGGCACGGGAAAAATGTTATGACTTATTGGATGATATTGCAGGCTTAAGGAAACTTTTTTTTAAGAAACAGGGAGAAAATGATCCAATATTGTCTTCAAAACCACCTAAAAGGACATATTCAAATTATTTAGGAAACTGCACCGGTTTGGATAGAGTCCTTAACAAAAACCGTTCTTCAGTACTAACAAAATGGTCCGCTAAAATACAAAATTCTTCGGGAGCAAGCGCTTTAACGGCAAACAAATTTAGAGCCATTAACCAGTCGGCAGAACAACAAGTTGTATATAATTTGTCTGACATGGAAAGACTTGTGAAAAGAACAAAGCTCAACAGACGCAATATAACGCCCTTAGCATATAATAAAGTAGATAGAGATGATCATGAGAAACAAGCTGACGGAGAGCAGGAAGCGACAGAAAATTCCCGGTCCAGAGGCCTGCTTGCAGAAGTTGAGGAAATCTACGATGATGACGATTTTTATAGGGTGTTGCTTAACGACTTGGTCGACAAAAAATTGCATGCATCTAATCCCTCCTCAGGTTTCACTATCTCTTTGAGATCTGCACAGAGGGCCCAGAAGCAGAAGAAAAACATTGATCCTAGGGCTTCTAAAGGCCGTAAGTTAAAGTATCATGTACAGGAACCTATTGCCAACTTTGAGACCCCTAGGGATACTTTCAAATGGGACGACAATCAAATTGATGAATTTTTCGCTTCGCTATTAGGTCAAAAGGTGAACATGAATGAGATAGAAGAAAGCTCTGGTGAAGAAGAGCAAGACGAACCTACCGTTCCTACTGAAGGCTCTATTAAGTTGTTTGGGTAATCAGCACCCATCCAGCTTCCTACATAGTGTTATTTTGCAGTTAGACATTATATACGCCCAAGGATTAACAATAAATATATAAAAAAAAAATAACTAGAGAAAATGTTTCATTTCAGAATGTGAGCCGTACTGCATCAATTGCTTGTACGAAAAAGTAAGAGAAAGTTAGATTGACTAAGCTAATAAATAGCTGTATTTGTTGAATACAGAACCTCCTCGTTAGCTAAAGCAGACGATACTCTCATCCGCTCTTATTCCCCCGTAATAAATGCCTGGGACAAGAAACGTTCGACACTCTATACTCATTCCTACGGATGGCAACCTCTAAAAGGCCTCACTTGCCTTTTCACGTGCGGAAATCTATTTTTTCCTTTTTTGTTTCTTAGAGCCGCTTTGCGCATAATTCGATCATAGGTGCAGCAACTAGATCGAAGTCCAAGCTGAAATACCCAGGGAGGAGTGACCTCAAAAATAGGCTTTCCACGGTCATTAAGCGTCGTTGCACCCCTACTAGGTTTTTCCATGACCTACCAGTCGTATGCCAGTGAACTACAAGGCATCATTTTGCTGTGCTTTGTGTTCTTACTATATTGAACCTACCACGAGTGTCTTTAGAGCGCTCCTTAAGGTCCCATGCATAAGATACAGATAAATATTCCTTTTAAGGAGATTCTCTGCAGGTCGTTGCTGTGAACCTCTGAGTCAGGGCGCGCTACCCGACGAGGCAGTACCGCGCACGTGATAGGGATCGTTTTCTTCTAAGCTAATTTAGTAAAGCTATATGGTATTGGTTTAAGGTGTTATATTTTCGTTCGTAGGGATCTTAATACCCAGGATATCTCGTTGTGCAAAATAGAAGAAAATTCGGTCGTTATGAAGTTGTTAAGATATTTCTTGAGTTTGTTCTTACTCGTTGCTTTTGCATCAGGTGCAACCAAAACAACAGTCTACGTTACTGCCACTAAGGACGGAAAGAAGACGGTGGTGCCAACATTGTACGAGCAGAAGTTTTCGACGTATAGCGATTTGCAAAAAGATGAGATCAGCAGTGGTTCAGTCGGTTTAGGTTCACTTACGGGCGATGTTGGGAAGGTTAGGAGTTACAGTCACACAACGGTGAAGAACATTGTGCCTGAGTTATATCCACAAAGTTTCTACCTGGGTTTACTAGGAATTTCTTTCTTGATATTTGGTGTGTTACTCTGAGAAAAATTTGTTTTAATGATTTGAGGGGAATAGGTTAGGCGAACGAAACAGGACAAGCTTGCTACTTAATTTTTTTTTTTTGTTTGTAAACTGGAAGAGCAACTACAAGTTTCTCAATTTTTTCTTGATAAATACAGTTATGTTCTGCTTCTTTGCAATGAAGTAGAGAATTTATGTACTATACTAATAAACCATCAATTGGTCTTTTGTTTATAAGCTATTCGTTTACTCGTCGATAATTTTTGGTGCCCATGTCGTTCTGAGAATTACACTTTTTTTTTTTTTTTTTTTTTTTTTTTTTTTTTTTTTCGAAAAAGCTCAGCTAAAGTTTTGTGTACTGAGTTGTACTCTTATTCAATTAGCATTACCTTCTGAAAGAAGTTGCACAGCTAAGTATGTGATTATCAAAGGAATATTTAAGATGTCTGAAAGCACCTGAGGGTGGAGATGATAGACAAAGAGGTGAATTTTGTAAGGTAACATTACTAACCAGATCAAGGTGAAAATGAGTGAAGAATTAACAAATAAGACTGAAGGCTTGTCTTTGGATAAGAAGGAGACAGTATTGAGCAATAAGGAGGACTTTAATGTGAAGCACCCATTGAACAGCAAGTGGACATTGTGGTACACTAAGCCACAGGTCAATAAATCAGAAAATTGGCACGATTTGTTAAAACCGGTGATCACATTCTCATCGGTAGAAGAGTTTTGGGGAATCTATAATTCGATTCCTCAAGCAAGCCAGCTACCATTGAAGTCGGATTACCACCTTTTCAAGGAGGGCATAAAACCAGAGTGGGAAGACGAACAGAACGCCAAAGGAGGAAAATGGCAGTACGCTTTCAACCACAAACGTGACGTCGGTAACTTGATTAATGATTTGTGGTTGCGTAGCTTGTTGTCTGTTATTGGAGAAACTATTGAGGATGATGAAGACGAGGTGAATGGTATCGTCTTGAATATTAGAAGACAAATAATTAGAATCGGTCTCTGGACCAAAGACTGCGATACCACAAAGTTGAGAACAATTGGTGAGAGATTGAAGAAGTTCTTGAAGTTATCGGAAGATCAGAAAATTGAATTTACTCCACACGATGATGCAGCAAAGAAAAATGCCGAACCATTGCTTTCGTTGTAATCTATATGTGATTGTCTATGCGACAAGGTTTTTCTAGCTAGCAAGAGTTTATACTCTTTTCGCTTGCTGTTTTTATTATTTTTGTAGTAATGAAGTAAAATAAATGACATTTGAAAAATTGACATACTTCCTGTTTAACAGAAGAAATTGCAAGAGCTGTGTGGGTTTTCTTGTAGCAAATATTCTATAAATATACATAAAAACTATGACCCTTACCGGTTCAATAACCAACCGGATTTACCTTGTTAATTATAAAGTCATGCACTTTAGCCCAGTAGTCTTCTTGAAGGATCGTATCGTTATGCAGACAATTATCAAACGTATACATCGTCTTGTCTTCGCTCCGAGAAAGTGCAAATAAGGTATCCATATGCGATGGCGGCACTATCTCGTCATTACGACCGCTCAACATTAAAAGCGGTATTCTAGAAGGAACCTTCTCCATCAAAGATTCCAGGTCCCATTTTTGATGCACAAAAGAGGTGAAATATCTTAGGAAAGGAAAAATATATGGGACAGTCTTCCGAATCGAAAGAAAAGTGTTTTCTAATATAACACCTTGCACAGCTATTGACATATTGGCCGCAATATATAAGGCAACAGCACCACCTAGTGAGCGTCCATATAAGATGTTTGAAGACTCTCTGTATTGCTCGTCAGACATTAGGTACTTCATTATTCTCTGTGCGTCGATTTTTAACCCTTTCTCCGAAGGAGTACCGGTAGACTTACCATAGCCTCTGTATGAGTAGATAAAGACATTGTAGCCAAAGTTCTTGTAGAAAATCGAGACTATAGGTAAAGAATGACCAATGTTTCCTGCATTGGGAGAAAGAATTAAAATCGTCTTGTTTCTGTAGCTCGAAGAGTTTCGATTATGTTTCAACAGATAGCATTGTAATATCTCTCCATCCTCAGTCTGTAAATGTAGCAATTCGAAGTTGGACATGTCATACTCACTGGGCAAAGCACAATGGCCACGCCCTTCATTTAGGGATGCTGGATAAATTAAGTTACTTTGATACGTATATAGGGCTACCAATACCAACACCGCCAAAGACACACTTACCTGCCCCATCATTCTTGCAGATATCCACAACTTTGTCAGCAACAGGAATACCAAAGCAGAAAAACCCATCAATTGAAGCTCTATCTTTACACCACAATCAACTTCGCTGGTAAGCAATGTTGCATAGTGAAAAAGTCCAAAATTATTTAAAAAATTATATAAGCGAAATTATATAAAGTATACGTTAGAAAATCTCTTGGAACCTGGAGCGATCAGTTGGGAAGGTGTTGTTCTCTCCAGGTGTCTGAAGTGGGCTTTCGTCTGCGACTAAATCAGCAAAGATACCTTCGGAGTCTGTAGAATTCAAGCGCCTATGGTTGCCACTTAAAGGACTAGTTAGGTTAAAAGCTTCGTAATTGGTACCATTGTGTACGTCTAAAGGCTGACTAGCCGAAGGCCTCGAAAAGTGTCTAGGCTCAGCACGCGACTGCTCCCGAGCAGATGCTACTCTATCGCCCACATAATTGCCATTAGTTTGCCCACGATATTGATATCCATCGTCGCTGCTGCTATCAATTCCTTGATAATCGTAGCGAGCTTCAAATGGGTCATTGGAACTTTCTGCCGCATGTGGAACGGCACCACCAGTAGTATCCTTTTCCTTCCTTTTGAGGAAACTCGCTATCTTCAGGGATCTCTTTTTTTTGGGTTCGCCGGCAGACACGTCGTTGTAATCAGGTGAGGGATTAACATATTTCCTTTTTTTTCTAAGAATTAAAAATACTGCAGCAAGTAAACCTATTACTATAGCACCTCCTATGGAGCCTACCAATCCACCAATTAATCGTCCATTGTTATGATCTTTCCCTGAAGAATCTGAACTTGAACTACTTAAATTAGTGGCAACCGTGACAAGAGAGGTATATGTACGATCACCTGTAGTTATTGTAGTCGAAACTGTGGCAAGTGAAGATGAGGAAGCCGAACCAGTGACACTAGCTTTTGATATTGTAGAAGGCGAATTCGTAGATCTATCGTCAGACAGCATGGATGTAGACAGTGGGGTAGACGAGGTCATGCTACTTGTATGAGCGTTACTTGAGGATTTCAGTGCACCAGATACAGCATTGAACAGCAGCAGATACATGGGACTCGAAGAAGATGCAGACCCGGAGGTAATTTTCGATGAGGGCTCAGACGACGACTTAAATGACAGGGCCGAATAATATGACAAATCTGATGATCGTTGAGTTGACAGCTGAATGGAATACAGCTGAGTTGACGACACAGAAGAAGACGGTAAAGTCGACGCTGAAGCTGCCAATGAGTTCGACAGAAACAGGGAAGGTGACATTGATGACTCAGCTGAAGAAAACAACAATGATGATGATGATGTCGATGGTAAAGCTGAAGATGACGCTGACGATGACGCTGAAGATGACGCTGACGATGACGCTGACGATGAAGCAGATGGCGAAGCTGACGATGACACTGACGATGACGCTGACGATGAAGCAGATGGCGAAGCTGACGATGACACTGACGATGAAGCAGACGACGAAGCCGATGGTAATGCAGACGATGAAGCCGATGGTGAGGCAGACGATAAAGCAGACGACGAAGCAGATGGTGACGCTGACTGTGATGCTGACTGTGACGCGGATGATGCCGATGATCCTGAAAATGATGCAGATCCGGAGATTGCAGATGACGAAAGAGATGAGGAGGACGAAGCTAGAGACGATCGTGAAGATGGCAGCAATGATGGCTGCAGTGAAGAAACTATCGACGAACCTCTAGAAGGTTGCAGCACTGATGACTGACCTGAAGATTTCAGCAGTGAAATTTGGGACCCTTGACTTGACGACGATATCGAATTAGTGCTTTCAGGGTTGGATGATGACTGTGAGTTACCCGAATGAGTCTGCGTAGAAGAGGGAGCACCCGTCATACTCATAGATGAGGAAGGTTTCGAGTCACTTGTAGCACTTGAGGACGTTAGGTCTCCAGTATCACTGCCAGAATTTCGAATTGAACTTGAGGGACTCCCATTAAACGATTTGCTTGCGCTTCCTGTCGAATTTCGATTTTCATCATAACTTTCTGCTCTTCTGTACACTTGGACAAGCGTAGTTATCGGTGCCGAGAGCTTGAACATTCTTGGAGTATTATTCAAGTAATTATTCAAGAACCCTTAGAGTTCTTTATCTTTTGAATTATGCAAGCTTGACTTTAGCAAATATCCTCTCACCTTCGAAAAAAAGAAATAATATTTTTTTTTTGCAAAACGGGTGTAGACAAAACGTTAAGCAGGCTCAACCCAGAATTATATCAACCCAAGACTAGGAGCCCATATGCTCTTGAAGTTGCTTTCTCTCCTTAAAAGGATTACTTTCCAAGGAGTTCTAAAAAAAAACTTCAAAAATCGGATCTTGCATGCAGGCGCGCATTCCCTAAATAGATTCGAAATTTCCTTTCTGAATTAAGTAACCTAATTAGATCAGGACAGCTTGTAATTTCTTACCACTGATAACACCGAACCAATCACCTTGAGATCGCCAACATACATTGTTGATCTCTATATCGTCGTCATAACAAAGGACGGGGGTATCAGACCCTGATAGTGTAGCTTCTGGCTTCGTTGAAGCTGCGAAAGTCGATGACATGACCTCCTTGGGTCCCTCTGTAGACAAATTATTACAATCCCAAACAAGCGCTTCACAATTGTCACCGCCTGTGAGCAAGTAGTTGGAATGAGGGTGCCATGTAATTGAGTTTACGGCCCCTTGCGATCCGTTTAAGGAGGCATCCAAATTAGCAATCGGTACACCAGGCATTCTGGAATCAATGACCAACACTTCACTTGAATTTGCAGCAATGGTAGCCATGTAATATTGATCGATATTAGAGGTGCTAAGTTTAAGAAGAGCTTTAGAGCCAAACGGCCCTTCTTGTAGTGGGGAAAGATAGCTGGATGACGTCTGTCCTTGAGGTGGTTCGTAGATGATAGTCGAGTGTTCCAAAGAACGTAAATCGAAAAGCCTCATGGAGCCATCTTTTCCGACAGATACAAAAACATTGGTGGAATTATGTAAGAACTTAACATCAAAGACCTCAGAATCGTGTGCTATAAGCTGTGCTTTTATACTAGTGGGTTCACAAGGAGGAGAATTTGCAGCTAAACCCGAACCAGGTTCACAGAATTGACCTGGTCTATTCAAATCCCACACAGTGCAGGTAGTGTCTACGGAGGAGGTGATAATAGTGTTGGTATCCACTTTATTCCAGTCAAAGGATGTTATTGGAGGCAAAGTATTCACCGCTTCTGCATTGCCAGTAGAGTAGTCGCCTTTGCTGGAGCCCGTAGAAGTGCAATTAGCTAGGCCACACAATGGGCTTAACTTGTAGTCATTATTACTATCAAGTGACTCATGGTCTACCTTGTAAAGGCGTAATATATCCAGGGAGGCACCAAAGAGTTCCTGAAAGCCATTAACCCCTCTCAGTATTGAAGGATCCCATTGTATATTAGTTACAGGATAATCAATCCCTGTCTCTGCAACCTTGTGGAAATCAAAACCCTCTACTTCTTGGTCTCCCCTTTCCGGTGAACCCCCTAGATAAATACCATCTTCGTATTTCTCTTCGAATGCTTGTGACGCCTCTTTTCCGTAGGATACCCCGTGAACAATCTGGAGACTATTGCTGGCGCTTTCCTTATAGGATCCTATTGCAATACAGTCAGAATTAGCATACGGTGAATACACCCAGTCCACTGCATACAAAGGATTTTTAGAAAGAAAATAAGACAGTGCATCCATGGCATCTGGTGCAGTCGCATTAATATTATTCCTCTGAGTACTCGGTGGTAACAACGTATTCTGCTGCTTTTTCTGAAACTGTAACGATTTGAGTGCTATAGAATCAAAAGCATTGGGTATTGGAGGTATCCCCGCCGTAACCGAGCTCCGTTTATGTAGCAAAGGGTTGTACCAATCCATGTTGATCTCTTTGTTTGGACGCCAGCGATAGAAGTATGAGCATTGTTTCGGTCTGGTCATGTGATGTTCGGTTGCACGTAAAAAATTACTACTCCTCAATCATATAATTTATGTCGCATTTATGTATCGAATCTAGAACTCTATATACTATTAAGTCTCAGCAATGTCCTCCACAGAAGGACAGCTACACATCAAGTGCATGTCACCGTATGTATCCTCCAATCTGGCGACCGTTGGCCAGCACTTTTTATGCTTCAAAAATGGGAGAGGAAAGCACGCTTCTTCCCTTGTATATCCTCTAGCATTCCATTCTTCCTGAGGGGTAGATATCACGTCCAGCAAAGGATGAGGAGCATTCTTTAGTGCTAGGCCAATAGGCTCTCCTTTGGAATAAGCATCTATTTCTTTTCTTATACTTATCAAGGAGTCGACGAATCTGTTTAATTCACCTAAATCTTCTGACTCAGTGGGTTCTACCATTAAAGTACCAGCTACAGGGAAAGACATAGTGGGTGCGTGGAAACCGTAGTCTTGAAGCCGCTTAGCAATATCGATAGCCTCAATGCCTACCTGTTTAAATTCTCTCATATCAATAATGAATTCATGGGCGCAGTGTTTGCATCCGGTTTCTGTTGGGTTACGACTATCAATAAACGACACTTGGTAGTGTTCCTTTAATCTGTGAAGCATATAGTTAGCATTCAACATGGCAATTGCTGAAACATAGGGCAATCCCTCAGAGCCCAACATTTTCACGTAGGAATAAGACACCGGAAGAACTAATGCCGACCCATAAGGTGCCGAATTCACCAGTGTTATTGAAATCTCAGAAGAATGTGGCGTATTTACATAGCGATGTTTTGGCAAAAATGGCTTCAAATGCTCTCTAACACAAACGGGACCTTGGCCAGGACCACCACCACCATGTGATAAAGCAAAGGTCTTATGAATATTTAAATGACACACATCAGCCCCTAAATCACCAGGTGATGTAAGACCTACTTGGGCGTTCATGTTAGCACCATCAAGATAAACTTGTCCTCCTTTTTCATGAACAATATTAATGGCCGACTTGATACCCGGCTCGAACAAACCATATGTTGATGGGTAGGTTATCATGATTGCGCAGAGATTATGGGCGTGATTCTCGGCCTTTGCCTCTAAATCTTTCAAATCTATTGAACCATTATTGAGACATTTGATCGACACCACTTTTAGACCACACATGGCCGCTGATGCGGGATTAGTTCCGTGTGCACTCACTGGAATCAAGCACACGTTTCTAGTGTCGTATTCGCCTTTCGACTTAAAATATTGTCTAATAAGGGACAAACCTGTGAACTCACCCTGTGCACCGGAGTTGGGCATCAATGTTGTAGCGTCGAAACCAGTAATGTTATTCAAGTCCTTTTCAAAATTTGAAATTAATTCGTTGTATCCTTCAGCTTGATTTGGCGGTGCAAAAGGATGTATGTCACTAAAACCAGGAATCGTTAAAGACATCATCTCTACCGTTGCGTTAAGTTTCATAGTACAAGAACCCAAAGGTATCATGGAGTTAGCCAATGTCAAATCTTTGCTTTGAAGCAAATGAAGATAACGCAACATTGCTGTTTCTGAATGATGAGTGTTGAAGACGGGATGTGTCAAGTATTCATCTGTTCTCAATAAATTTTCAGTCATTCTAGGCATATCTTCGATCGCATTTGTATTAAATTCCGAATTGTCTGTGAAAAGTTCAACCAAAGCACCTAAATCTTCTGCCTTGACGGTTTCATCAAAAGACAAAGACACCTTATCTTCATCTGCTTTGAAAAGATTAATGCTATAACGATCGAGCGCCTTTTGTAACATGGAATCAGCGTCGCATCCATCTTTTAATTGTACGGTTATAGTATCAAACCAGTTATCATTGAGAACTGTATGGTCTGAGTTCAGCCTTATTTCACCCGCTAAGATAGATACAAAACCATGAGTCCTTTCAGCTATCTTTCTCAAGCCCTTTGGTCCATGATACACAGCATACATTGCACTCATATTTGCCAACAAAGCTTGTGAAGTACATATGTTCGAAGTAGCTTTCTCACGCTTTATATGTTGTTCCCTTGTTTGTAATGCAAGCCTTAAAGCCTGGTTTCCCAACTTGTCTTTAGAAACACCAACTATTCTACCGGGCACCTTTCTTGAGTACTTATTATTTGCTGCAAAGAATGCTGCATGGGGACCCCCATATCCCAATGGGACACCAAACCTTTGTGCGCTACCTAAGGCAATGTCTGCATTGAATACAGAAGGAGGTTTAAGAAGTGTCAACGCTAATAAATCAGTCGCCATTGTAAATACAGCATTGTCCTGGTGAACTACCTTTTCCAAATTTGTGAAGTCATACACGGAACCATCCGTAGCAGGGTAAGCCACCATGACACCACAAATATCGCTCCCATGTGCCTTCAATTCTTCTAAACCCTCTGCATGCGGTAAGGGTAATTCAATTATCTCTATCCCAATCTTACTTGCTCTTGTTTTGATAACGTCAATGGTCTGAGGATGCAAGTTTTTATCTACGACATACTTCTTTCTTTTACCCTTGAAAGTATGAAATGAAAGGGACACAGCTTCTCCTGCAGCCGTTCCTTCATCAAGAAGAGAGGCATTAGCTACATCGAGCCCAGTCAAAGACATGACCATTGTCTGAAAATTCAACAATGATTCCAACCTCCCTTGCGAAATTTCAGGTTGATAAGGAGTATATGGCGTATACCACTCGGGACATTCCAACAAGTTTCTTTGGATAACAGGAGGAACAATAGTACCATAATAACCTTTTCCTATGAGCGATTTGGCTATTCTATTTTTGCTTGCCAAATCATGTAAATGTTCTAACATCTCCAGCTCTGAGTACCCTCCACTAGGCTCAATCTGCAATTTCCTTTTAATAAAAATATGCTCTGGGATAGCATTCTTCAAAAAATCGTCCAAACAACTGTAGCCTAAACTTTCAAGCATTTTCTGCATATCCGATGGCCCAGGCCCCAAATGACGTCTGGTAAAAGTGTCTAGCCTGCGCAAAGAAATTCTTTCACTTGCAGGATCATATACCCTCTCAAAATTCTCATTTGAAGTGTTACTTTTTCCCGTAGCTAATGCTCGTCTAGAGTGACTTAAAAATGTAAAAACGAGCCAGTTAGAAGACCTTAAGAAGGTAACCCTTGTTCTTAAGCCCCACTTCATTGATGTACAACTGTCCGTGAGTTATCCCTCTTCGATCAACCACTGTCTAATTTCAATAAAAACTCTGCAATAGTGTACTACGAAGTACTTTTACTGCAGTCTAAGGTGCCCTTGAACAAACGACATAAAAAAAAGCCAAAACTTAGCAGTTTCTATGTTTTTATACTCTCGGATCTAGAGATTAGAACGAGTCAAACCTAAATCTGACTCTGTTTCAAGCAAGTTCAATTTTCAAACTTTAAGAAGGTTCTCTAAGATATAAGTATATCTATATCTGCTGTATCGTCAGTGTTTAGATAACGACGAGACTATTATCTTAGATTTATGAAATAGCACTTGTTTCCTACAGAAAAATATGAAGACTACAACGGTTTGACTCCTCCCGTTTGTACGAAAACCGATAAGATCTTGTCGCATTTTGTGTCATTTTCAAAATGAAAGGCGATATCTCCGAAACACTACATCACTTAGATTCACTCACAAGTTAATCATATTAACTATACAAAAAACTACACTACTCTCATTCACTTGAATACTATCAACAACACCAATTCAAGCTTATTTCTTGGTAGCCTTTTGTGCAGCCTTGGTGACCTTACCAGCACCACCCTTCTCGGATTTAGCAACAGCCTTGATGACACCAACAGCGACGGTTTGTCTCATGTCTCTGACGGCGAATCTTCCTAATGGTGGGTATTCGGTGAAAGTTTCAACACACATAGGCTTGGTTGGAATCATGTTAACAATAGCAGCG
>JAJLZR010000064.1:15943-74088 GCA_030572315.1 [Candida] glucosophila | reverse complement strand
AAAAAAAAGAATGCCTGCTCACTTCAAATGATGTGTCTTTAGATAGATAGTCTAGCGACCTGCTAAAGCAAATCTAAACGTTTTGCATTGAAGGTAAAAAGGTAAAAACGGCTATATCGGGTCATGATATATATATATATATTATCACTTCTAGACTGGATAAAGAGAAAGCTTATTGTGCTAAAAATAGGATATTTTGCCTCGAATGAAAGAATTTAATTTATTGAGAAACACATTTCGTATCTCAGTATTGCACCCCTACAATATTTCAGCCGTCTACAGAAACTTTCCCTAAAGGTAACGTCAATTGACCGAAGGATTCTATGAGGCTTCTAAAGACAAGTAATTTACTATTCGATAGTGATTCGGCAAACACTTTAACTTACCCACAAAGTAACTGTAGCTCAAATATTGAAAGACAGTTGAGCTTCTTACTTTACTTGCTTACAAACTGCCACTAAGTTTAAAAAGACATGTATCATGACTCCCATGAAGGAGGGCTCTAAGGGTATAGAAAAGATCTATGACAACACCAAAGGCGACAATCTAGGAGCCACTGATGTAGAACTCAAACAATGGCAAAAACCTCATCGCAGCTCCCACACTTCGATTGGTTAAACAATTATATCTGTGAACAACGAAAAGATTTACCTAAAAGAAAAAGAGCATCCATGAGTACGACTATGGAATTGCTGTATGCTAATATCTACCTCGTTGTAAGAGGACGCAAATTTATTAGCATACTAAAGGAGAAATAGCAAACGTATTACTTTAGGTATTTGGATGACATATGTCACCCCATGTTTAGAGGTTAGGACAATTCGGTAGTTAAATTTATTGAAGCCACAAATTTTGACCGCCCCCTTCAGAATGAATGATTCAAATCAACGAAAAAACAGAATTCTTTGTATTTAGAAATTGAGATTACGGCACAGAACAGCATCGAATATGGAATGTTCCGAACACCAGCTAATTGAGAAAATACATACAGTACAGGAGTTTCCATCCCATCAGTACACTGTCAAAAAAGGGTTTGTGAACGCAAGCCACGGTGACTAATAAAGACATGTACGAGAACGCAAGATCAGCAGGAACATTTTGTGTTTCTCAATGAAAACTTCCGAAAACCTGGATACGCACCAATAGAAACTACAAGCCAAGCGACTATCGCAAAACGAAACCTTGATAAATGGAAACAGATTAAACAATTCTTCCTTAAGAACAAGTATCATACCTTTTGGAAAACAAGAAAGGCGGGCGCCTTGGGTAGATCAATGAAGAGTGCTTTTTCGTTCCTTTGGTCCAGTCGGATAAAGTATTCGAAAAAAAAAAAAAAAAAAAAAAAGGCCGCTAATATGCAAAATTATCTAAACCGAAGTAACCTAACATTACTCCAACACGGAGATAGTAGCAACTTTTTCCAAAAGTAAGAATATTCTGGAACAATATACAATCGAAGAAGAGTTGTCTCTAGGATACAAGACAATACACGACTTAAAAAAAGCTGTATGGAATATTAACCTTAGTGGTAGAATTTATCCAATGTTCAGGTGTTATTACTGCTACCACCATAAAAAAAAATGACATGGATAATGGGGAGTGTAACTACCAACTAGGTTACATTGCTGAGATAGTTAGATTAGCTGAGATTAAAATCGCAAACCCAACGCGTGTCACATTGGGATGACCAGTCTTGCTTCCACAGTTCTTAAATAGATTTATAAAAAAGACACTAAAGATTGAGACAGCAAGTTTATAAGTGTTAGATGATAACACGTACCCTACTTTATTGTCTCTATTAATCTTTTGTGTAACTTATTAGTTATGGTGCAATATACACTATAGTCCAACATCAGTACACCCACATCAGTACACCTAATCCCTGACGTGACTTCGACAATTATGGTTTACAGTGCCAAAATACTCGAATGGGCTGGACCTCTCGGACGCCATTCGGACGAACAAAGTGGTGTCACAGTGAAGTCGTAACATAGAAACGGGTACTAAACGAGTTCAGTGAACTGCTATTGGTTTCCGGTTAATGAGGCAAGAATTTAAGCGAATTTCTAAGATCATAGTTTTACTCCTTGTTATTCATTTGATGGTTATTGATATAAAAAGTGTTGGATTCTCAGCCTTCAATACGGTCAAAAACTACTCCAAAGGAATGGTGAAAAATAATATGGATACGGACCAAGCAATTGTCGTGGGAAGCGGTTTGGCAGGGCTAGCTGCTACTTTAGAGCTCGTCAAAAATGGAGTTTCCGTCACGATGTTGGAAAAGAGCGATAAATTGGGTGGCAATTCGATCAAAGCTTCCTCTGGTATAAACGGGGCTCCGACGCACCAGCAGGAAATAAACGGTATCGAAGATTCGACTAATATTTTCGAAAAAGATACGTTCAAGTCGGGCAAAGGGTTGTGCAACTCGGACTTGGTAGAAACTTTGGTTGCGAACTCGAAACTGGCTATTGACTGGCTTACTGGGACTGATATTGGTGTGGATTTACTGAAAGTTGCGCAATTGGGTGGGCATACAGTTGCTAGAACCCACCGAGGAACCGGGAAAATCCCTCCCGGTTTTGCGATTGTCTCTGCAATCACAAAGCTTTTAGAAATCCAACAAGAATCGCCTGCTAAATTGACGCTTTTGAAAAATAGCAGTTTGCTCGATATTCTATCAAATCAGGCCAAGACTGCTGCCATAGGGATAAAATATGAGAGTGACTCTGACGTGAAAACAATTATGAGTAACAACATTGTATTAGCGACAGGAGGGTATTCCGCCGATTTTGATACCGCTGAGTCATTACTTTTAAAGCTGCGTCCCGATCTTCGTAAGTTTCCGCTGAGTAATGATCCTGGTACAACAGGTGATGGGCAGAAGATCGCCCTGAGGGATGTCGATGCTAAACTTATACAAATGGACCAGGTTCAAATTCACCCTACGGGGTTTGTAAAGTTACCCGAATCGGTGAAAGATAAGTCCATAAATGATAATTGGAAGTTCTTGTGTGGAGAACTTTTGCGTAGTATTGGTGGTTTTCTTATCAACCCATTTTCAGGAAAAAGGTTTGTTAATGAGTTGACCACACGCGATGTGGTCTCTGATGCTATCTTGAAAATGTGCAAAGTCACAGGGCCAAATAAGTTTGGCTTTGAAAAGGGCAACGCGGTTGCATTGTTAGTTGTGAGTGAGCAAGACTACAAAAAAGCTGCATCTCATATAGACTTTTACATGTGGAAAGGCTTGATGCGGAAGGGATCCATTGCCGACATACGCCGAATAGTAAGTCAAATAAATGGCGCTGCCAATGTTGAGTCTGAATTGGGTACTACAGTTAACGAATATGTCGAAAGTACGAAAACAGGTGCCGACTCATTTGGACGCAAAACCTTTGGTGGCACCTTCAAATTTGATGAGACTCTGACGTTTTACTATGGAGTAGTAACGCCTGTACTTCATTTCTCGATGGGTGGTGTTGAAATTGATAAAAACGGGAGAGTTTTAAATTCCAAGGACATTGTCATAGAAGGATTATATGCCGCAGGCGAGGTGTCAGGTGGTGTCCACGGTGGTAATAGATTGGGCGGTAATTCGTTATTGGAATGCGTTGTCTTTGGAAGAATAGTTGCACAGCAAGTCAAAAATTCGCTAGCTAATTGAGTGATGATTTGTTCTTTGAATGATGTGTGAAGAATCTAATGGATGATCTTCGGACCTTCCAAACATTCCGAGTTTCTAGTGTTTCTGTGGGCATAAACAAGAGTCATCAACCAAGTAACCAAACCAAGAGCGCAAAGTTCAGTCCCTGAAACAGCGTCAATATCCTGTTCAACTAGACCACGACAATTCCCGGGTCAGATAATATTTGTGAGCGGACTACAAATGTATCTGTTGAAACCCGATATGCTCAAAGATAGAAGTCTTTTAAAAAAACTGGCTCAGACGAACAGTTCTTCCATGTGGATACAGATTCTCTTCTTCCGTCCTTATTGTTTTTAATTTTCTTTTGATAGCATTAACTTGAAGCTAATGAAATTTGTTCTCCATAATTTTTTATACCTGCCCTAAACCTATCACTAAAACCATCCCTAAAACTGTTTTAGTATAACCACCGCTTATTGTAGTAGTTGCAAAATGTCGCAAAAGAGATTGGTAACTTTCATGAAGAAATAGGATACCAACCAATGCAGTAGCCATCAACAAACCAGTACCGCCACCAGGGTATTCATAACGAGTAGCATTGGTAATCGAGAGCTTTAATATAAAAGAAGGAAACTTTCAAAGTGCAGTTGAAGTATAGCTACTGACATTCACTTGAGACAAGTTTCGACTTGAATCAACAGCAAGATGTTCTCTATTGACGAAATTGACAATAAATACTTACCTCGTAAGTAGATGAGAGCTTCCAAAGTGGGTTGGTTTGTTTTTGAGAGAATACAATGTGAGAACTTATTCGGACTACGTGATTTTGTTGGAAATTTTTGTTAGGATTGCCCTCTCGATAGACCTGTTCGAGAATCTTAAGTATTTTCACATCATATGTCTGTGGTGATTTCCAGTTAAGGGAAATTAGCGATATTATGTTCTAACGGAGTACTGTTGCCGTTGGTGCAACCCCGAAAAGTGCTTATGGGCCATTTCGTATCATCGCTTATTGGAGTTTGCATCAGGAAGTTCTTTAGTTTGTCCCCGAGAGATCAAGCGAACTACCGAGCCAATAGTGCCTTCATTGTTGACATATCTTCTGCACTCCTACTGATTTTAAATTGCGTACACTCACGAGCAGCACTTCTGTGATTGATTCCTGCATTTGATGCTCAGATACTAACAATTTGTGGTACTTGTAACTGCAAATAATTTCGTCGATTCTAACGATATCTGTCATCCTCATCACTGTCAATTTTACTCTAAAGCATCTCATTTACTCGTGATATCGTGATAAGCTGGCAGTGGTCACACAGCAAGTCACTGAGCTCATTCACTCCTGAAAACAATCTAAAAGGAATGATGACGAGCTCGAAATTGAAAAGTCTGAACTCAGAAACTCACGTTTGGGTTCACCTAAGATCGAAATAATTACAGCCAAGAGCTAAACCGTCTATGGAATGCTATCTCGGGAAGATATAATTGCGTTAAAAGCAATAAGAAAATTTCTCTCGGTTGAAGCATAGATGCCGCTTTTCTCCACCTTTTAGGGTCTCTACTAATCTTGCTCAAGCTATCAGAACAAACTATTGACTAATGATTGACTAATACAGAGGAACAGGAATCTTTGGTTTAACTAACTAATTGTCTAAGTCTAACTAATTTTAAAACCATTTAAGATCTCATATGCTTTAATTTATCTCAGTCGCAGGGTAGCACTTGCAATGACTCTGATTCCAATAGTGAATCATCCAACACTTCTCTTTGGTCAGCCTCAAGCTCCGAACCATCGAGTTCTTCTGCTCATAAGCGTCACGTCAAGTGCGATAGCCAACTTTTGGATACCTTGACGGTCTCGCTCGAAAAATCAAGCTTGGTATGGTCTGTTATAGATAAAGTTATCGAGGACAAGAATATGGCTCCATTTGCTAGAGACTTGGTCACGATGGTTGTTAAGAAGGGTGTGATCATTCTTGATGGTTTTTCTCGGGGATTTAACAGCACAAACCTCCCTAATGATGATCTTATTAATACTTTGAAGTCTCCAAAACTTGTGGATCATATCCAATAAGTGATATTATGAATCTCTAATTTTTATTTACGCTTACTATCAGAAATATTCAGCAAATGAGAATGACTCGAAATATTTTGTAGATAATTTTCTTCACTGGGCTCTCTGGAATATCTTGTCCATACTTTACTAACCATGAAGTTGATAGCAGTGATGGAATCCCGAGACCAGGAAAGAAAAAAAAAAAAAAAAAAACAACTTCACAAGTATACCAGGCGTATGTTCAGCACCAACTAAATAGTTTCCTTGATTCTTTGACAAATTTGGAAAATACTACATTTTCTAGCCAAGAAATTACTGATTATATTCTAGTGTCAAACTATTCTAAAAGCACCCTTCAATTCTTTTTGGTCTGAGCCTGTACCTCAGGTTGCTAAAATTGAAGTGACGTTTTTGCTTCAATCCATATTAATCTTCAGGAGTCAACACAAAAATGCCATTAAATGCAAAACACCTTTTTTGAGCTTAAACCATGGATTCGTCTGGCTTAGGCCCATTTACCAATGACTGCCATGAGAAACGCACCAAGAGTCAAGAAACCAAAGGCAAGAAGCATCTTGCCCATTTTTCCTTTCCCCTTGAAAGTGTCAGAGGTCATGAAATCAAATGCCATAAGCTCAACCAAGCTATTGTAGATTAAAATCCCCCCACAGAGCCCATCAAACACACCTGTTGTAATCAACGCAGCACGCGAGCCTGGAGGGTAGCTTTTTCGGACACCAAGGCCGATTGCGATGGCAATTGGCGTCGTCAAACTGTAACAGAGAGCCAAGACGAATGGGACATATTCCTTACCCTTGGGCCAAGGCGTCATTGCAAACCGAGCACCAAGACCCAACCCTTCAAACATTTGGTGGAAGGCTATCGCAGCATAAAGGGACTTAAATTCTTTCCCAGCAATGGCAAGCGACAAACCAACAAACACAGAGTGGAAGACGATACCAAACTCCAAAACAAACAGATTCAAAATCTGTTGATAAATACTTTCTTGTGCTTTGCTATCACTTTCCTTAGACGTTGTGGTCTGCAGAACTCTAATCTCTTTGAATTCATTGCCTTCTTCTTTGTGGTCCTCGCCTCGTCCACTACCGTTGTTTTCGATTGCACTTTCTTCAATTCTTTCTGCGGCATCGTCACAAGGACATTCTGTTCGCTGAGCTACTTTGCAAAACACTTTCTCCTCAATCTTTTTGTGAGAGACAATATCCAATAAGAACATGCAAAACGTCCCTATGAGGGCAAATCCTTCTGCCCAAGGGTACTCCGCTAATACCCCACCGAGACATGTATTGGTCAATGCTTCGTCTGCTTCCGCAAGCAAATGAATATAACCTGTTGCAACAATGACCCCGGAACCAACATATCTCGTCACGAACATGAACCACGAAGGAAACTTGAGTTTAGACCACCGCAGTCCTAAGATTGGCAAGAACGACCCCAACGCAGATAATGCTAAAACGACAAACACTGATGATATCCGTGCAGGCATGTTCTCGCCATCGAAGGAGTTGTCCGAGTTGCACGTATCTCGGGCAAACAAGTAGTTTTCATTCATCACTTAGAAAGTCTTAATGCATTCTCGGGTCTACAGCTGCTAGAATAGTTTCAGCAAGCCAAGAAAATAATACATAACAAAAAAAATCAAATGGTCGTTAAAATATTTCAGAATAAAACGAGGTCTATATGCTGTTTAAGTTCGAATTTACAGTATCCACCAGCCTATGTTGCTCACTACACATTATCGGCACTTCGATAAAACATTCTCAACAGCCTGTCACTCGTAAATACATGCGGTCGGAACAACACTGCTATAAAAAGTTGCAATAAATTTATCGCGAAAGATGCAACAGCCGCGGCGAGGTCTACTTTTCTGTACACGTTTGGATTTAAACCACCACCACGATTGGTTTCGGATCCATCTGAATTTTGTCCTATATTCAATTATTGCCTATGATCAATGTCATGTATCCACAAGAACTTCGTTCCGTCAGGTTATTTGCGCCATGAACGCTCATTCCAAATCAACTTGTAGGTCCGCCAGCTAATAACATAGCTAAGTGGCTGGTATAGGTCTCGTTAAAAGCAGTGCCGGTAGAAAACCATACTTTGAAAAGGCTAATCAAGGCTTCTCTTTACTAAATGATTATTTCTTTGTTACAATAATTATTCTTCATGGCATGGTCTTATTGGTTTTTTCTTTGTCTGAAAGAGGTTCTTGAAATCATTGAATCGCTTATGTCAATAAATCCAGCTTAAAAAATTATTGCATCATGGTCCCGCTAATAGACACTGGACAGCGTCTGATACGCATTACTATGCCCGAAGGTGACATCGCATAACAGGGGAAGGGCAGCATAGATATACTGGTGCGATTTCAAATGCACTAAGATTAGTTTCCGGTAGGCTCAATTCATCTAATAATATTAAAGGTAGCAATGATCGAAACTAAATGGTACTGCCAAGCGTTTTGGCTTTGCTGACAGTAAATCTCTTTAATGATGGCTACAGATATCTATCAGTTTACTTGGATGTGAGAAAAGAGTGCGCCTGATCTTCAAGATGCATTCAATTCTAAAAGACATTGTGTGAGATCATGCATTCGACTCCCTTCTCATGTATTACGACTACGTTGGCACCATTCTAAGTAAAATTTTTTCATATGATAATTTTACAAAGTCCTGATCCTCATAGGTGCTAATTCTGATAAAGGTTGCTATTTCGCCGATACTAATATGACAGACGAAAAAATCAAGGATTTCTTACCCATTTTTAGGCCCTACTAACGCAACCCTTCTTGTAATACTTGATATATATGAAAAGGTTATTTCAGATTTTGAATATCCATGTCAACCTCTATTTCCTCTAAGTTTCGGCAGATGTGGTAATGATTTTAAAACAACTTCGTCTCTCCATGGTGATATTATTACTATTTCTCCAAAGAGATATGTTGCAGGGACTTGGATTAAGCTTAATCTCAGGGTTTATGCGTACAGTTTAATTTATATCATAACAATTATTCACCTGAAACTTCAAATAAACATTGCTTGGAAATATAATATGTATTTAAATACATGGACAGTGGATAAATACAAGTGAAGCCCTTACTTCTTTGTTTCCAAGAGAAATTTTAGAAAGCATGCTGGGCCGCCTATAAGCGTTTCAGAAACAATAAGCAAACAGTTTCTTTTGTTTGCTTCAACGTTGAATCCTAATAATCATAGCTTGTACAGAATTCCTTATTGGCCTTCATATAACAATAAAAACAATTCAAAAAGAAACTATGGCTTCGGTCGGTAGGGAATTAACAATCAGGCTGATGCTTTCAGTAAGTATGATAGTGAGCATACCAACTTTATCGAAACACTTTTCTCGTTGGTTACTAGATCCGCTAAAATATTCTTCGCTCTATCATTTCCTTTCGTTTCTTTTCCCATTTTCTCTGAACGTCTTATAATCACTTAAGCTTATTTTATTCGTCATTCAAGCTTACATACTGGACAATAGGTTCTGTATCTATGTTAAGACGTGGGCACGTGACTGTAACCGACATTTGCAACCGTTCTGCGATATGCAGAAGGGACTGTTGGTTCATTACGTAAAGTAAAACAAAAAATTTCCTAAATTTTTATACAGAAAAGTAAGCCTAAAGAGTATATATTTAAAGGGAAAGAAATGACATCACGTATATTATGTAAAGCTCTCTTGTTCTGAATCTTTGTTAAACTTAGTGCTCAAACATATAATAGCAAGTAAGACAACGAAGAGTATTTATAAACTACATCTAGAAACCCTTGAGGGTACTAAACAGTCTTGAAAAATATTTAAGCAATAAATCAAGTGATACTTGAAAAGTAGCTTATTTATGTCCTACATGCGTTCCATGAGAGCTACCTCTCGAAAAATGATATTGCGCGTCCTAAGCTATTGCTCAAGGAATTAGTGAGTCCACAACCTACATATTCTTTACTGTATGTAACATATCTGGCGTCCTTGGTATGTACTGCTTCCTCTTTTCCACTGATTTTGATTATAATACAATATTACTATAATAATACTTCGTTGACCTAAATGTAGTTATCTTTCCACTTGGCTTCTTTTTTAGCCATTATCTTAAAAAAAATTTTTTTTTCTTTTCTATACGATTGGAAACTTTGTTAGTATACGCATAAGTGCTGCGAAAATTTCTAAGTGTTGCTGATTGTAATCACTTTGTAGTTTTATTCGTACAATTACCATAGTTGGTATTACTGTTTGGTTTTGAGTAGATACACTCTACTCTGGTTGAATTTGATCCTGGCATATTGTAAATCTAACGTAAATTAAAAATTAGGAGCAACAGCTCGAAAACTAATACACACCATATCAGTACATCCAGAACAAAAGAATTTTTTTTTGAAATTACCTTTCAATCACCCATATACTTCAAATGCCTCGTAGAAAACAACAAAAATCTACGTCACTATATTTGAAACTTTAAAAAAGTAGCAGTTTTTTGTTAATTATGAGAAACATTTTATAGAAGAACTACTTAAAACAGTGAACAAACTACTTACCGAATAAAGGGAAAGAAAAGAAAAAGGGGGCAATAATCTGGTCCCAGAGTTTCACCGTCATTCATTACCTAGATTATAAAAACCGCTTTTGCAGTAATCATATTTTTCTACGTTATTCGGTAAGAACAATCGACCAGAATGACTAAATGGGAATTCGCTCTTCAAGTTTTCATCAACCGAGAATACTTTAAAGCCCTTGAATAACTTGTGCGACCTTAGATATTTCTTCGATAATTTGTTCGATCTTCAGGATGTTCACCGAGCCACCGACATTTTTAATGCCTTGAAGGTCATTTTGGACAGTACCTAATTGACCAACAGCACCGTGAATCTGCTGAGTTTGAGAATCGCGCTTCAATTCCTTTGCTCCACCGAGAACACCTTCAAGCCCTTGAATAATTTGTGCGACCTTAGATATTTCTTCGATAATTTGTTCGATCTTCAGGATGTTCACCGAGCCACCAACATTTTTAATGCCTTGAAGGTCATTTTGGACATTACCTAATTGACCAACAGCACCTTCAATCTGTTGAATTTGAGAATCACGCTTCAACTTTTTTGTTCCACCGAAAATACCTTCAAGCCCTTGAATAACTTTTGCGACCTTAGATATTTCTTCGATAATTTGTTCGATTTCCAGTGTGTTCACTGAGCCACCAATAGATATAATGCCCTGAAGATCGTCTTGGACATTACCTAACTGACCAACAGCACTTCCAACCTGCTGAACAGATGAGTCGCGCTTCGTAATATCTTTGTTCACAGGACTTGCGTCAATGCAAGCAGAAGCAAAAAAGAAAGCAACAATATTTTTATAAAGAACCATTTTCGTGATTTGAATTAGTGAAATCTGTCAAATATTTGAATAGTTAGCCAAATTTATAGTATTCTAATGAATTAAGCTTAGAAGAATCTGTATGTTTATGTATTCATAAAATCTCTCATCTGGATACGAGTTCCCACTGAACTCTTAAGATTTCGGGTTTATTTAGAAAATTAACCCGAAATTTCATGTCTATTTCATGTCTTCTATTTAGAAATCAATCCAAAATCTCCTCTTCTCAAGCAATAATATTTTTAAAATGTGCGTTAATACTTGAAGACGCACGTTAATGCGTAAAGACGCACTCTATGCTTAAAATTTATATTTACCGAATTTCGGTATTTCTCGTCAAACTGCACGAGTTTGACATGATAAGTATTAAGATTACTCCTGTTGAGGCAACTAATAAATTATAAAAAATTAAAAATAAAATTAAAGAAAAAAAAAAAAAAGAAAGAACTTCGACGTGCGAGAAAATAACTGTAAGTTGTGACGGAAACTTCTTCATGAAGAACGCAGAAAATTTGCTTAAATGAAACACACAAGGTGAAGATTCTGTTTTAATAATACGTAAAAGATACAAAAAAGAGGAACCCTAAGATCCGGTGATGCTCTTTCGAACTTGGTAGAAGAACGTTATTATCTTAGAAAGTGGCGGACGCCATGTATGTGCTTTAAATTCAACATGTGGCTTCCTGACATCCACAAGTTTGGCTTAATAAAATAAATTCTCACTTCTCTCGTACTACCTCACACTTATCCTGACACTGTGGAGGTAGAGTTTGCCACACTTGCTTCGGACATTCTTTTTCTTCTCTTGAAATTCCCACTTACAACTTAGGCGAAATGTCGAAGTCTTCCCACGTGGGAGCATGGAAAATCTAGGTGAAATGTTTGAACGATTCGCTTTTTTTTTTTTTTTTTTTTTTTTTAAAGTGAGATCTTGGGTGTTATCTTCCATGTAACTACTGTATCTCGTTTTCTTGCAAATTTATTTTATAGCTATTGTTAATTAAATAGAATAGGTTTTGTTTACTTGCTGATACAAGTCTGGAATTATAAAAATCTTCTTCGTACCGGAAACCTTGCCTACTAACTCAAAAGGAAGATGAGAAATCTCTTCATTTATTTAAAGGTGTAGACTAATGGCCACTTGAGCTATGAAAAATTCGACTGAAACGTAAAAAAGAGCATTAAAGAAGTCATATTTAAAATCACTTCATATATTACCTTCTATAAGTCAAAAAGATAAGAATAGAGCTATTAATACAGTGTCCGCCAGTGCGACTAAATAGCCAATCTAATTATGATGCCGAACATAGTTTCACTTGCAATTATCATAAAGGACCAAGGAGAATATTTTAGCCTAAGCACTGTGAGCTTTATCCAAGTTCGCTTACACTTTATTTCCAGGAAATTAAGGAATGATAAAGAGAAAATAAAGTTTTCCTCATTGAGGCTTCGTCTATTATACGCTATTAATTAGACAACATTAAATCTATCGCTATGGCCCAATTTAAAAGACAATTAGTACATGGATTAATTTTCATAATCTAACAAGTAATTCAAGCAATGAACTTCTATTGATCCGAAAGCAAAAAAAAATAAAATCTATTGCGTACATATTAGTAAAGACTTAGTAGGTTACTAATATCTGGAATGGTTCCTTTTGCCTTTTCATCATGACCATAGATGAGTTATGATGAAAGTATAATTATATCGGCTTAGTTTAAGGATCTCAATTGGATTAGCACTGGTAATAACATATTGTACCTAGACTTAAAGAGATTTTCTAGATATATTATAGGCTACCCTTGATTTTTCGTAATCACATTCAAAAAAAATAGCAATTTGAAAGCTAGATTTTTTTTTTAAGCAGAAGATATGCACTGCTATTGGTAAAAAAGAAAGAGAAAGAGTAGAATTGGTTGTGAAATAATATTTCTCTACATTTTTCCAAAAATGTGCGAAGGTATAGTAATTAATTTTTGGTGATTATTAGTTATTATATAAGTCTTTAGTTTGAATTAGATTTTTCTCATTTATGGATATTAACATATTAGGACTTATGAGACAGAATATTATTCCGTTCTCATATTAGTGACTATGGTCCTATCTTAAAAACTCAAAACGCTAAAAAGTCAACTGGGATAAATTTATATATTCGCAACAAGATGGTATGACAACTAATACAATAAGCAATTGTTTATTAAAGGTGAAACGAAGTTTAAAAAAAGTAAAACTCTGCCGCAGAGATACATACATGTATATCTAAAAAGAAGACAAGGCGAAGAGGATATAGCAGAGGAGTAAGGAATTTACTTCTGGCTTCCCTCAATTACATTTTTGACTTTTAGAACAACAATTGTTTGGGAAAACGGGACTTCTCTATGGTAAAAAAATAAAAGAAAAATGATCCGGATAGTCTATGCCTTCTAATCATAACTACATTTACTAGAGATTTAAATTGCATTGCTCCATTTTTCTACATCAAGAATTCACGTCGATATTCCATTAGAATATTCGGTCAAGTGTTCTGCAAGACTATATATCTTTTTAGAGGCTAGCACGCTTATATGGCGTAAATATTAGGAACAATTTAGACAGATGTAGCGAAAATGTAGAACAGGATACTACAGAGTCAGAGGCAGGTATTCTCCGAAAATATAAGCCCAAAAATAACTTGAAATTGATACTTGTTTAAAAGATTAAGTACTTATGTTGATGTAAAGCTTACCCGTTGATCACTAAATCCTCAAAAAAATGTCACCAAGACATCGAATTACGTATAGAAATGAGTAATATCTATGAAAGCAATTGTACGAATGGATCGTAAATATAGAGTTCGAAAAAATTCGAGTTTACTTTTGACATAAAAGTTTTCATCATTTAAATTTAAACTGCTATCTTCAAATAAGTGAAAAAAAGCTTACCTTCTACAAAAATATAACAGTTGCAAATTTCAATTGTTAGATATATTCTTCAAGTCAGTGAAATTATAGAAGTCATATTAAAATTCGTCTACTATAATTGCTCAGTCATACACTCTGGGATGCGGTTTGTATCTTTGAGCTTAACGCTACACCAATTACGGTACTGCTGGTGTAATAGATGTTATACATACGCCTTGAAGGGGGGTATATTTCAAGGTATCAAAACCTTTTTAACATAACAGAGAAGGAAATGCAACATGTATGTCACAATCATATTAATGGTAGTAAGGATAACTAGTAGCAGACTCACTATTTCGGAATTATGTAAAGGTTGACCGGTTTACAGAGAAGCATCTGAGTGGGCTGATTATAGGAGTTTGTTCGTCAAACAAGGGGCAAAAGCTAGAGTGGTTGTAGAAGCATAGATGACTTCATTGAAGTATTTAAGAAGTGTCGCTCGTAATTTTATCAGGCACAGCGAAAATGGCACTCTTGTTGATTTGAATCACCCTAAAGGTCGCGCAATTGGAAAGACGAATATCACTATTACACAGCGCTTCGAAATTGGTGGCAAATCATTTGTGATTATTGTTTTATGTTTTTCGTAAGATGTGAGAATGGCGACCGCAAAATCCAGCATTACCGAGTCTTTTATCAGAAAGATAAAGTCTCTCCGGTTAATAAGGATTTTCCGGAATTCCAAAAGAAAGACCTCCAAAAAGACCTAGAAAAATACCGACAATTAGCTGTCTGTCAAGAAAAGCTAGGTCATTCTGTATTGCGTGACTTACCAACTATGAATAACGATGGCATTTATAAAATGTATGACGCAATTTTCAAATGGTTGGTTGGCGCTGAAGTGGACTTGAACTGGGAATAAGTCTGGCAAAATCGGTTCTAGTATTATGTGAAATCCAAATAGGATAGGGCTAGCTTTTGCAGCGTGTTTCGTAGAAAATAAAATTGTAACAAAACTCAGTAGTAGGACTCAGCATGAAATTATAAATTAAATATCACGTGAATTCTCGGGCTTTATAGGCATTTTATGAGGATAGAAATTGACTGACAATATGTCATCAGTGGTAAATGAAACTGCCTTGAACTCTTTCAACAAAAATCATATAGACTATGACGCCTTTAGACCTTCATTTTCTTCGACTATCGTAGATCCTTTCTTAGCTAGTCTTGGATTAGCTGAGGAAAACAATCGCGGCGGTCTTGAATTCAAAAATGATAAGAAAATCCTTGAATTGGCTGCTGGAACAGGCAAGTTTACTAAGAATTTGGTTAAAAATGGCTGGAAAGAAAACTTGATTGTAATTGAGCCATCAGAGGGAATGCTTAAGTCTTTTACGGTGAACTTACCTGGTGTAAAAGCCCTTCCTGGTTCCTCCTATGAAATACCTCTAGAAGCCAATTCTGTTGATTCTATCATCGCAGCACAAGCTTTCCATTGGTTTAGTGATGAACAAAGCTTGAAGGAGATACATAGGGTGCTTAAGCCAAATGGCACATTGGGATTTATTTGGAACGTTGATGTTCCTTCAATAAGCCAAAGGGTACAGAGGCCTTATCCTAAGATAAAATTTCTATTTGAACAGGTACCTGAGGCTACTGTCATTTATTTGGAGGATTTGATTAAAAAAATTTCAATGTCGGAAGACAAGCCACTTGAGATATTTCAAGAATTTGCAAATATGCATCCCTGGGCGCAAATAACGGGGAACGCAATATATGCTCATGATGTTCAAGTGCCTCAATATCGTCAAGGAAATTGGAGACAAGCTCTTTCTGAGAGTGATCAATATTTCTCTCCTGTAGAGAGGGAATTCTTTTTGTTTTATAATAGCCTTGTGCGACAAGATTCAACTTTCAGGTCCTGGTCCACTAGATCGTATATTACCGCGTTAAACGAACAAGAGAGAAAGGCAGTGGAACACAAGTTCAAAGAACTATTAAAAAATTCAATTAGAGAGTCAGATAAATTTATTAAGGAGGCGGAGACATATTTCATAAAGCCCATGTTGTGTCATGCAGTCGCATCGAGAAGAAAGTAGTTATGTTAATCTTATACATATTAAATTATATTAAGTTTTTGGATCTCAGTATGTTCAACATCTGAATAATCTCAAATGTAGGTAGTTTTAGGTCACACGCGCAAAGCTACTTATCGCGGTAAATATAAATATATATACTGAACTTTCTTGACCTTTCTTAATTGCAGTACACGATATCGTTTAGAATTCTAATTATCACACTAATATCTAGAAACCAATGCCGGTTTACTTGTATTACGTGTAGTCTGGTAATTTCCAACCACCGGTTTTTTCACTTGAGAACCTTACCAAGAGATCTGGAATATGGAAGAAGCATAGTAATTGAGCAAAGAAATAAAGTAAGCTGACTCCAATTCTTGTCTTCGGAAAACACATTCTTGTCAAAAAAAGGTTAATATTCTGGACTTGGTTAATAAATGGTTGCAAGGTGTTTTCGTAATTTGCAAACGCCTCAGACTGTTCTCATTAATGCATCCAGCTAATACATACGCACCGACTAACGCATTGGTGGTACCCTACCGGTGGCGGGAGATGGAAAATTCGCAGCATCGCCGAGAAGAACTACGCGGCCTCTGGACCACTTATCTGTGCGGATCTGAACAACCTCATGGCTGTAGAACGTTTCCGAAGTTTTCATAGCTTCAATTAAAGGGTCAGTCTGCCATCCTGCTCCCTGAAATTTCTGAGCCCAGAACTGCTTTTGTGTTTCAACCAGAGATTTATAAAGGTTTCTCATTTCCTCTGAATTATTTTTAATACTAAAGTATGCTTGACTTTTAGTAGGACTGTTAGTCCTACACATGTCTATACAGGAACCAGGGAAGACGCACATCTTAAAGATGTTGCCATCGATCTCGGAAAGCGCAACAGGCCAGTAAGCTGAGTACATGCCTAATCGTCTAACGGGGTCTGGCGCATTAGATGGCTGAATGTCTCGCCGAATGTGAGAACCTTGCCTATCGGCTTTCACAATAATGTCGAATTTTCCTGTCTGGCCATCTGAAAAGCGTATGGTGACACATTCTTGATCTTGCTCGTAGTCATCAATCGTTTTACCAAAGACGTACTTCACCTTATCCTTAATTACATTGTAAATTATTCGCACAAGATTTCCTCGCATAATTTCATATTCTGAGGTAAAGCTCTGAGCACCCTTGCCCGAACTGTTAGCCATTATCAAGGCCTTATTATTATTATTTTCATTATCTACTAAAGCTACACCGTCTTCATCAACCAGATTTCTGCGAATGGCATCAACTATTGCCATACGCTTGATTATCCGAATTTCTTCGGCCAGAATATCAATCTGTGCTCCTTAATCTCTGAGGAATGGAAACCGCTCAACAACTGTCACATAGTGGCCACTGCGCGATAGCCAGAAGGCCAATGACGGTCCAGCGCAACCACCACCACAAATAAGAACTTTTAAATAAGCCATTGAAAATCAAAGACTGCTGTTGAAAGTGTTTGAAGAATTAAAAAGAAAACAGCTTGTAGACAATGAAATGTCGCCAAGTTCCGACTGGAAGTTCTTAAGAGATCGGCGATAGCCGAATATCGGAAATTGTATTTAACAGATCATCTTGCGAACATCCATGCATCCACATCAGCACACCCATACTATGTCTTCCAGAGCCTCTGGAATTACATGACGTCTCCAGATATGTTAATTACAACTATTTGACAAGGTTTTTCAAAAAATATGTTATCGTTCCAAGTTAATGACTTCTTTTTTTTTTTTTGTTTTCCCTTATTGAAAGCTCTCTGGTTCAATTATGGTGACCAATATATAATTAAAAAGAAAAATTTGTTTGACATACACCCATGGAAGTAGATTATAATTACCCAGTTCAGCAAGTTTATTTTTTGGGACCGAAACCTACTGAAAGCTTTCTGATCGGTTTATCTGGATAAATGTACATTTTTTTTTGTTTTCCAAAAAATATAAGAAAATGTGAAGAATAATCATATTGAATCATAAATTTTTGGCTCGCAAGCATCCTAAATAATCTAATAATATCTAAATGGGCTTCGCTTAGCTAAAATTAATATTTAAAGATAAGTATGAGGGTCTTGCAGAATTGCAATTCCCAATTAAGCTACATCTGCGCCTACATTTTTTCCACCACCGGAAACTCAAGTTTGCAAGGTTCTCTAGTTGAAAAATTACAAGCAAGGCCTTTAGTCGCACCATCGTCTGCTAAGTTCCTAGGCCGTAAAATAGTGTAATTAAGATCAATCCTCCTCAATTCACGCTTTGTGCATTTTTTCATCATTGCCTGTATTATTATAGACCGATGGTGGATATTGGAGCACTGGTGTGGCCGTTCAATACAACATGAGTTATATCGTCCAGGAGAGCGTGAAAATGGCTAAATCTCTAATCGGTAACACCCTTAACTACAGAGTCAGCGGATTTGGTTTTAGTTCGACAAAGAAAATAATAGAGGGTATATAAATAACGGTTTAAGAGACAACTCAAGACAATTAAGTGGCTTCAAGGAAATATTGAAGCCTTCAAGGGTGATTCAAACTATATTATTTTATATGTGAGAGCGCTGGTGCAATTTCGATTGCACTAAAATTAACTACGTGGACACGGGGATAAATACAAATAAAGCCCTTATTTCTTTTCTTCCCAAGAGAACTTAAGCATGCTGGTCCTCTATAGGCGTTTCAGAAACAATAAGCAAACAGTTTCTTTTGTTTGCTTCAACATTGAATCCTAATAACCATAGTTTGTACAGAAATCCTTATTGATCCTCAAATAAAAATAAAACAAACCCGAAAAAAAACTATGTCTTTGATTGGAGGGGAGTTTAAAATGAAGCTGATACTTTCAGTAACGCGCTGTTGAGCATATCAGCTCTATTGAGGACACTCTTTTTCTTGGTTATAAATCCGCCAAAATATTCTTCGCTTTGCCTTTTTCTTTGGTTTTTTTTCCATTTCTCTGAACGTCTTATAATCACTTAAGCTTATTTTATTCGTCATTCAAGCTTACATACTGGACAATAGGTTCTGTATCTATGTTAAGACGTGGGCACGTGACTGTAACCGACATTTGCAACCGTTCTGCGATATGCAGAAGGGACTGTTGGTTCATTACGTAAAGTAAAACAAAAAATTTCCTAAATTTTTATAGAGAAAAGTAAGCCTAAAGAGTATATATTTAAAGGGAAAGAAATGACATCACGTATATTATATAAAGCTCTCTTGTTCTGAATCTTTGTTAAGCTTAGTGCTGAAAAAGATGACAGTAAGTAGGGCAACAAAGATAATTTATAAACTACATCCAGCAAACCTTGAGGGCACTAGAAACTCTTAAAAAAAATTCAAGAAATAAAAAGTCGTGACACTTAAAAAGTAGTATATTCATTCCCTATCTGTGTTCCATGTGTTTTCTTGGAGAGCTATCTCTAGTTTTAAGTGATACTGTGCGTCCTATGCCATTGCTCAAGGAATTAGTAAGTCCACAACCTAAATATTCTTGACAGTATGGAATGTTGCTGGTGTCCTTGCTAGATACTGCCGATACTACCTCTCCTTTTCCCCTGACACACGTATCGTCATTTCAACAGTTTGGTGAGCGATTCCGACTTCTTTTTGATGAGGAAATTTGGTTGGTGTACATATAGGTACAGCGACCATTTATCAGAGAAGTGTTACTTGATACAATGACTATAGTTGGTACTCTGTTTGGATTATGAGTAGATACGATCTGTTTAAATTAGATTCTGGTCTATTGTATATCTAATTTAAACTAATTAGGAGCGAGACTTCGAAAATCAGTACATTCCATATCATTACACCCTACACCCAAACCAAGAAAACTTTCTAAAATTATTTTTCCAATATATTAAAAAAGCCTCGCAGGGAACAACCAAGCCTACGTCATGATATCTGAAACTTTCAAAAAAGTAACAGCTTTTGTTAATTATGGGAAACATTTTATAGAAAAAATATCGAACAACTTAACGAAAACCAACAACAACAAAAAAATAGGCAGTAAGAAATTTGTCCCAGAGTTTCGTTGTCATCCAGTACCTTTATTATAAAAACCACTTTTGCAATCATCATGGCTGCCATAAGTCATTCGGCAAGGGCTGAAATTTGATAGCTGACAACATGCCTTCTGTAGTAAATGAAACCGCCTTGGACTCGTTCACAAAAATTATATAAATATAACGCATTACTTTCTTCGAAGTACGTAGATGCATTCTTAGCTAGTCTTGGAATAGCCGAATACAATAACTTAGTGGGTTTCGAATTCAAAACCGAAAAGAAGTTTCTCGAATTGGCCGCTAGAACAGGCAAGTTACAAAAAATTTGGTTAAAAATGGCTGAAAAGAAAACGTAATTGTGGTAGAGCCAAGAGGGAATGCTTAAGTAGTTTAGCTGGAACTTACCAAATGTAAAAGCCCTTCCTGGCTCCTCCTATGAAAAACTTTTACAGCCAATTCTGTTGATCATTGCAACGTGATGAACATAGCTTGAAGGAGATACGGAAGGTCTTCAAGCAAAGTGGCACGTTGGAATTAATTTGAAATGGTGATGTTCCTTCAATAAGCATTAGGGTAAAGAGACCTTTTCGTAATATAGAATTCCTATATGAGAACGTACATCAAGATACTGCCATTGATTTGGAAGACTTGATTCAATCAATCCCAATGTCGGAAGATAAACAACTCGAGACATTTCATGTATTTCCAAACATGTATCTATGGGCGCAAATAACGGGAAATACAATTTATGCTTATGATGTTCAAGTACCTCACTATCATCAAGGAAACTGAAGGCCAGCTCTTTTTGCGAGTGACCAGTGTTTCTTTCCTGTAAAGAGGGAATTGTTTTTACTTTATAATGGCGTTGTACATGAAGATTCAACTTTCAAAACCTTGGTTGACTAACTGGTGTATTACCGCGTTGAACGAAAAAGACAGAGATGCAGTGCAAGTCAAATTCATACACATATCGCATTATATTGATTAAATTTGTGTATCCTGGAATGTTCAACGACTAAGCAATAGTCTCAAATGTGTAGTTTTAGATCATACGTCCAAAGTTAGTAATTAATGAAAGTGCTGGTTAAAAAGAATATCAACACTTCGTACGTAACCGATAATAGCCTAATTAATTATACTCTTAGAGACTGCCTTATATGGACCTTGTTTAGATCAACACATGTCTTCAACACGAAAGATTCGTTTAGTGCCATTTCATCAGACCAATTTTATATAACGCAAAGTTAAATCACCACATTTGACATTATATTTACTTATATACAAATAATATCGTCAAATTATCCTAATAAATAACTAGTAAACAAGGGTATAAAAGTTTGTTTGTCAAAACAATGTACTCATTTCTTTCTTCTCGAACCCTTAGGAACCCTTGCAAGCCAATATAAGAACAAGGCTAGGAAACAATTAATTGCAATAAAGCATATGAAAATACCCCAGTTTCGCCATCTTTCATCCCACTTGATCAGAAGTTGTTCCAAAAACTGATTAGTAGAGCTCATTGGGCAAAACTTGCATTGCGAAGTAGAGTTTTCATTTTCTAGGAAACCACCAGCAACTTTCATGTACTCAGACATGTAATCCTTACAAGTTTTACCCTCTGGAGGATCGAACGTAACGTACTCGTTCTTCTCACAGGTCATCTTAGTATTGGCGAGACCAGTAGCTAAGGCTCCTTGTATAAGATAAGTAAATGGTGAACATCTGTACATGAAAATCCAAAAGTGAGGAAATACACTTGGTGGAGCCATAACACCGCAGAATAATAAGCACATCGTAAAAAGTGTAACCGCAGTATTACCTGCATTTTCCGCAACCTCGTTGAATGAAAGGCAAACATGAGCCATGCTTGATGTATACACATAGAAAGCAGTTAAGAAAAGCCACATTGTAGCACCACGTCCATTTACTTCGTCAGTAGGTTCGGCGTTCCGGTAGAAACCTACTGGATAGTACCAACAAAAAAATGCTAAGGTTCCCACCGCAATTTGATACGGTATTTCAGAGGTAATCTGAGAAGCAATGAAAGCAAACCAGCTGAAAGTCTTAGAGGGAGCCTCTCTTACTTCGTACACTTCTCTCTGTTGTATAAAATTAGGTATAATTTGATTTACCAAAGTGTTAAAGGGGATCAATGACATGAAGAGAGAATACATCTGGTTTTGCAAACCCTGGGATGTTGTACCCGCCTTAAACAAAGCAAAACCGTCAAAAAGATTGGCAGAAACCACGAGGAAAAACTTCGAATAAATATATCCGGGTGATCTCCAAAGTTGCTGGAACGCCCTCCCGGTGACAATGAAATATTGCTTCCAAATAGGAGTGGCATATGTATTATGCATATCTGGTGTCTCCTTCTTTGGCACCTTAACAAGCTCTTGCTCCATTCTTTCCAATTCCTGTTGCACTTCTTGAAACTCTGAGGAATTTCTCCACACCTCATGATAATTGTGATTTGCTTTACTTCCTGGAGCGGCACCCACAACTTCAAGCATCCACTCTGCCGGATTCGCGAGAGGAGGGCAAGGATGCGCCCCATACTTTTCGAAGTAATTTATCAAAGAATGGCAATTTTCACCTAAATCACCGAAATAAACAGTTTGACCTCCTTTTTGCAAAAATAGCAACCTGTCAAATTCTTGTAAAAGAATTGCCGAAGGTTGATGAATCGTACACAAAATTGCTTGTCCATTATCAGCCAATTTTCTAATCAATTTACAAACTGACCACGCAGTCTGTGAGTCCAATCCAGAAGTAGGTTCATCCAAGAAAATAAGTAAATCTGGCTTAGCAACCAACTCGACACCAATCGTTAATCTTTTTCTTTGTTCCACATTAAGCCCTTCACCCATCCCACCGACTAAAGCGTCTGCATAGTTGGTCATTTCCAACAAGTCAATGACATACTCAACATGCTCATATTTCTCTTTCTTGCTAATGTAATTGGACTGTCTCAAAAGTGCAGAAAACCTCAAGGATTCTCTTACTGTCTGCAAAGGCAAATGAAGATCCTGTTGTTGACAGTATCCGATAGACCTTTGAAAGGAAGAGTCTAAGGCCTTACCATTAACCATTCGAGTTCCGTCAACAATCAAGCCTGTAGACACCCTATCACATAAACAATTCAATAACGTTGTTTTACCAGCACCAGAAGAACCCATCAATGCTGTTACTTGGCCAGGTTTGACCCACCCATCGACATGATCCAACAATACACGGTCTTCCCCTTTCACTTTCACTTGATAGGTAAGGTTTCTCCAATGAAATATTTGCCTTTCTGATAAATCTATCTCACCATTACTGCTGCTATCAGATTTTTCTTTGTTTGATTCTATAGCGTCATGCTGACTAAATTTCTCAGTGCTTTTTCCAGCTTCTAAATCTTCTGACAGATTTTTCTTCTGTTTGAATGCTTTTTTCATTGAAGATCTAAGATACAAAGCAACTTCACCCTTCTGCCTTTTTCCTTTGTTAAGTTCTGTTAAGACAAGGTAAACCGCAAGGAAGAAAAACACAAAGCCCAAATTAATTCCAAAATTTCTCCACTTATGAGCGTTCGAATACTTGAAATTTAACTCCATATATCTAGTACCAGAAACAATGGAACTCCCAGGTTCCGACCCAACGACAGAACATGCGCGATTGTTCGCGCCCACATTTGAGAAACCTTTACCTGAAGGCACAAATTGATCACATTTAAAATTTCTATTATAAAACTCATTAGCAAGAAGCGATTCGTACACATATCCCAATGGATCAAGATAATTAATCCATCTTGACCATCCTAGCATACTACGAATGGGAAGTGCAAACCCGGTAAAAAGCGTAAGCGCCAACAATAACGTAGTTGCAAATGTCATCGCCTGAGCAAAAGTGTTGAATATCGCTCCCATGCATCGGAACATATGAGACATCGACATCGTCGCCATAAATACCGATAACCAGTAAAAAAAGAACCTCCCAGGATCACGACGCAAATTAGCTAAGAAATACAAAGGAAAATTAAATGCCATTGACAGCAACAATTTCGAAGGAAGTTCCGTAATAACCGAAGACAAACCTTCAGCAGATGGATGATATAAAGCAAAAACTCTATGCTTCATCACAATCTCCCTACTTTCAAAAATCGATAAGATCTCTAATAATGAAAGGAAAGCATTAAATAAGAGACTAAAAAACAACGCCGAACCTCTCGAATAGAAGGTGCTAGTTGTATCCTTAAGATTGTAAAACACAGAACCAAGAATAAGGCCCATGATAAACTGAGATAAAATCGTTTGGATCGTGATCGATGGACTGTGAAGAGTTCTCAAAACATTTCTTTTCATGAGGTATTTTAACTGGATAGGATACGACGCAATATATGGCGAAAAGCGAGGAACAAACTTAGCCTGTCTCTTATGTTGTGCCAACCCAAACAGTTCCACTTTGCTATCTTTCGAAACCCTTTCCAAATAATCATCAATTTCATTGGTTAGCTTTTTGTATTCTGGCGAATTTCTCCAATATTCGCTAAATTCAAAAGGAGTTTTAGGAACTTTATTCTCAAACCCTTTTCTGACAACACGCTCTGCTGGATTAGTCAATGAGGTTAAAAAGTCCGCCGTTGTTTGCCTCTGAGGACATTCATAACCCATTCTTTCGAAATATTCCTTCGCCTCATCAGCCTTACCATTATAAATTTGATAACCTTCATATAAAAGGATTGTATTATCAAACAAGTTATAGGCGTCCTCAGAACACTGATAGATAGCAACCAAACAAGCAGTTTGTAAGACCTTTGAAGAAGTCCTTAAGGCACGAACAAACTCCAACGCTGTGGCAGCATCAAGTCCTCTAGTAGCATTATCCCAACATTGAATGTTAGTACCTGATAAAGCTGCCTCAGCAATGGTGACTCTTTTTCGTTCTCCACCTGATACACCACGAATAAATTCATTACCAACTCTTGTGTGCCTTGTATGTGACAAACCATATGTTGCCATCATCACATCAGACATGTGCCTTGCATAGGCGGTCCTACTCACATTTCCTCTATTTCTGGGGGCTTTCAATGCAGCCACAAATTCAAGGGTATCAGAAACTGTCAAATTAGGGAAATGCTTATCCACCTCAGCAGCATATATGACATTGCCTCTATAACGATCCTGAATTTCTTTCTGGCTTATACCGTCATAGCTTATCTTTGAATTTTTGTCAATCTTGTAGCCGTAGGTGTTTGCCGCTACAGTTTTCAAAAAAGTCGAACATCCAGAACCAGGCCTACCCAAAACAACAGTCAATTCACCCGCTCTTATGTATGCATCCATAGTCTTCAAAATATCAAAATACTGTGACTCATCGTCTTTTTGGAAAAAGCGCACGGCATCCATCGTATACTTCCACCATCCTTCTAGAACAGTAGGTTGATAATCTGCATCAGATGCTAAACCACTAGCTCTCAAATTTCTGAAGGCCATACTCAAACTCTCAGGATGATAATACTCCTCATCATTGTCTTGCAATTTACGTAAATTTTTCACCCAAAATTTAGCTTCGAAATCATCACTATTTGGATCAAGCTTAGGATTTGTCGAATCAAAAGGCGTCTCACCAGGCACATTAGACATATGGCTCAAATATCTGTTTAAGTTGTAACTGTCCTGAGCACTTTTCAGACTTGAGCGAGAAATCGTTCTCGCTAAATCTCTAATCTCATTATTGGCTTGATCAAATCCTTCGTACGCCCTAATCTCATTTTCACTTTCCGAAGAATTAACGTATTCTTCTGCTCCCTCCTTCAAATTTATTTCTTGTTCGTTCTTTAGATTTTCACCACTCATCACGACAAAACTTGTGCTGAGCTTTACAATTAATTAAGCGTTTGTACTTCTGTCTAGATGACGCAAACTACAAACTAGTTTTCTGCACCAACTTATCTAGCAGAAAAGCCACAACGAAGATTTGCTTTTCGATATTCTGTTGATATATATATATATATATATATATATATGTACAAATACTTTTCTTTTTCTAAATAGTGGTGCTGCCCGTTCCGCGCTCCGTCAAAGATAGCTATACTTCTCGCTTAATTCTCATCTAGAAAATTAACCATTATGTATATTTTCTTGAAGCTATTTACAAAAAAAGTTAAACTTAAACGTAAATAGCGAATCAGAGAAAATCATATTTATCTTGATGTGTAATCCGAGCTTAACAGGAAGGAAAACATGATGCCAAGTAGTCGTGTGTGAAAACCAAAGTAAAAATTTCCTCACTGCTTACAAATTGACAGTACGTCTTCCGCCTTAAACTACTGTATTCACCTTCGAAGACGTTGTCAGCGATCGTTCCGTCTTCCGCCGGTATTTTGCAATTTTTTTGGACGCAGGAAACAACAGGCTCTTATGCAAAAGGAAAGTTCTAAGGAACATAGATATTCCAACACTTGCTGCGCCTTTTTTTTTTTTTTCAAACGTTAGCAGTATGCTAATGATTTTGCGTAATCTTGCAAAAGAGTAGCATCTTTGAGTGGCTACTAATTATATTTTTTCAATGTTCTAAGCTACTGATAATACCTACATGAATAGGTTTTTTTTTTTTTTTTTTTTTTTTGTTTTATAATACCTCTAAAGCATTTGTAAATCAAGATAACCTCTGCTCCAGTCTTTTATTTCACCTAAGTCTTTCATTTGGCTCGTTCCGTGGAACTGACCTTGTGTATCTTTCCAATTTCTGCATTAACCTTTTTCAGGACGCCAACTCCAAGTTTTTCTTTGGGTTTCGTCTAGAAAGCCATCACCAAAAAGCGCTATACCTCCGATATATTTTCCAATTACCGGCATGCATTTAAAGCTTTTACCTGAGTCGCCAGTGCCGAGGACAAGATTTTTGTGACTCGGATGTTCACGAAGTAAGAACCTTCTATCCGGGGTATCGGTACACCATCATATTTTAGCAACTGAAAATGGCCTTTTTTCAGATTGAGGGAACACTTGTTTCAAAAATTGTCGCATTTGTACTTCTGCTTCTAGAGGGATCTCATTACGGTATATTGGGGTTGAGTCCTTGTGTATAATATTGGTGTAGCCTGGAAATTCGTTACAAAACTTCAATTCTTTATTGCAATCAGGTTCAAAAACAAAACCACTATCCAAATTTAGCACGACAGGCATATTCCTATACTCCTCAGCCTCTTCATCTGTAAGCTTTATGTGTCCCAAAGTCCAGCACTTAGCAAGTAACTGATTTTTGAAATTTAAAAGCCTAAACGAATTCGCACCCGCACAGAGTATGGTAGTAAGTGTTCCTATCGAGCGTCCACTTGCAGTAGGTGCCCCAATGCAATCATTTAGACTGTTGATCATCAACTCCTGAGCTTCATCTTTAACGTACTTGACACCATTTTTCATACATTCATGGCCTACCAATTCCATTGCTAGTCTTGCGAACAACCAGCAACACTCATACTTTTGAAGATAACCATACCAGTCTTTAAACATCCCATCGCTAACGTTTATAAATGGCTTTGAAAAATTCTTCAGGCTCTTTTAATCTTTGTACTACCTTGCCATTTTTCTCCAACAATTTCCTACGCTTGTCAATGTCGTTCCGTTCTTCTTCATCCTTAGCAGCATATACGATTCCCGTCTCGTGAAATGCGTTTTTGTAATTAGGGTGATTTCTCCACATCTCAAGAGATTCCAACGCTAAACGCAAATCCTCTTCGTCACTCAAGGAGGATTGAAAAATCTTATTCACATCATTACCAGCTGATTGGGGGAGGTAGATCAAAGACATCCAATAAAGTAATGTCTTTTTCACCTTTTTCCAAGAGCTCAAGTGCAGTCGAAAGACCAAAGGTTCCTGCTCCTATAATCAAAAAATTTGTCTTTATGTCCATAAGAGCCAGGTGAGCCACAAAGGACGCGAAAAGAAAGACTAAGAAAGAATGATCGAGGACTACAACACTTCAAAGAAGTGGGTAGTGAAATCTTCGATTCGCAAGAATTTATAAGCATCTGAATCTACAATACATGAATCGTTTTAGAGTATTACACTCACGCTGTCATCATCTGGGATGATATCGATAACCAGTAACGAGACGGTTGATCTCAGTAGTGTGTTATTTGTTGGAGATAAGATAGTGAGCGAAAAAAAAAAAAAGGCTTTACCTTCCTTAACTGCGAAAACCTACGAAAAATTTCACTGCTTTACGGAAGGGAAGGAAGGCACTTTCGCTGACATGCAAGATAATGAGAAACAATAAGGGTCTATGGAGAATGCCTTTGCCTTGCAAGTATATAAGGTAGTAGCGAAAAAGGAAGAACACCAATCTTGAATCAAAAAAGGGCCTAAAAGCAATTGGACACACATGAGTGCAAGGCAAAAGAAGCGAAGACAATATATGGGGTAGAAATAGAGTCAGTGAAAGAAAAAGAAAACAACCAGAATGTGAAATCCTTCTCAGACCCCGGGCTTACATTAAAAGAACTCTGGCACTTATTTTGTTGTATGGATACACCAAAAAGGCGTATGATGAAACCAAAATTTTTTTTGCAACCCACCAGGTAGATCAAGCTACGAAAAATGGTTAGTATTCAAACTTGACTAGATTATCTTGGCATACTGTTGTTTGTCTTTTTTTATCAGATATCTTGATCAGTCTAATGTAAAGAATGCATATATCTCTGGGATGAAAGAAGACTTACATATGCATGAGAGTATGTATAATTGGTTGAATCAGTGTTTTTATATTTGTTGTGGTGTATTCTGTGTATTCACTTTGTTAGTTACAAAGTTTTCTCCCCACATAATTTTGCCCATCTTTGAAGTGTTTTGGGGCTTAATGTGTCTTTTAGTGATAACGTGCAATAACTATCTTAGTATCATGGTCGTTCGTGGTCTACAAGGGTGCTTTTGAAAGTATCAGCTATCCTGCGATTCAATAGATCTTAGGGTCCTGGTATACACCTTCAGAATTGAACGCAAGAACAGCGATTTTTGTGGCTTGAGAGTCTGCTGGCGGAATGTTCGGAGGTTACATTCAAACTGGAGTTTATGCATCGCTTGATGGGAAATGTGGTATGCCTGGTTGGAAATGGATGTTCGTTATAGATTTTATTATTACAATCCCAATAGCTGTTTTGGGATATATGTTGCTTCCCGGCACCCCTGAGAAGCCTCATCGCTCCTGTTCTTGTCGCCCGACGACTACGAATTTTGTAAGAGAAGGGTGCAGGTGGTAGACAATGTTGAAAGTATCAACACCTTTAACTTCTCTATTCTCAAAAGGTCACTCTACTCATGGCAGTTCTATATATTTGGATTGGGATTTGTTTTGAGCCAACTAGTTGAAGAATGCGTGAACTATTGGGGAATAGTTTTGGAAGATCAGGGTTATAACTTAAGTGACCGTAATAATTTCCCTACAATACAATCGGCAGTCAAAGTCGTTTCCAGTGTGATATTTGGATTGTACAGTGACCTGAGGGGCAAACTGTGGGTGTACTGATGTGGGTGTAAGGATCCTTAAACTTGTTATTTGAAATAGCGGCTACTCCTTACCTGATTATCTTTTGGGATACAAGTAATGCACCCAGATATAAGCTTGGAATGTCTTTGGGTCTTGCTTTCTGTCGCTTTTTAGTTCTATTTTGTGGATTAGTTGTTATGTTGATAGGTATCAGAACAGAAAAAAGGAATCTCTTTGACTCTAACTTCAACCTTAGCAATGACCCAAAGGAAGATGTAGATGTTGAAAGAAGTAATTACGAAAAACCAAGTCTTAATTCTTAATCGGGTACTCTCATCTGACGGTATTTATAAGTATTTAATATGCTCAGCTTTTAAAGGTGGGTCAACCTAATGGGTGTTTAAGCCCAATTAATAGTGAATGCATTAGAAAGGGAATCAATCTCGAACTAAGAGAGAGATGTCGAAAAAGAAATTCGGCTATCAGATATTCTAATCTATTATACTTATAATTTAATTGCAGCTAACCCAGAAGCATGAGATATCAGAAGATTGATGAGACGACACCATACGAGATTTAAAATTCAATAATGGTGTCCAAAATTTTGAGATTGAACACTAAGAAGGAAGTTTTATGCTAGAGATATTTTGTAAGTAGCATCAGCAACGTAAGTTTCCCAGTCATTCGAAAAACCGAGGTACTTAGCGTAACTTGATTTGCCTGCTGGACAAAAAGAACTGCAATGCTGCTTCTCATTATTTAAGTTTAAATCTCTTCTCTTCCATATTCCGACTATGATTCGCTTAGCTTTATGAACATTTCCTAAGCTGTAAGATTCTAGTTTGTGTAGTAATTGCATGGCCAAGTAGCGAAATTCGTCACTATCACTATTTGAGGTCGATATCACCGAGCTTGAGACAAACAAGGGCCAGAGTAACGTTGAAGACCATCTGAATTCATGTTTCAAAATAACAAACTTGAGTAACCTGAAGATATGAGTAACTAACTCATTGACGTCATAATCTTCTGGTCTCTTATTCAATAGACAACATTTAAAATAGAGAAATACTGCCAAACGTTTTATCTCGTTAGACAACACAAAACACATTTGCTCAGTTTTAATAGTGGAGTCAATAATAAAAATATCGCTACTAGAAACATTGATGGTACTTTTATTGTCAAAAAAAGCCCCCATATCAACAAGATAACTATTGAAGTCGACTTTTATGTCCAACAGCATTATTCTATACTCAATATCTTCACATAAGATCCTATAAGTCTCTTCCGTAACTCCTTGGTTCACTCTCTCGAATGATAAATCAGTTATATCTGAGATAACATTAACAAGCCTCCAGTCACAACCTACCCAAGTTATAAGTTTAGGTGCTGCTTGCATAGAACGAAAGTCATCATCATCAGCAGGAAGAAAAAAACTATTCTCGTCTTTGCACGCTGTACGACCTATGGTCTCCTGGTAATGTAAGAACTCCAATGAAAATCTCAAAAGAGAATGCTCTAATGCAATTTTCGGTTTAATGAATCTCCCAGAGAAAATTATTTTCTTAGAAACCTTTAAGTATGAAATCCAATTTTCGTCGCAATCGTTGGCCAAATCACCAAGTATCAAAAGCACTAGTGAAAGTATAATATCCGTCGTGAATATTGCATGTTGACTGATAGAGAACCCGTTTTCTCTAAAGAGATGTACTTTCTTGTTTATTAAATTAAGTGCACTTTGTTTAAATGTTTGTGACTGAATAAACAAACTTTCATCTCCTTTCAACTTCGATAGGTATATACTACCCAAAGATATAATTAAATAAAAAATGGGGATATGATATTGAGCGTACTGAAATAAGGAAGATAATGGCAAACCTCTGCCAAAAAAAACCTTACTTTCGGGAAAATTCTCCGAAAAACTTAGTACGCCTTGAGATTCTGATGCCATGGGATCGAAAATAGGCGATAAGCACTTTTCATAATATTCCAATGTTATCAGAACGTTCAGACTATCTAGCACTCCAGACTTGACAACATCGGTAGGAAACAAAGATGGGACCAAGGCACGCTCTAGAGTAGGCTCAAGTAAAATGTTGCAACGTTTATCGATATCACCAGGAAAGAAATTAACAAATACTAACTTGTCTGCATTCTTTACCAAAAGGTACTTGGAATGTCTACTTTCTTGCGTTAAATCTGCCATCGTGTTACGCCTCCTTCTTTTAGACCACACACCTTCTCTTCCGAATTTTTTACCTTTCATTTCATACTCATCCCTGAAATGTAGAACACGTTTGTATATGCACTTAAAACCTCTGTTCAAACATTTAGAGCAGCTTGGTTTCTTTTCATCGCATTTTATTCTTTCTCTTTTACATCCCTCGCAACCGAATCTAGAACGATAATTAGATACCCGCCGAATGCCCTTTCCGTTTCCAATTGTTAATTTTTTTTTTGTAGTTCCCATGTAAAGCCAAATATCTCTTAGTAGATTAGGATCAAATCAAAATTTCCAACATTCCCTTTGTCCTTATCGTGTTACCTGATCTGGTTAAATTTGCCCTGTATATAAAGCTACACTCATTGGAACTGTCAGTGTAGGTCTTTTATCAGTTAATAATAAGAATTTGCAAAGTGCTAAGTCGTGCTTCACATTTGCTTTATATTAGTAGACTCTTAATTTTATTCAAGCCTGTGGCTTTTGGATTCTCTAATTATACCATCAATCCTGGACAATAATGACCAAGATGATCTCATGAAGATTACATGCTAGTTCACTTGGAATACCACAAGAATGCCTAGCACTTTTTTTTGTTTTATGCGCTACTGATGATACTTTTCTTCTCGAAGTTTTTCATTTTTAGGACTTAGAGAAACGATCTAAATTTATTCACAGAGAAGAAGAGGAGATTTTTCTCCCGAAGTTTTCATGCATATAGACACTTCAAAAGTGAAAGTTCGATATCGAACTACTTTATTAGAAGTTTATCTTCTTATGGAACAACTTTTAATTGTTACAGTAAAATAGTAGCTGCAATAGCAGCTATCATTTCATTTTAATTTTTCTAGGGTGGGCTGGATTGAAAGAAATATATTTATATTTTTAAGTAGACACTTTTAGCGATGGTGAACCAGACAACTATTGTAATACTAGGAGGTTCCTTTGCAGGGATATCAGCAGCAAAAAATATTTTAGAGAAACTGCTGAAAAAGGATTCAATTCATTTGACTCTAATATCGCCTTCTACGCATTCTTATTTTAATGTTGCGGCACCCTTGGTGCTACTAGAAACCGATAAAATGCACGAAGTGTTTTTCCCGATAAAGGAAGCATTAGACAAGTATTCGAAGGATACGAAAAACTATACCTTCGTCCATGGTTCCGCAGAAGGCGTTGACTTTAACAAAAACAAGGTTGTAGTTAAATTGAACAATGGATCTCGCTCTCAAATTGCTTATGACGTATTGGTGATTGCTACAGGGGCTAGAGCAATTGAAAGGGCATTTAAGTCTCAAGGTGATTTTCAAGAAACGGCACGCTCAATAGAAGATTTGAATGCGAAAATTCAAGGAGCAGAGTCTATTGCAATTATTGGAGGTGGCCCCACAGGAGTGGAGGTTACCAGTGAGATAGCCTATCGCTATGAAAAAAAAAAAAGAATTACATTAATTACTGGAGCTAAATACCCCCTAATAAATCTTGGTGAAAAAGTTGGTATCACTACTGAAAAAAAATTGAAACAGTTGGGAGTCAAAGTGGTGAACAATATAAAATCCAAGTATACTGAAGAATTGGAGAACAAGCAAAAGTTAATTACTCTCGATGACAACAGTACTTACACTGCAGACCTTATAATTCAGGCTAGGATTTTACCTAACTCTGAATTCTTACCTTCTTCAGTTTTGGACGAGAGAGGGTATTTAATAACCGATGAATTCTTTCGTCTTAAGAATCATCATAATGTTGTTGGACTAGGGGACATCTTATCAATAGGCACACAGAGTGTTGTTGACATAAAATATTTTCAGCTAACTGTTTTTGATAGTTATGTGAGAAAGTATGTATTTAAAGAGAATGGTGCTCTCAGGCGCTATGCTTCGCACACTATTACTTTTGTGGAAATTGCGGGGCATTATGGCGTCGGTGCCGTTTGTGGATGGTCAATCCCAAGTTATGTGGTGCATTTACTTAGAGGAGACGACTACATGTTGTCAAAAGGCTATAAATATTTAGGTTAACAGTCGAAAGTAATTGATTCAAACTCAGTACTACCACTTTCTTCATAAAATTTTATTTTTGAGAAGTGCTTTAAGGCTCTGTTGATAGTCCTCTCTATATTTTTTTTGCTGCTTTTCAAATAGAGAACACAATGGTGTACGTTTTAATTACAGAATGGCATTTTACTTGACCAATACATTTAAGTTTTTAATAGTTAATGGAGTCCGCGAGCAACAAGTAAAGTCCCCAGAAATTGTCAAGTCTTTATAGGTCCGTCAGCTTTCAGTACGTTCCTTGGTCTTAGCCAACGAATTGTTGATGCAACTGTTGAAAAGGCGTACATTAGCGAAAATAATACTAATACGATACATATATGTATTTTTTTTTTTTTGTAGTTCCTTCTAAAAATGCCCGAATAAAGAAAACCTGAAATAACTTCTGGTTCGAAATCACTTACACATAATGCCATCGCACGAGGTGATTTCATTACCTTTACTACTAACTTTAGTTAAGTCATGGTAGACTTGCAGGTGAAAGAAGAAGTCGCCCCATCTTGTTTGAATGCATCAACGAGGCTTTCTGCACTAGAGTATATGCCAAGGGCAGCTGTCGTCAAACAAGCTAAAAAAATAATGAAATTGGCTGTGTTGAGGACCCATCTTTGTTTGTACCCTCGGATCCATCTCGAAATGTTTTTCCAAGAATCGAGGCGACTCACCTCTTTGGTGTTAGGATCATATCCCTCTTCACCTTTCATTGCACCTACTCGAATACTTAAAACAAACAGCATTATGGGAGGGAAGGTATATGAAAATTGTAAGATACATACTGCCCCCACAAGTGCAACTAAACTTGAAAGTTGAGGAACCGCTGCAGCAATTATAAAAGCCACCGCCCAATATACTATAACTGCAGCAATCCAAATTACTCTTCCAAATTTGGATTCAAGACTTGGAAACCTCAAAATCCTTCGACAAAATGCATCATAAACTACTTTAATGCCGACATTACCATAAAGTCCCGCAGCAATAAGAGAGCCGACCAAACTTACAGCATTAGTGACAGTCTGCCAAACCCATTTGGAGTCTGCAATTCCTTGATTTGCGGGGTTAGCCACAAACTGGCCTTGTTGTGAATATACAAATAATCCATATATCAAATAAACCACGAAAATAAAAGCCTGAGCTGAAATCATACCTTTCCAAAAATCCCAGGGCCTTCTCATTTCCGACATAAATTCAATAAATACCATTGCTCCACCATATGAATACACAATATTCATGCATGCTGATAACTGATTTGTGAAGACCGTCTTGTTTTTCATGTAAATTATTGCATGCGTTGCAACTGGACCTGGAACAATATTACCATCAGAACGTGTCCCTTTGGCAGCATTGAAGTTTGGTCCCAGGTGAGCAACCACTGCCATAGTCACAATTATGACGAAAACATTTAACCAAATCGCGAAGTTAGCTAAGAAACCAAATCTTTGCAATGATTTAATTTGACAAACTATCATACCTGCAATTGCCCAAACTAAAATTAGAACAGTATAGCATCCCTTACCTTTCGTCATTTGTGATAATGATTGACCGTTTCCTAGAATAATTACGGCAACATTACAGACTAATTGAATAGACTGAAGCAAGTCAATACAGTATCTCGTTGTAGAACCACAAGTACGGCCAACAACGTCCCCGTAATTTTTAATTGGATACTTGTCGGAATCGAGATTTAGGTACATTCGCCACAAAAGGATCCCCGTGTAGACAGCAACCACACCAAACAAAAAAAACAATAAACTTCCCGGTACATATCCAAGCTCAGAGATGGCATATGGTGCACTAGACGGTCCAAGAATATCTGTAGTGATTAAGAAAAAAATAGATCCCCATGAAGCACTTCTTGCCATACGATTTGCGTTCTCTAGAGACCCAGAAAGGCTTCCAGTAGTTACAGTAACGTCACCTTTCTCTTGTTGTTTTTGGTTACGGCCTTCTTCCGTCAATTCTTCGTTAGTGCTTTCTTCCGTTCTTGTGACATTTCCACTACTATTCTTCCCTTTAAGAATGTGGGATTTGAATAAGTCCCAAAGGGATTCATGTGGAGCAGTATTCTGATATTCGGGTGAGCTCTCTCTTTCCCTTTGCAATTTAGCTTCATACAAAATCTCTTCCAAAGGGACGTGGTCGAATTTGTTGACTCCTTTTTCATCAGCAAAATTGTTTAGCATCCTCCCATTGTCGCTTAAGACAGCAGACCCCACGCTTTTGACTATATCGATATTCAGCATTGGAAACAATCTACTTGGAATTCCGCCTTAACTCAATATATAGAGCTTCAAGCTTGCCAATTTATATTTAAAATGATTTCGACAATAACATCTCAGAAAACGAAGGGTGGTTCACATCAGATATATTTGCTAAACCCGTACGATGTTTCAATTCGGGTGAATACAGTAAAAAGAGCTGTCATATATGCAGACTAATGCATAAAGTGAATTTGATAGCATGATGATCACATGGTTATATTTTGATAGGCGTATGTAGTTGCCGTACTACTGACGGCATCAGATTTCGCAGGACCAAGTTTGTACTTAATATTATCTCCCAATAAAATACCATTACACTTCGTCTATATTGTATTACACAAAGGAAAAACGGAAAAAAGAAACCTAATGCAACTTATGAGGGTTCGGATTTTCTACTGATATCCATTCACTTACATCGCGCAAATCCGTGACCACACCCTTACCTCCGTATCTACCCTGTTTGTTATCTCTAGAGTCAGATGTGTCAGGTCTCCATTTCCAAGTCTCCCTATCTTGCGGTAACAAACTATCATCACCTTCAATAGTAACTTTGCTTATATATTTTCCTATAATGGGCATTAACATAAAGCTTCTGCCAGAATCGCCTGAGCCGATAACAAAATTTTTAAACTGTGGATGGGTAGTTAAGATCAACTCGCGATCCGGAGAATCAGTACACCAACAAATTCTAGTTTTGACAAACGGACGGTCAGCGAATTGAGGCATAGTCTCCTTTAAATACTGCCTCACGTCATTTGCCGCTTCGAGGGGAATTTCCATTTTGTGTAAAGGAATAGATTCTCCTCTATCTGTAAAATTAGTATATCCTGGAAATTCATTGCAAATTTTAATTTCGTTATTTTCATCGGGTTCAAAGAAGAAACCTCTTTCACTATTGAAAACAACTGGTAGACCTTTAAAATCTTTTGCTTCCTCATCGGTTACTTTTATATGCACTAGCGTAAAGCACTTTGCTTCGAGTTGACTTTCAAAATTGAGAATCTTTACCGCACTAGCTCCTAAAGTCAATACATATTTCTCACCGGTGTACTTCTTTCCCGATTTAGCTATGATATTTACAACTTCATTTTCCGCATATTCAACGTCAACAATATCACCATCTTCTCCAAAATAGAACTGCACACCTAATCTTTTGGCTTCTTCATACGCATCTATAAGAGAATTTCTTGCATGCACCCACCCATTATCCAGATCAAGAACAAAACCTCTCCAACCTTTTAAGTCTCCTTTTAGTATAGGCAAGTATTCCCTGAATTGCTCAGGTGTATCTATATATCTATAGTTTTTAAGTTTGGCTTCGCTCAAATACTGGAATCTCTTTATGGTACTTGACAAAGGTTTTTCGGACGAAGCTGCTTCGATTAGACCGACAGGATGATAATGAGGTTCGAATATAGGATCTTTTTTCCATTGGTCCCGTGCTTCCAAATCTAATCTTTCTGATGTTGAGGGCTCCTCATCGGGTGCCAAATACGGATAATCAAATATCTTATTGCTGTCGTTCCCAGCTGCCATTGGTGATGGCACTTCATATTTATCAAAACAACAAACATTTGAAAAACCCTTCCGAGCCAATTCTAGAGCAGTTGACAATCCAAACGTACCCGCTCCTATAATCAAATAAGATCCTTTATTCTCTTGTTCCCTTAAAGTCATAATGTTCCCTTAGATTTTAGTCTTATATAAATTTGGGTCTTGGAAGTCCGACTGCTTGAAATTTGAATTCTCAGGTTTTATATTCTAGCTTTATGTCGGACAATTGATAGCGGATACTCTGATAAGCTACAATAATATAGATTTCGCGATATGTGATTGAGTCTCAAAATCAGAAGAAAAGGAGAAGCTCGACTCGAACATCACTACAGAAAACTCGTCGGCCGCACTTCAACTAGAAGAGGAAACACCTTATCAAAATGTTCCCATAGTGAAAAAAAGAGGCTCTTAATTACTACTTTAAGAATCGCTCCTTATCAAAGGAGACCTTTTTTTTTTCTTTTTTTAGGTTGGGTGAAAGGGAGAAACTTCCCAAGTATGGGAGGTTTTTTGGTATCCTTCGTGCCCTCCTTACATTTCAATCTTCATCTATTTTAATGCAATTAATTCTTACTCTTTTGAGACGTTAAATTTGAAATATCAGCTGAACCTTCATAATCGGTCAGTGCACTTCCATGCAAAAGAAATTATGTGATGTAGCTACCTTGATAACGACAGAAGGTGTGAAAGAGCCACAACAAAAAACATCCTGATTTAAAAAATGAACATGCTGCTACAACAATGATATGGCTAATTTTACTTATATATCCAAATGGACTCCGATAAAAAAAACACAGAAAAGGTGGATTCAAAATGGATGGATAAGGAAGTCTATAGCATATACAATTCTGATTCTTTGATAGAAATAGAGGAGGAATGTTACGATTTTATAGAGGGAGATCCATCCAAAATGAATAATTCGCCTTATCCTGAAGTTCGACAAGCAGTTTCTACAGACTTTGATCCTAATGTCAGGTGTAATCACTGGAGATCTTGGTTTTTGATAACAGCATTTGTTATTGTGTTTGCAGGAGTTAACCAATTCTTTTCTTTGAGGTATCCAAAAATAACGCTTACCTATGTTGTTGCTCAAGTTATTTCGTATCCTATAGGGAAAGCTCTTGCGAAATTACCCGATATAAAGTGCAGGTTTTCGTTCTTCGATCTCCGTCCTGGGGATTTTTCTACACAAGAACATGCATTATTGGTGATAATTATCTCTTTGACTGCATCTACGAGTTATGCAATGAACATACTCATTGCTCAGACTAATTTTTACAATATAAAGACAAATGTTGGATACGAAATTTTGCTAGTATTTTCTACCCAACTTTTGGGGTTTGGAGTGGCTGGTTTAACCAGAAGGTGGATTGTCTACCCAGCATCTATGATTTGGCCCCAAAGCTTAGTTACAAGTACCCTTTTTCATGCTTTAGCAAAATCTCAGCTAGGTGAAAACTTCAGGGTGTCGAGATTTAAATTCTCCCGCTATCAAATGTTTAGTGTTGCCTTTATAATTTCTTTCGTATGGTATTGGTTTCCTGGCTTTATCTTCAAGGGATTGAGTTATTTTAATTGGGTGTGCTGGATAGCGCCTAACAACACAGTAATAAATCAGATCTTTGGAATAAAATCTGGATTGGGATTAATTCCTATTACTTTTGACTGGACACAGATAACTCAGGCCTTGAGTTTTTCGCCTTTAGCTACTCCTTTCTGGGTGGCTGCTAATACCTACGGGTCAGTGTTCATTTTTTTTATTATTATTTTGCCATGCTTATATTACACTAACCATTGGTATGCAAAGTATTTGCCTATGATCAGTTCACTGAATTACGACAATACACAGAGTTCATACAAAGCCAGTAAGATTTTAGGAGATAATCTTAGAGTTCATAAAGAAGCATATAAGAATTACTCTCCGCTAATATTACCTTATTCTTATTTGTTGTCCTACGGTTTGAATTTTGCCGCAATAACTTCAATATTTACACATGCTGCATTATATCTGGGAAAGGATATAATTGCAAAATTCCGAAACGCAAAACATGGTGGCGAAGATATCCACAAAAGATTAATGAATACCTTTAAAGAAGTACCTGAATGGTGGTATGCTCTTCTTTTTGTGGTTTCAATTGGCTTATCTTTTGCTGCAATCGCAGGGTTTTATGAATATTCTCATCTTCCTGCTTGGGGTCTATTAATTGCGTTTGCCATAGCGTTCGTCGGCTTCATTCCCCAGGGCTTATTGGAGGCAATGACAAATCAGCATGTTGGTTTAAATATAATAACGGAACTTATTGCAGGATATGTGTTCCCAGGAAATCCATTAGCTAACATGATGATAAAGCTATATGGCTTTATACCAATGAGACATGGACTTGATTTTTCAAGAGACTTAAAGCTAGCGCAATATATGAAGGTACCTCCAAGGCTTTTGTTCGTTTTTCAAATCTATGGTACAATCTGGGCTTGCTTGGTGAACGTCGCTGTGCAGAGATGGATGAGATTCAATATTAGTAACATTTGTGACGAAAAAGCTGAGTTCTCCTGCGCTGATGGCCGAGTAGTTTTCAATAGTAGCATAACCTACTCGTTGGTAGGGGAATTATTTTCACCTGGAAAGTTGTACAACCCTCTATTGTATTTTTTTGTTGTTGGTTTTTTTTCCCTGTCATCACATATGTTCTTTACAAGAAGTTTCCAAGGAGTTGGCTCGGAAAGATAAACGGTCCGGTTTTTTTCACTGGGTCAGGAAATATTCCACCTTCTACATTGTATAATTACTCATTATACTTTGCAACTTGTTTCGTCTTTAATTTTTGGTTGAAAAAGTATTATCGCTACTTCCATGCTAAGTATAATTATATCTTATCGGCCGCATTTGATTCTGGGGTTGCAATAAGTGCTATTGTTATTTTTCTATGTGTGACCTACCCAGGAGGAAAACTTAATTGGTGGGGAAACAGTGTGTACGAAAAAACAAAAGATTATAAAAGTACTCCATTCTATAAATTAAAGAAAGGGGAAACGTTCGGGCCAACATCTTGGTGAGATTTTTTTACGTGGAGGTGTCAACCGTGTATGTACCTTGGTATTCATTAATTTTTAATTTTCATAAAACTACGAGGCTACGGATTAAAAGATAAATGTGTAAGCTGATAATCAATACATACACCTATCTTAATTTTATACTGCATTCAAACGTATACCACCAATGCACCAATGAATTAAAAAAGCTAAATTATTTAGGTACATTGAGAAGATTCATTTTTCCAAAAATTTCGAGCCTAATATTACCTCTAAATTCAATACTTGGTGATCATTCTATCGACTATGGTTTTAATACAAAAAAAAAAGTTGTGTCTGCACATGGCTTGGAATTGCATTTGCACCTAAAAATTGATCCGCTCATCAAGGTCTTGAATACATGCAGACTTCAGAACTTGATACTAGACAAAGTATTTAGCAATTTAATCTACTAAATATTGCATATCATTCCACCATCTTTTGATTTCCGGGGAATAGTCATGTTCTTCGGTTACTTTCAAGAAGTTTTTCTCATTAAGTCGATTCAACATTAATAAATGCGATGCTAAGGTAATATCTGACCAACCAATATTGTCACCTGCGATGAACCTGGATCTCTTTAACCCTTGAGACACGATAGAAAAAACCTCTTCAAGTGTTTCCACAGCTCGATCAGATCTGTCGCTCACAAATTTTTCAATATCACCAAATTTTGGAGTCCTAGTGCGAAGAAAATACTCCTTGTCTTCTTTATCCAAAATAAGGAGCATATCGTGTATGCATAATACGAAAACAGAGGTAGCAGCTTTGTTCTCAAACCAATCATAAAGAACCATTTCAAGGCATTTGTTACCTTGAAAAATAGGATTTGAAGGGTATTTTTCCTCCAAATATTCTGCTATCTTAACAGAATTTTGGATAACTTGGTCCTCATCTTCAATTACTGGGACAAGGCACTCTTGTCCTGGTTTTAGTATATTAGGCAAATGCTTTTGGATCTCAGTAAATCTGTATGGAATTCTTTCATAATCAATTCCCTTAAGGTTGAGACACATTCTTGCCTTCCATGGATTAAAAGAGAAAGAAAACTCACTGTCATGTCCTGCTAGATCATAGAACTTCATAACTACTCAATAGATTAGAAACACAATAGTGAACGAAAAGAAACACTTGGAAATTATCTTCAAAAATAAATTTACGTAAAGTCAGTAATAAAGTTATCGCAACTCTATATATAACGCTGAGTAAGCAAATACGGGAGCTGTGCAGCAATTTTTTTTTTTTTTTTTTTTTCAACCAATTTTTCAAGATTTCTTTTAGAGTAAATGCACTCACCAGTCGATAATAACCTTGACGATGACACTTTTTTGTTTGTATATTTCTTTTTAATGATACTAAATCCATAGTGAACACCAGACTTGTTGACCATGAAATTTTCTTTTTTTTTTTTGTCTTTCACTTTGCCCCTGTGATTTTTCATTCATAACCCAGTTATGCAAAAATAAAAGTAGTATACCAGGAAACAAAGAGTTTTTGCATCGTAACAAGAATTTACTGGTGCTTAAGTACTATAAAACGACAAAGTAGCTTTCTTTAGCAACAGTTTTAATTAGCTCAATAGACTCCTGCAAGTTTTATTATTGATATTGGGGAAAGAAGGGTTTATTTATAAGCTAATAAAGCATACCCCTATGTTCTTACGCAAAATTTTAGTCCCGAACAAAATAACTTATTCAAATTAGCATTAAAGCACTCAAACTGAAGAAAGGTAATTCCTGCTTGGAATTCCTTTAATGTGGATTAGTGTTAAAATTTTTACAATTGTAGTGATAGTGGTACTATGTTGCACCCACGGCCTTGTCTGCCCTATTACCAATTTGGGACATTCGAGAAATTTTATGCTATATGCACTACGCCTTGTCAGTTTCCCCTGTCTGCATCGCGGAAAGCTTATCTTATATCAACCAAGGCTACAAAAAAGGTATCTTATAAGATTCGACATAATGAGCCTGATGATGAGAATATAATATGGCCTTATCCCGCGGGGTAAATCAAGAAGCAAATCATTACTTATTATTTTTTTTTTTTCCATGGGGGGATCAATACAGTCAATAGTATGGGTCCCACTTTTCTTTGTGAGAACGCGAAGGTTATGAAGGACTTTGCCGATGTAAAAGGTGTATCTGAGCACAACAGAATTCTTTAAAGGAAGTATTGTTTGAAGCTAGACTTCAAAGGTAAAAGGAAACTTCTTCGGACTTTGAACAAAATTCTTCGGTATCTTGACGGGGAGTGTTCAAGGCACACTTCTTTGAAGGTAACCGTGATCCTTGTGAAGGGATGGACAAAAAAAAAAAAAAAAATGGCCAAAAAAGCTAAAATTGAGATGTAACAGTGTCTTAGCGAATCTATAGAAAATTTAACTCGTATAGCCAGAAGTCTTTCTTGGATTTTTTTTTGATAGCTACAGACGTCCTTGGACCTTTTAGTGCACCATATGCCATCTCTCAGCTTGGATATGTACCAGGTAGCTTATTGTTATTTTTTTTTTTTTTGTTTGGAGTAGTTGCTGTCTATACTGGGCTTCCCTTGTGGAGAATGCTTTTAAGACTTAGCTCTGAAAAATACCCCATCAAGAATTACGGAGATCTCGCCGGTCGCATCTGCGGGTTTACTACAAGGTACTGTGTTGATATATTTCAATAAGTAAAACTAATATTCTTATTAATAGTCAATTGCTATCACAAGTCGCAAAAGGAAGGGGGTGCTATACCGTCTTAATCATGGTTTGGTCAATCGCTAGTATGATACTTGGACAAATTGACTCATTAGAAAAAAATTTAGTTTTTTGGCTAATTTCTTAGTATGACTTATTGTATTTGTTGTGATTATGAGCATGGTCTTGGTTGCCCCTCTACCCCCAAACTATACAGCGGCTAAGGGTATAAATAGTACTCTCTCACTGGGACCAGTTGTAACACAGGTAATCATATATAATAATGGTAATACAATGTTGACCGATCAACTAACAACGTGCATGAATTTTGTGTACTCATATGGATTTGCATTAATTTGTTGTTGAGTTTATGGCGGAAATGAGGAGGCCGTGGGATTTTTTCGGTAAGGAATGGTTTCTGTCCAAGTCTTCATATTTGTTGTTTATTTAATGTGCGGATTATTCATGTATTCTCAACAAGGCCGGTTTGTTATTAATCCAGCAAATCAAGGCATACCTGACTCACAATGGGCTTAACACACAGTTGGAAATGTTTTTAGTATGGTGGCGCCCCTTATTGGTGCAGTGCTTTATGGAAACGTTGGAATTAAGATAATTTATCAAACATTCTTCCAAAAATTTCTTAAACTCCCAAGCTTTGAGTCCAAATATGGAAATTTAATCTGGATCGCTGCTGTTATAATTTATTGGGCTATAGGTTTTGTACTCGCGGCTGCAATTCCTTACGTTTGAGATTTTGTCTCACTAGTAGGAGCTATTTGTACGTTGCAGTTTTCATATTCCTTTCCACCTTTGATGATGATTATTTTTAATATTTGTATGGGTGCAGCTAAAGAGGATAAGGATCACAATCTTAACAGTAAAGAAGTAAAGCGGTTTGACTCTAGGAAAAATCTTTCAAGATGGATTCGAGGCTACAAAGACATATATTTAATACCTTCAATTTCGTCGTCTATTTAGCTTCTTTGGCAACTGCTGTTTTCGGAATATATTCTAGCCGAGGATCTTGTCGAACCATTTCAAAAAGAAGGTTCCGCATCATCTTTTACTTGCAAATTGCTCATTGCCTAAACTAGAATGAGCACAATAGCTAAGTTTAGGAAAAAAAAAAAAAAAAAAAAAAGAGAAAAAGAAGAGAACAATGCAGAGTGCAACAAATAATGTTTTTATCTTCTCACTTTAGTAATAGAAAGAAAAAAAAGCTATCTGTGATGTTTTAAAGCTAGGAAATAGAAATACCAAAGTTTATGTCACGCTGCAAGACTATATACTTTTGTATTGATCATGATAATATAAAGTAAGGTGAGTCGAACTAAATATTGAAACTTTTCATAAGTAAACAGAGTCAAACATTTATTGTTGTCACGCCAGTAATCAAAGCGAAGAATCATTGATAACACAACTCCAAAAGGCAAAAAAAAAAAAAAAAAGGGGCACTTCCTACTCAAAAAAAACGTTACCAAGTAAATACCTATTCACAATAGCCTTATATACGAATAGTAATGTACAAATTATTTATTTTTATGTGCATCGATAGATCTCACTGCTGTAGAGTTAGCTGATGCTGGATTAACCCCTGTGATTATTCTACCGTCAGTTATGGAAAAGTCATCCCAAGGGCCAATCGGAGCCAAATACTTTGCATGAACTTTTTCCGCGATTTCTCTTATCGTTAATATTCCCAAATCCTTTATCACTGAATTTACCTGCACAAGGTCCTCTCCTATATCCGTAAAGCCTGTCACGGACTTTCCTTCAATCAAAAACTTGCCTGTCTTTTTATCCTTTAAGCCGTCAAATATTGCTGGTCCATGGCAAACGGCTGCCACTACACCACCGTTCGCGTAAATATTTGCAGCCAATTCTTGAAGATTAGTCGCCTTTGGGAAGTCAAACAAAGTTCCGTGGCCACCTGCCGCAAAAAAGATCCCGAAATTCTGATCCTTTAATTCTGACGCTTTTTTGATATTTTTCAAGTGTTTGTTAAAATCTGAATTGGGATCTTTAAACGCTTTCAAGTCTTCCCCATCCAAGAAATCTTTGACAAGAGAATGTTCATCGAAACCATATTTTCCCGTTTCTGAGGTGAATGTCACCTCGTATCCTGCCTTTTTTAGTGTGTCGAATGGGTGTATACTTTCGATTGCAAAAACACCTGTCTTTGCGCCGTCATGATAGAACTTTTCGTTATAACAAGAAAGTGCAATTACTGCTTTTTTAACCATTTTTTACGTTATTGTAAATTAATATTACCATCAGATAGCAAATTCAGTTAACCCCATTTTGCCTGAATTTTCCTCTCTTATATAGCAACCCATGACATGGCTATTACCTAACATTCTTTGTTTGCTGCGTATTATAAATCTAGTTTCTCTTATATACACTCAGTGATTTAAACAGTAGCATCAGAATTTAACGGTTCCGTATCCTGCATGTATTGAAATAAACCACCAATGTTTTCCAAACCTTACCTGACGTATGGAACAACCTCTGGTCCATTGTCTCCAGTAAACATTTCTAGTAAACATTGTTAGTAAACATTTTAGTGGACACTTCTAGTGAATACTTCTCAAGCAACTGTTTTTTTTCTACTTAGTAGGCGAGACAAATATATACCCTAAACAAAACTATGTTCGCGATAGAATTATCTCTGAATCGAAGTTGCGTCTCGTTGCCCTCCTAAAGTTGCAGACTGAGCAAAGACTAATATATATATTATATGTAAATTCCAATAAAAAAAAAGCGCTACGGAATCTATCGACGTCTTGTGGTTTATTCCCCTCGGCAAATACTTATTGAAATTAGTGCCTGTTATCACAAGAATCATTGCACATCTACTTCGTATTTTCACATGACACTTCTGAAAAAAAAAAAAAAAAGGGATTAAGTGAATAAGGGGCCACCAAATTAAATCAATACCCTTAACTTGTTAGATTGGTACCCCTTCCGATACTCATTGTTAACTATGGTTTCCCTAGTTTTTTCATAGATGGTGATATTTTTCAAATGCTCTTTTTTTTTTTTTTTTTTTTTTTTTTTTTGTAACTCCTTTTCTCCGCTAAATGTAGCTCGGAAAATCGAACTTCTTAGCTTTGGACATTAACTATTATCCAAAGTTAAAATTCATATTAGAAAAATGAGGTCGAGATTGTTGAGCAAGTCAAAAAATATGGGCATGCAATTTACAGGAAGCACAAGACACAACAGTACACTTTCTACTTTTCCTTATCCTAGCATAGAAGATGAAGAAAATTATTATAGAGAACAAATTAAGGAAGTGCAAAATTGGTGGGAATCTCCTCGTTTTGAAGGAATTAAAAGACCATACACAGCAGAGCAAGTAGTAAAGCATAGAGGTACTCTTCCTATCCAATATCCATCTTCTGTACAAGGTGTCAAGCTTTTTAATTTGCTAAAGGAGAGGTTCAAGAACAAAGAGCCGGTCCATACACTAGGATGCATAGATCCAGTCCAAGTAAGCCAGACTGCTCGCAACCAAGAAGTATGCTACGTTTCTGGATGGGCATGTTCTAGTGTTTTAACTACGACAAATGAAGTTTCTCCTGATTTTGGCGATTATCCTTACGATACGGTTCCTAATCAGGTAGATCGATTATTTAGAGCTCAGTTACTCCATGACAAAAAGTCTTGGCATGAATGGATTTCTCTCTCCAAAGAACAAAAAGAGCAACGAATTGAGAATGGTGATTCACGTATTGATTATTTGAGACCCATCATTAGCGACGCAGATACAGGACACGGTGGAACAGGTTCTGTGATGAAGCTTGCTAAATTGTTTGCTGAGAGGGGCTCTGCTGCTATTCACATTGAGGACCAGCTCCATGGAGGTAAAAAATGCGGACATTTAGCTGGAAAAGTAATTGTGCCTACCTCGACTCATATTTCACGTTTGCATTCTATACGGTTACAATGGGATATTATGGGCTGTTCCAATCTCTTGATCGCACGTACAGACTCCGAAACTGGGAACCTTGTTAGCTCCTCTGTCGATCCATACGATCATGAGTACATTCTAGGAATCACTAATCCCGATACTAAACCTCTTATTGAATGCTTGGAAGAAGCGAGGACACAAGGAGCGACCAGCAAGGTTTTAGTAGACTTAGAAAAAGAATGGTTAGAGAGAAATACCTTGGTCACTTTTGATGAAGCAGTTCGTCAGAAATTGGCTGACTCTGGTAAAGAAAACTTGTATGGTAATTATTTGGCTTCTGCCAAAGGGAAATCGAATTTTGATGCCAGGAAAGTAGCTCGTGATTTCTTAGGCACCGATATCTATTTCAACTGGGATGCACCTAGAACTAGTGAAGGGTACTATATGATACGCTGCGGTATTGATGTAGCAGTTAAACGTGCATTAGCTTTTGCGCCTTATTCTGACCTTCTTTGGATAGAGACAAAATCTCCAAATGTTGAGTATGCTAGATCCTTTGCGGAGAAAGTACATCAACACTTTCCTGGTAAGATGCTTGTTTACAACTTGAGCCCAAGTTTCAACTGGTCTGCCCATGGCTTCACAGAAGAAGATATGAAGAATTTTATTCTGGAGTTAGCAAAACACGGCTTTGTCTTGCAATTGGTGTCTCTTGCCGGGCTTCATGTAGACGCTGCTGGGATGTGGGAATTGTCACAGAACTTTAAAACTGAGGGAATGAAAGCTTATGTTAACTTGGTGCAGAAAAAAGAAAGAGAGCAGAAGTGTGACGTCTTGACCCATCAAAAGTGGTCTGGTGCTTCTTATGCAGACAGCTTGATGAGTATTGTTCAAGTGGGTTCTCAGACTAGTGCAACCGGTGACGATTCTACAGAAAACAGTTTTTAAGATAAAGATTAAATTGGAATAACTTAATCGTTAAATATCTTCTTAAATATAGATTTCCTTATACAGAGAAAATATTTACCTTTTTCACTCCAACAGCTTGCAGCTATTTTTTTTTACCGAGGTTTACTTGTTTTATTTCGTTACGTACAAGTTAACGTAGTCATCGACATCAAGTCCTGTAAGACCATCACCCGTGCTGACTTCAATAATCTTCTCACTCTGAAGGGATTCACCAAAATGTTCAGTAACATGGCGTCTGAATTTTTCAAGCAAAACCGGTGTACCCTCCTCACGACGCTTCCTGTGACCAATTGGATATTCCACTTCGACTTCATCCAAACCCGTGCCATCGTTGAATTCAATTTTGATTGCATTGCCGATATAACGTTTCAGAGGCTCATGGTAATCAATGGAGTACTGCTTCTCTTCAACGCACTTCATCTTCGCACGAAGCTCATCAATTGCGGGATTCTCCGCAATCTTGTCGCTGTAATCGTCAGCCGTCAAACGTCCATAGATAAGGGGTATTGCTGTCATATACTGTATACAGTGATCTCTATCAGCATAATTGTAGAGAGGACCCTCTTTATTGATAATCCGCATAGCTGCATCTTGTGTTCTTATTCTAATACTCTTGATATCTTCATAACTTTTTCCTGCATCCTTCATTTGCTGGTGTAAAGTCAACGCTGCCTCAACTGCTGTCTGTGCGTGGAATTCCGCTGGAAAAGAGATCTTGAACAAAACGTTCTCCATCACGTAGCTACCAAATCCTCTCTGGAGAGTGAATTCTTTTCCTCCAAACAACACGTCGTAGAATCCCCAATTTTTAGCTGTTAAAGCGGAAGGCATTCCGCCTTCACCATTCTTAACGTGGTACGCTAAGTTCACCGCACGATAGCAAGCATCCCCTGCTGCCCAAGACTTTCTCGACATAGTGTTTGGAGCATGGCGATAAGTTCTCAATGACTGCCCATCAACGAAAGCATGTGAAACGGCATCAATGGTCTGATCGTAATTCAAATCGAGTAACTTCGATACTACCGATGTCGTAGCAATCTTCACAAGGGCAACATGATCCAACCCAACCTTGTTGAACGAATTTTCTAATGCAAGGACTCCCTGGATTTCGTGTGCCTTGATCATTCCTTCCAATACGTCACTAACCTTTAGCAACTTGCCTTGTTCACCATTGGTGGCCTTGTGTAATCTAGTCAAATAGTCTGCCACAGCAAGTATTCCTCCCATATTGTCACTGGGGTGCCCCCATTCTGCCGCTAACCAGCAATCGTTGTAGTCGAGCCATCTAATAAGAGTACCAATGTTGAAGGCACCTCTAATAGGGTCACTCACAAGGTCTGTTCCCGGAACTCTTGTTCCATTAGGAACAATTGTTCCCGGCACCGTTGGCTGGATAAGTCTTTTAGGTTGCTCATACTTCAAAGCTGCCAATCCGCACCCCAAAGTATCTAACAAGCAAAGCTTGGCCGTATCAAAGGCAACTTTTGAGTCAACATTGTAATCATGGATGTATTGCGAGATTTCTTCAAGCAATTTATCGGGCTTTGGTCGAGTATTGTTGGTCATAATACTTCTAATGCCTGCTGCTTTTGCTCCTAGCCTTGTAGTCTCCTTCAACTGCCTAATTGAATTTCCAATCATTGAAAACTGCTCCGTTTTCTCTTCTTTCGTAGAATCTACAAAAGCTTCGTCTTGTATACTTACTCTCGATCTCGGCCTTTTATATCTGCTTTCCCGGGCAAATTCGAGTTAGCTATGCTGGTCCTGTATATAATCTTGAGTGGGGTCGATTGAATAATCTACTAGAATGTGAAAGTCCAATTACAAGAGCACAAGAAACTATAAAAGAGAGGTACTCTCCTCGGAACAGGATTCAGAAAGGTAGGCAGATAGTCATTGACTTGGTTCTCTCAAATATTAACAAGGTAGTCATGAGTACAAGGTTAGGATTAAATCAGGGTGCCCAGGTGCTAAGGGTCATGGAGAGCAAGAATAGATTAGTGAGACAATTACATTGCAGTAGAATTGTTAGGCTGAGTGCGGATTTAAAGGAAGCACTTAAAGAAGCAATACCTGAAAAATTGGAATTGTTGAGAAATGTAAAGCAAAACCATTCCAAGACATTGGGAGAGATTACGGTTGCTAGCGTAATCGGAGGAATGAGAGGCAACAAGTCAATGGTGTGGGAAGGATCGAGTTTGGATCCAAATGAAGGAATAAGATTTCACGGGAAGACTATTGAGGATTGTCAGCGTTTTTTGCCCAAGCATGCAGAGGAGGCAGATATGCCACTTGCCGAGATGCTTCCTGAGTCGATGTTTTGGTTCCTTTTGACGGGAAAAGTGCCACTGCAACAACAAATTGATGCTTTTTGCGCCGAATTGGCAGAAAATGCGGAACTACCAGCATACGTGGAGAATTCCTTAAAAGCCCTTCCAGCGGATACGCACCCAATGACTCAGTTATCAATCGCGATTTCGGCCTTAAATTACGAGTCAAAATTCGCGAAAGCATATGAAAAGGGGATTGGAAAGAACGAGTACTGGGAATATGTTTTTGATGACGTTATCAATTTGCTTGCAAAACTCCCCACAATTGCTGGGAAAATTTACCAGAATACGTACCAGAGACATGAGTTAGAAGCCAGATCGATCAGTTCGCTTGGTGAAATCAATAAGTCGAAAGACATAAGTTACAATTTGGCTTCTTTATTGGGGATGACAACGAAAGATTCCGTCAATATAAAAAATCTCTCTGACAGAGATAGCGCAGATTTCGTTAACTTAATTCGTTTGTATTGTGCATTACATGGTGATCACGAAGGTGGTAACGTCTCCGCTCATGCGACCCATTTAGTTGGTTCTGCGCTCAGCGACCCTTATCTTTCCTATTCTGCTGGTATCCAAGGTCTAGCGGGTCCTTTGCATGGTCTTGCTGCGCAGGAGGTTCTTCGTTTTATTCTTGGCATGAAGGATAGCATCGCCAGCGATTCTAAACTTCCCTCAGATGACAAGATTGCTGAATACTTGTGGTCTATCTTGAACTCTAAAAGAGTGATTCCAGGGTATGGACATGCTGTGTTAAGAAAGCCTGATCCTAGATTCGAGGCCATGATGAAATTTGGTTATTCTAGACCTTCTATCAATGATTCAGATATAAACTTTGGTTTGGTTCATGCCCTTTCACAGATAGCTCCAAAAGTGTTGACTGAACAAGGAAAGACTAAGAATCCTTATCCAAACGTAGACTCTTCGTCGGGTGTCTTGTTTTACCACTACGGTCTTACTGAGACTTTGTATTTCACTGTCATATTCGGTGTCTCCAGATCCATAGGTCCATTAGCACAATTGATCTGGGATAGAATTCTTGGCTTGCCAATTGAACGTCCAAAGAGTGTTACTTTGGATGTCCTTTCCAAAGCATAGTTATATAGCAAAAACAACCGTCAATAGATGAACGAACCGAATACTAGCTCTTTAGAAATTTTTGTTTTCTTTTTCAATAATCATAATGTGCAACCTAAAACCCAATATTCCAATCTGAACTATCTTTTATAAACTAAAAATTCGACTTAGAACCATACACTAAAAAAAAAAAATTGATATTTAATGAAAAAGAAAGTGAAACGGTATATCAAAAAAAAAAAAAAAAAAAAAAATTCCATTAAGGTGAGTTCCCGGAGTCATAAATCTCGAAGTCAGCTTAGTGACTTTTACTATATGACCACAAAAGCAAAGCCTTTGCATAACTAGTATGTAAATGTAAAAAGAGACTAGGTAAGATTTTGCTATCGTGAAATTCTTTGTATTCATGTGCACTAGCAAAAAAAATATTAAACGTATCTCTCTTTCGTCCTCTCAATGTAAAATTCATGATAGCCTCCACTCTGTAATCTATAGGGGTAACCGTAAAAAGCCAATCGATCGAAAAAATCAACTAACTTTGTGTCCTTCCAAGTCCATTTATATACAAAAGAACAGAAATTTTGGTTCAGTTGAGAAGTATGACCTTAATATTGAAGCCCTTATGTGCACTTTTAAGGTCAATTCCATTATTGAACCTCTCTTGTAAATCTTTTGCTGATTCACCGTTCACAATAGTGCTGAATGTGTCTACATAAGGAATGTGAGTATTTTTAGTTGGGGTAATTTTTTGAATGCTTATTCCTCTAGGGAGCTTTTCAAGAGGAATTGTTTCGATTTTTAAATTCAAGTAGAACACCCCGAGTGACTAGCTAAAAATTCCTATACCTGCAGCATATGAAACAATTTTCCATAATTTTGGCATCGTTATCTAGTTTATTTGAATTATTTTTTTCCGTGACTTAAAAATATGCAAAAGGAGAGGATTATCCGTGTATTTGATTAAAGAAATAAATCTAACGGTTAGAGTAGTAGCCTAGGACATAAAGAGAACAAAAAATAATAAGATAATTTTTTGAAAAAAAAAAAAAAAAAAAAACTTAATCTTAAACTATCCGAAAATCACCCTTTCTCAAAGTAGATTATAGGTATAGCTGGGAAACTCCCTTCACAACAAAAAGATATCAAGCGAACCTCGTTTATTGTTTGTAAAATGACCTGAAGAGCACTTACTCCACCCTTCACGAAAAGAGAGTCGGCGGTTTTTGCCAGTTTCCACTTTTTCCGCTTCGACCTTTTAAACGCTGGTTGCAAGCGCCTCAGAAATATCTTAGAATGTAGAACTATAAAACCCTATCTTACCTATAGGTTACGTGCAACTTCTATGCCAATATGTAAATACGTACGACTTGATAAATAAATAAATAAATAAATCACCTTAAAAATGTTATATTTTCTCTCTCAATCCCTCGAATAAACCCCAATCTCCCAAGACATCATGTTCTCCCCTATCCTTCTTAATTTTTCTAACCAAAAACCCAATAAATATAGGTGCAACAATGGTACAAAGTACAATAGCCCATGTAACAATAACATATGTATCAGAACTTTTCAGAGTCGATGCATGGTTTCCTCCTGAGAATACTCCAGCAGACTCAGCTAATGAAGACACTAAAAAGCCAATCTCACCACGTGGGATCATACACAAGCCAAGCAAAGCTCCAGCGTATGAAGAAGAAGAGATGTCATATTTTTGTCCGTTAGAAGTAGTTTCTTTCCCTTTATTCTTTCTCTCTTTTACGCGATAGTAACAACTTACAATGTACATCCACTTTCCACAAATCGCTTTTGAAATGAACATCAAAATTGCATAAACTATTCCTCGCCAGACTAATCTCCCTTCAAACATTTGCTTTATCGGTATTGAAAACCCTATCGAACCAAAGAAAAAGGGCCTTAAAACTTTGTTTAAAGGTTGAGCATAAAAATGCTCAAACATATCTCTACCCCAAATATGAGAACTTGGAGTGATATTGTTTTCACTTGAAAAATCTTCTGCTGAAGGACAATCCTCTGCCAAGCCTGTGGGAGACATGCTAGATATTTTAGACATTTCGACTTCTCTCTTAAGAAGAACTACTTCATTATCCCACCAACTGATGGCGGCACCGGTAACATAGGCTGCGGTCAAACTTGAAGCACCTGCGTACGAGGTTGCTGTGACTAGTGCTATGAGTAACAAAGTGTGTGTCACAAAGTAAGATTCCTTTCTCCTAAGAATACCTCTCACAAATTTATTGGTGTGTTTGAACCTACGCTTATAGGCTATTTTTGTAAGTGGACGCATAATTAGCCAGCAAACAGCACCGACAATTACGATGAGGGCGGCCGACACAAAAACAGGTCGAATCACACTTACCGCCGTGAACGACCCTTCTCCCAAATTTGACACAACTTTCATCATCACTAGTCCCGCTATATCATCAAAAACGGCTGCATTGGTCAAAAGTATGCCCACCTTCGTCGTTCTGAGCTTAGAAGTAGACAATATAGTAAATGTAGTTCCCAAACTAGTCGAACATAAAGCTGCCCCTGCAGCAAACGCAGCCACCGATGAGACATCTGAAAAACCTAACAAAGAGAAACTAAGCGCAATTGGAATACTAATACCAGTCAACGCAATTACGAACGAAAGCAACAAATTCTCCTTCATCTCTTTAAACGGGGTGGTGAGCCCCCCTTCAAATACCATTAAAAGTAAACCAAGATAACCAAGCTGCAAAATAGTTTTTTGGGCATCTACCTTAATCCAGCTAGTTCCGGGAACTCCCCATCCCACTCCTAAAAGAATCTGTGCGACGAGTCCACAAGATAGTGCATTATCAATAATCCAACCCGCACAGTTTAAGAACAAAATAAATGAGGTGAAAATCAATACCGTTATTGTACTCGGCTCATGATAGGGCAAATATGTCAGCGAACCTCCAGCCATAAAACCTTATAAATATCGTTTTATACTATAACTTAGGAAACACCATTGCGTAACTTAGCCAGAAATAAATCTCCAGGTCGTGGATGAATCTTTTTCTTTTTGTACACCTTATTTTCTAGTTGAAAGAATGTCGCTCGAGAGATGTCGCTTGAAGGTACCGATCTATGTGTTTACTTGAATACTATTTGAAGCATCTCACCATCACATTTATTGTTGAATGGCTATGACTTGAGGGATGACTTACTCTAAGAAAATCGAAGATAATAAAATTCGAGATAATTATACCCGTATTAAACAGACTTGATATCACTCATTCAGGGAACCGCGGTTTTAGAGATACTGTTAAAAAAATACATACATATTAAAGGACTAGAACCTTGTATTGAAGTAAATATCCTGTTTTGGTATTATGATATAGTTAGCGCAGAAAAGAAAATCAGCCTCATCTATCTGATCACGGTAATGGCTTATCTTTGTAGCAGAATGCCCTACCGCATTTAATTGGCAAATTCAGTTCTTTTTTTTTTTTCAACAGCAGTATCTATCTGCTATTTGGGGTAAATTTGATTGCTAAAATATAGATATCCTGCATATAGACCTGACCTTATCAATTAGGCAGTTATCAAGATAACAGCTAGTGCGAAGGCCTACGTCACCTTTGGAACTTCGTATAAAAGATTGAAGAGGAGGTTATATGATTCGGTTTTTTTTTAAATACGCAGTCGTTGGTTTAACTTTTTTACTATATATGAGTAACTTTCCGCGCAGGGTCTTATCTAGGTTGGAGATACCCCGACAAAAAGGACATGAAGTATCGGCTTTGCAAAATCCTGATTTAGAGCCCACAGCAAGAGAACAGCGAACATGGGGTATAATTTCTTATTCTGGGTTCTGGGGAGTCAGTAATACGTCCATAACAACCTGGTCTGCTGGGGTCTTTAATAAGTTTAAAATTAAATTTTCCCTACATAATGGGTCTTGTGGTGGTGACAAACATACTTCTTTATGCATACATTTTATTGAATTCTTCTCTCGGAACAAAATATCACGTTGGATTCGCAGAAAATCTGAGAGAAATATTCGGGATTTACGGCTCCGTATGGGGTTTGTTAGTTCGTTTATTCTTTGCATTGATTAAAACAGGAGAGCTATCATGGTTAGGTGGCCAAGCATTAGTTCTTGTATTTTCATCTTTTAGCAAAAATTATCTCGATATGAAGAATACCCTTTCAGCGAATATTCAAACTAATACAAGAGACTTCATAGCATATGTATGTTTTTTTGTTCTTCTACTCTTGTGTTCCTTCATAAAACCAGAGAGATTAAATATCGTCGTGACCGTGGGATGTGGGTCGTGTTTTATTGCATTCATGGCTTTATTGGGCATTTGCGTAGGTAAGAACGGAGGAACAGGTCCTATGGTACATTCGTCTATGAGCTTGTCTTCCTCGGAGATTGGATGGATGTGGTTAAATGCGATGGGCAGTTGGTATGGAGGCTTGTCTCCATTAACTATGAACTCCAATGACTTTTCAAAATATGCTAGATCTGAAAAGAGAATGGCAGTGGGAATTTTCAATGGTATCATAGTCGCTGGTACGATAGTTCCTTTGGCAAGCTTGTTATGTGCTTCTACAACGAAAGGAATGTATGGCGAAGCTATGTGGATGCCAACACAAATTATTATCAAATTCCTTGAAGAGGATTATTCGGCTGGATGTAGAGCTGGTGCATTTTTTGCTGGCTTGTGTTTCTTTGCCTCTCAGATAGGGTTTGTTTTAGAATCTGGTGCTGTTGCTGGGGGCATGAATCTTGCTGGGATGTTTCCTAAGTATCTCAACGTTAAAAGAGGTACTTTGATAACTGTCATTGTCTCATGGATTGTTCAGCCTTGGAACTTTTATAATTCTGATTCCACATTTGAAACAGTCATGAGTTCTTTCGGTGTTTTTTCTACCCCTATCATAGGAATTTCCGTTGCAGACTACTGGATTGTTCGAAGGGCGAAAATCCCCATTAAAGACTTTTACACTACTTCCCCAGATGGGACTTACTATTTCTTAAAGGGCTTCAACTGGAGAGCTTTCTTAGTTTATGTATTGGGTGTTGTGCCCGCTCTTCCAGGTTTAGCAAAGCAAAAAGACTCTTCCCTCAGTATTCCTTCCGGATTGATGAATTTTTTTTATGGTGATATGATTTTTGCATTTTTTTGTCCTTTGATATTGTACAGTGCTATATGTTACTGTTTCCCTGTTAAAAATGCAGCAGTCATGGACTCCGAGGATCATTTCGGAGTATTCACCCTTGATGAATGCAATAGATTAGGTATGGCACCTTTTGAAAAGGTGTCTGGATTCTTAGATTACGATGCAGAGAACTCAAAGTGCTTGGATTCACATGGACTGAAGAAAAATGAGCACCAGATAAAAACCGAAGTTTTGGAAACTTCAAGCAATGTGTAGATTGAGGCAATAATAATATGTCCTCGTCGAATATGCATGTATCTATAGACTTTATACAGTTGAATTAGATAAGACGCAAAGAAGACACTACTCGAACCAATTTCATGTTAAGGATGAGCAACCCTCTTTTTTCTTTTTTTATTTCTAGGCCCTAACGTTTGCTATTCAGACTTTTGCTATTTCATGCCAAAATTCCGACATACCTAGAGGTACATCACAATACCGACATAAGTTACTATTAAATGATACAGTCATTGGGATTTTATGTTCAGAACAAGTAAGGCTAATGACCCCCCTGAATAACATGCATATTTATGCAGGAATATGCATCATTATACGTTGCTTATTCATGGGAAGAAGGATTCCACTGGGGGATTCTCTCGCCCCCTTTGGATAAAACATTCTGTCCTTTGCGTAGACCATGTTAGGCAGACACAAGTAGGGTGAAGTATAGTTTAAGGACCTTATGCGAGTCTTTTGAGATCAAATGTTATTGCTATAGACTTCCCTCAAGATTCTTCTATAGTTCCATGAACTGCTAGATCAATAGGATCAATTCTGACGGACTTTAACTGTGTCTGTATCTACAGGAAATGATAGCCACGCTGAAACCAAGTTTATAGCCACATTCTACCAATTAGGTTTTTCTGTCACTTTTTCTTACATTACCATGCACATGTCATATGTACGATATACTGCTCACGTGGCAAACAATAACGGCGGTGAAATGAACCAAAGCTCTCATAACTCGACTTTCTCATCTGAAATTATAGGCCTTCAGTTGGTCTATACCAAGCAGCTAAAGCCTCTCTCCTGAGCATAACTACTCGTTCCGTAGTACGAAAGTCTGGTTGAAAGAAGCGACCTGAAGACTCCGCATCATCTTATTTCTCCTAAGATTATTAGAACACCTCAACTTTTGTATTTAGCATTCAAGAACACTTATTTCACTATTTGTCTCATCACACAATTAGTAGTAAGGCTAAGTTCTTAATTAGCAAGCCACTGGGCCTTTCTGGGTTTCTTTTTTTTTTTTTTTTTTTTTTTTT